>JAAIIK010000008.1:7833139-7858400 GCA_014706435.1 Silurus glanis
AAAAAAAAAAGAAAAATGGTATGAAAGGTATCTGAACCAGCTGCTTCTTCCTTGGCCATGACATGTCATTAGCAAGGCTACACTCTAAAATAATTTGCTTTGATAATGTTTTTCTCATTGCTTTAAATGGTAACTTTAGTAGCTTTAAAATTATAAATAACTTACATAGACACACTGACTAAATCACTTAACTGACTAAATTACTTCAGGAATTTATTTACTGTAAAACTTTCTTTCGGCTTTTCCCATTAGGGATCGTCACAGCGGATCATCCGTATTCGTGATCTGCATGTTAGCATTCGGCGCTCTCACTGCCGTGGCCCGGGTTCGATCTCCAGTCAGGGAACCCGGGCCACGGCGGTGAGAGCGCCAAATGCTAACCACTAGACCACCAGGGAACCCATAATTTATTTCCTGTAACACACCCTCTATTTGGGATAAGGAACAATTTTCCTACTTTGTACAGTAAAATGTCATTTTTATCTAGCATCTGCAATTGCTGTTTTCATTATATACTGTGAAGTGAGGGAACTCTTGCAAGAAACGAGAAAGACCCAGCTAGTAGCACAGGAAAACCAGTTTTCACAGCAGACAGAAAGCCACAGGGCTCAGCTGACAGCGCTGAAAAAAGGTACCAGGAAACTTAAGCGAGAAACTCTGTGTGGTTAATTACCCACATATATAAGTGGAAAGGTTTGCACTACAATGCTACAAAACAATTCACAATGACTGACTTGAGTTCTGATTGGAAGGTTGTGATTCAAATCCAAGTACTACCTAGCTGGGTACCTTAAGTCTAAAGTCTAAAAGAGCATCTGTCAAATTTCATAAAATGCAAATGATTGAAAAGGCCAAAACTACCTTCTCAACTGACAAAATCACTTTGGAAGACATTGCAAGGAAGCAATGTGGAGAATCAGTCACAATTCAACATTCAAATTCAAACCTGGGAGTTACAGAAAAAATCCAATCAAAACAATAGCGCAACAATAATCTACAACCAAGGAAGCAGTCAAAATTTGTCCTGGTTCAGCTTCTCATCTAAATCTGCGGTCAACATTTCACACCAGCTCCTGCCTCTACTGCCTACACCTTAACCTCAATATGTGCAGCAGGAACCTGACAACTTCAGCTATGTCTAGACAAAAAGCATAATCCCTACACCAGAACCTGCACAAGCTCCATTAAATGATCTCAGAGGCATCCATCTGATCTGAGTGAAAACACAAATGCACTTGTATACAAATTAGGAGTCATATCCCCCTAACCATGAGAGAGATTGGAGTAGGAAGCCAGAAAATAACACCTGCTAGGAGAAACCTCAGCAAGCTGAAACATGGCTGCCAGGTTTATGAAGTACTGTCACAACAAAAGCATACCCAGTGAAACAGGACCAACTGCATAATAACGGACACTGTAAACATGCAGAAATTGCCCATAAACATTTGGGTAATAAGACAAATCATTGTGGTGTTTTTTTATTGCTATTACTTTGCCAGACTTTTTTTTTAAATTGTATTTTGTGTGTATGTTTGTAGTTTAATACTACAAATGCTTTGGCAACGTAAAACCTTGTACCATGCCAATGAAAGCTACTTGAATCTGAGAGAGGGAAAGTGAGAGAGAGAGAGTGGTAGAATGAGACAGAGGGAGAGAGGGTGAGAGAGGTGCTAGTCACTGGGTGTGCGTGTTAGATAAGAATCTTTGTGGCTAACCGACTGAAGTTCACTTTAGTTCACCCCTACACACAGCAGAATATCTAGTTTATGCAATTTCAGTTTTTTTTTTTTACATAAAACATTAAGCTGTTTGATAATTTACTGACATTTCTTAACTAAATGGTTTACTACTGCAGCTGTTAGGTTAGAAGTTTATTGTTTAAGAATGCTTTTATTTATAGGTTTTAATTCCCATCCCATTTTATAAGAGTCAATATTTGGCAGCATTCCTAACATATGAATGGTTAAATGTTGCATCCTTATGCTGAAAATGCACAAAAGCAAAATGAAAATGAAAAGAATAATAAGGTCAAATACTGAAAATGGAGACAGGAGTGAAAATTGCTTTACTGATGTTAACCATTAAATCTTTAAATGTATATTATTTATCATTTGCACAATTATACATCTACTCTACTGGTGGGAGTTGCCATTATGTTTATCGTCTTACTGGCTTTTGTTGTTTTTACACTAAATGTTGCACATGTGCATTTTATGTAGTGTCCTAGTCAATTTTGTGTTGTCTAGTGTTAATTTTTGTTGTCTTTTACAGCACATTTGTTCTGGGGGGGGGATGTTGTTTGGTTTACTGTATACTGACCTGCATATGTTTGGAATGACAATAAAAGACTACTTGACTTGATAACACAGTGAACTTTGTGTTTTCAAACATCTGTTACAAGCATTTAGTAAATAACTATTTGATATTATCCAGTCCTGAATTTTAATAAGTGCACTTTTTAATAAAAAGCTGTTGTGATACATACTAAATCATATGGCACAGATGGGCAGTAAGGAAGTATGAATACTTTGTTACTGTGCTTTAGCAGATTAAGGAAGTATGAATACTTTGTTACTGTACTTTAGTAGATTTTTCTGATATCAGTACATTACTTCACTATTTATTTTTTGGACAACTTCTTAGTTGTGAAGGATGTGTTTATGTTTGCCATCTCGGTCATATAGTGCACTACAAAAGGGGCTAAAGATGGCAAAGAAACAACTATACAGAAGTGTAACTCTAGAGAATCACATGTATGCAAAAAACTTTAAACCCCTTCCCTGAAAAGGATACACTGTTCACCTTTCACATTTTTTTGGCTGGTAAATCTTACACAGCAAATTTATTATTATTATTTTTTTTATTTTTTTTTTTTTACATATTCTAGACACACACACTCCTAAATTATTACATTAACTTAATTTAGACATGTTGAAATCTTGCTTAAATGTGTTTCTTCCTATTGCATGTTTGTTGTAATGCTTACATTGCAGCAAAACCAACAGACATTAGTCATAGCACTTTGAAAAGGCATAACCACAAACTTCCTTTTTCACATTTAAATAAATGGGCCATTGACATATTTGAAAACTCATACAAAAGACATTATCTTGAGAAGTTATGTTATATGTGCTAGAAGGTATAAAGCTTCCCCACTGTTTAAAAGATTGAACAATACTCCTTTACTCCTCACAGATGAGTTGTGGTTACTTTATTTTATTTTGTAAATCAGTAACTTGAAAGTCTTGTGATATTATAATGATAATGCTCAAAATGCCCTGCGAATATATTATTTCTAAAACCAGTATAACACTTTTTCATATAGTACACAGACGTAAAGATTAAAGGGTCTAAAATATCATTCATTCCATTATTAATTACATTCACGGTCACTGATATGCTTTTTAAAATTACATTCAATAGATTAATATATTTTATACAGTATTTTAAATACACCATCAGTGAAAGTGTGACGGTTAACTTTAGGTGCTGCTATCTGTTACTGCTTCTGCAATATCTTTGAGTGGGGTACTCTCAATCCAAAATTTGCTATTCTGGTCCTTTTTGGAAGTAGACTTTGTCTTCTGAACTTTAATCAGCAGAATTATGATAAGCACAAGCAGGACAAAAAGTGCAGGAATGAGGATAGACATCAATAGTCCAGAAGAACATGGCTGTTCATATAAATGAGCTATAAAACATTAAAGACATGAGTAAATTAGTAGACAGTTTAAAAATATATATATGAGAATGATTAAATTGTCTAAATTACCTTCATCATGGACATAGACACTGAGTTCTCCTGATTTGTCTTCAGCCACTTTTCGCCAGGTGTTAGCAGCTGTCTGTAGCCATTCCACAACCTGACATTGATACTGGCCATTATCAGAGGGTGCAACATTAGGCACAGTGAGTGTGTAGAGGGTGGTTCTGGGTCGGTTATACACCAGAGTTCTTTCAAGGATGGTGCTGTGTACAATGCCATCACGACTTGCATTAAAAATTATCAGGGGCTGCTCATCTTCCCGTCTCCGAGACCAGGTCACTTCAAACACAGACTTATCGCTGGATTGGGAGGTGATCTTACATTCCACCTTGAAGCCAGTTTGAGGATCACTAACATTAAGAAACTGACTGGCTTTGTGTACTTGTAGCTTACTTTCTGTTCAGTGGGAATAAAACATTCGAAAAAATTATCCTTATATTGTAATTAAAATTAGTCAAAGTTATCTGAAGTTAAGGTAAATTTAACAGAATGGTCTACAGAATTAAAAACACAGAAGATGTTATACTCTACCTATTTTGTGCACAGCAACCATAGTTGAAACCTTTTGTGGAGATCCCCTCTTTTCCCACTTGCCTTCACAGCCAAGCTGATACTGTTCAACCTGGCATAAGTAGTTTCCACTATCAGATGGATCCAAATTTAAAATGGTGAGATAAAAGGTTTTGTGTGTGGGCCTGGAAAACAGTAGCCTGCCACTGAACTGCTGGTTCTCTGGTTGGTACTTTAGATAACCATTATATGTATGGCTCAGTAAAACAGTGCTTGCACTGGAGCCTTGTCTCTCCACAATCCAAGTGAAAGTGTAATGGAAGGTCAGGTCCATTTTATCAATATTAATAGAACAACTCGTTTCCAACTGCTCTCCCTCTGTGTAGTTCTGATGAGTGTCAGGTGTCTCCAAAGTGAAAGTGCCTTCACTTGTTTTGATCTCGACCTCTACATTGATAGAAAGTTCTCCTGATTTGTCTTCAGCCACCTTACGCCAGGTGTTCGCAGCTGTCTGTAGCCATTCCACAACCTGACACTGATACTGGCCATTATCCGAGGAATCAACATTAGGCACAGTGAGTGTGTAGAGGGTGGTTATGGGTCGGTTATAAACCAGAGTTCTTCCAAGGATGGTGCTGTGTAGAGTGCCATCACGACTTGCATTAAAAATGATCAGGGGCCGCTCATTTCCTTGTCTCCGAGACCAGGTCACTTCAAACACAGACTTATCGCTGGAGCGTGAGGTGATCTTACATTCCACCTCAAAGCCGGTCTGAAGTTCACTAACATTATGAACATGATTGGCTTTGTGTACTTGCAGCCTACTTTCTAAAAAAAATTAAAAGCAAAATGATCTTTTACTTATGTTATCTACAGTAACTTATAGACATCATTACATTTACAAGCAAGAGGAAAAACATACCTATATAATGTACACTGACATTGGTTAAACCGGAATTGTCGCTCGCCATCCTTTCACATTTGCTTTTACAGTCAGCCTGATATTTATCTACCAAACAGTAATAGCTTCCACTGTCAGATGGAATGGAATTTAAGATGGACAGATGGAAGACACTAAGATGGGGTCTGGAGAAAGAAAGCCTATACTGAAGTTCTGAATCCAATTCTTGGAACTGCAGACGTCCATCATGGCTGTAGGTAAGGAGCTTAAATGCAGACAAACTCTGATCTAGTCTTTGAAAAAACCAGCTCAGAGAGTAACGAAATTTAGGGTCGAGTCCACCAGGCCCGAGTGAGCAGTTCAGTTTCACCTGTTCTCCCTCTGTGACATGGAGCTGAACATTAGATTTATCCATGCTAAATTCATTTTCTGATGGAAAAAAGATTAAAAGATTAAAAAAAAAAAAAAAAAAAAACTAACAACACACTTCCTCTTATAGCATCAGATGTCCTTTAACATTGCTAAAAAAAATAATAATAATGGCAGCTCTAAAAGAAGCAGGTTTTGGCAGCATATTTAACAGCAGAAGCCCATGTTGGCAATCACAACCTTGGCATAGCAAGGTGGGAAGTGGCTATGACTAAGACTGGAGGAGAATTTGGCAAGTAAACAAAAAAGAAATACAGAGAGAAGAGCTGACATTTTGACAAATACAGGAAACAATATTAAAATTTATAAAATTACAAATTATCAAATTTCAACACAACAATAAACAGTTAATGTATATTGTTAGTTTCTTCTTTTAATTACATAATTGTCAAGTGTTTATTCAATCAATAATTTTGTCAATACAAGTAAAAAACAGGAAATTTATTTAAACCTTTGGCTACCACCTATAGGGATGGCAAAAGTACACACATCCTTCAATCAAGTAGAAGTAAAGAATTTGGTTTTAAAAGACTCTGCTAAAAGTTGAAGAAAAAAAAATATTGATCGTGTCAATAAATAGATTAAACTAAAAGTAATAAGCCTGGTTTGAAAAGAAGTAAAAAGTACAGATATTTGTGTAAAAAAAATGTAATAAGTGAAAGTAAAAAGTTGTCTGAAGTAAAAGTTTAAACTAAATAGTAAAGTAAAATACTGATACCAAAAAAAATTCTTCTTAAGTACAGTAACGAAGTATTTGTACGTTATTACTTCCCACCTCTGAACAACAAAAACATTTCTCACTGGCTACTTTTATGAAAATCACACCTACTAATGAAGCCACACAGCTTACACTATTGTTTCTTTTAAAGAGCTAAGTCACACAATAATGTCATGAAGAAAATGAAAACTATAGAGTTAGGTAAACAACAGAAAAGTCTTACAGCAGAAAAATGTTTGCCAGTTTAAGATTTACACAATCATGTCATGTATGTAG
This sequence comes from Silurus glanis, assembly GCA_014706435.1. Taxonomy (NCBI): domain Eukaryota; kingdom Metazoa; phylum Chordata; class Actinopteri; order Siluriformes; family Siluridae; genus Silurus; species Silurus glanis. Next base: position 7,839,740 of record JAAIIK010000008.1, read on the forward strand.
ATCACAGGCATATAATGTCCACAAAACACAGAAGGATGCTCTTGTAAATTTCGGAAATGTCTACCTTTTATTATAGACATAAACAAATTCTACACATTTGCCATGACCACTGGTGAGATTTGACAATGGACCAGTGATTAAGCAAAGGAAAATGATGCAATGATGTATGCAACATACCTTTTGCAATGACATCTAGTTCCACTGTGACAGACTTTGTGTCAAGATTATACCAGATGCCATCAGGATCCTGAATCCATTCAGTTACTGAGCAGTGGTAGCGTCCACTGTCTGTGGGCTTCAACTGTTTGATCTTCAGTTGGAAGGTCTGTCTATTAGTTCTTCTCATGCTGATCCTTTCATCCATGTCCAGATGGAGTACCCCTCCTGGTTCCATTTTCACCAGAGTCTGTCTGTCATGCATCCATGTTACTTCAAAATGGGAAGAATCCGAAGTGTCTGAGGTCACCAAGCAATCAATCACTCCGTCAATGTTGACTTGGATTTTCAGAGGAGACTTAATGGTGGTGGAGACAACCAATTTGCTGACTGAAATGCATAAAGGAATAGGACAGAATTAGATTCAGTTTATGGTGTAAACCTTCAACCTTGATGTACAGAGTGATTTACAGCATGAATGAAACTAGTTGTCCTAAAGCACATGTTTCAAACCCTGCTTATGGAGCACCCACTGTCCTGCACATTTAAGGGCTTTCTGTGCACTAATGAAGAGCTGTTAAGTAGCCAATTAGTTAAATCAAATTTGTTGAAAAAACGGTTGAAAGCAGTCAAATCTGTGGAACAGTGGTCTCCAGGACTAAAGATTGGAATCTAAACAGAACAAGGTTGAGAATCTTTGTCCCAAAACTTATTGCATAAATAACTGTAGTTAATTCCGATCATACCAGGTCTTCGTACAGTGACGGCCAGTGGATTGGAGAGTTTCTTGGCTTTCTGAACATTTTTGTCATAAGCATCAATCTGGCAGTCATAACGTCCCTCATGTTGCTGACTTGCTCTTAACACCTTGAGAATAAAGGTTTTGCCTGTGTTTCTCACTTGAGTTTCTATCTGATAGTCTCGCTGCTCCGCTCCACAGGATATTCCTCCAGTCTGGTCCATACAAATAATGTTTTTTGGAACAGTTGAATTGGGTTTTACAAACCTCCAAGTGACAGCTAAGAAAATATTCGGTGCTTGAACTGAGCAGATCATTTTTATTACAGAGTTCTCAGTTACAATTACATCACGACTTCTTAAACTCACTTGTACAAGAGAATCTAAAAAGGAAAAACAAAAAGTAGACGATTAAAGCAATCACCAAGGATTAAGTGACAAATTCAGCAATACTGAAAACCTTAAAACAATAAGTTTAAGGCAATAATCAAACATATATGGTTAAACAAAACATTGCTAAGGCTGTCAAATAAGAATCATAAAATGCACATTATATCAATGAAATAGCCAATAAATATATTTATAGTAATAACACTAGCATCAACAGTAGAATGAGAAAATTCTACAGGAAGCGTATACAGGAAAGTATATCTCAGAACTTCTTGTCTACATCCTGTTGACCCACTTTTTTATACCTAAGCAAAACTACTTAAGCAAAAATATGACTCACCAATAGATTTAACAGAAACTTGGCCTTGTTGTGAATGACTGTTCACTTTCTTCAGGTTGCCATTGTTCTCCATGCTCCACTCAAACACAATGCACATATAGTGACCGCTGTCAGACAAAAGAGCTCCACTTAACTCCAAAATGAAATTAGCAATATTAGAACGAAACGTACGTAAGCCCCTGTTCTGATACTGAGCCCCTACAGCTTCCATCACCCCCTCACGACTTAGGGTTATGACATCACTGAAAGAGCTGCTTGTAGATTTTTTGTGCTGCCACACCACTGACAGCAGCCCTTTGGCTCCAGAGACACTGCAGGTGATTTGTAGTGGCTCTCCTTCAGTCACATTCACCAGCTCCTTTGTCATAACAACAGCCAAACCACTCTCTTGAATCAAAATAGAGGAGAATGACAAATTAGTGGACATATACAGTATATTTGTATGGCACATATAAACTCTGATATAGAATTGGAAGAAACTATTTATGCACTATTTGCACTGGTGTGATCTACTGCCACAGTTACAAACACAAAATGTTCTCTCTTTGAAAAATTCCATTTGAGTCAAAAATAACTTATCTGCATTTGTGGAAAGCGGACCTAACTGGCCATTAACAGCAGAGGGAAATGTGGTTAATTCTAACAATAAGTTGTTCACTTTTGCTTTAATTAACTACAGACATTTGCAGTAAACATTTTATGTCTACAGTTCGAGTGTTATATTTATGAAAGACAGTAAACTGAGGAAGCATATAAAAGGAAAACAACAAAAGACCCATGATGGAATCTTAAGGAACACCACAAGATAAAGAGGTCAATATAAAAGCAAATTTACCTAGGTTTACTGAGAAAATCTTTAAAGTATGAAACAAACCACTGTAGAGCCAAACCTGTAGACCGAGTTTATACGAGTTTTAAAAAATCCTAATAATAAGTTAATAGTATCAAAAGCAGCACTAATATCCAGTAAAATGAAAACAGCACGCATGATATAGTGAAGCAAGATAGTTCTTGTTTGTGACCTTTAACAAGACAGATTTAGTACAGTATATAGAAAAACCTGACTTGGAACTTCATATAAATATTAAATTACAGAAGAAAATTACAAATGCACACATAAATACATCAGAGATAGACTTTTTTTACGCCTACGGAGGAGAGAAAATAATTTTGTCTCGGACATACTTAAAAAAATTAATTTTCCAAAAAAAAAAAAAAAAAAGCGCTAGACATCGTGAGGAGAGGTCAGTCAACCCCAAAGCTAGCTAGCTTGTCTAAGCCCAGGAAAGGGTTTGTTCACCACTTCCAGACGCGTAAATACGAGCGTTACCACTGGCTTACAGCCTCTGAGGAGCGGTGCAAATTACGAGTATGTATCTCTGGTGAGTAGGTTGTATTTAAATTTCATTTTTAGTGTTTTTGTCATGTTATTAGACAAATATTGATTCTAAACTGCTCCAGATGATGTAGGTGCACAGTTGCGGTTGTAGTGTAGAGGTTTGGAGTCTTAACTGGGTTTCTTACTTTAGTAAAATGGTATTCACCCTCCATATGTGAAATGCCTCTCTCTCTGTAATGTCACACATTGTTATATTGCGTTTTTGTATAGTATTGATGGTTTCTATAATTGCGACGTGATCGTGGTGGTATTAAGAGGTGGATTAAGTCGGGTAAGTACCCACTTATGGCCCAGGTACCAAATGCACAGCATGCCACTGCAGAAAACAATATTAAAAGTAAATCATAAAAAAAGTGTCTGACCTTTGGCCCTTATGAGCACAGTTTCCTCCCGTGATAGCTGGCTTTTTTCTTTGATGAAGGACCCAGTCTCTGTTTTTTTCTCTTGTACAGATTTACACTGATAAATGCCCTGATCTTCAGCCCTTACTGGTTGAATAGTAAGTACGAAGTTTCTATCCCCTTTCTTCACAGTTCTTAGCTCACCCTCAGTTGCTCTTTTAGCATAGGTATTAGCTACAGACAGCACACCAGAGGGACCAATTTGAGCCACTTCACTGTTGTTTTTCAGCCAAGTCATGGAGAAGAAATGTCCAGGAAGATTGAGAGCCTCTATTATGCATTCAATCTCCATCATGTCTCCTTCCTCAAGGGCCGCATTCCCGACCCGAATTTGAGAAGCGAAAGATCCCACTTCATCAGCTGTGTCTGACATACAGAAAACACAGAAATACAGATGCTAAATCTCATTTTAAAATCTCATTTATTTCACATAAAAAGATATTAATTAGCAAGATGCAAGTAGAGTAAAAGTATTACACAACTGTTCAATTTAAACAAACAGTATCCGATTTAGAAATGTTACCTAGAGCTTTGACCTCTATGTTGAAGACTGAGGTGTTCCTGTGGCAAATCCTAAACCAAGAGCGATCAGGGTCTTGGATCCACTCATCAGCCTGGCAGTAGATCTCACCACTGTCAGATTGCTGCACTTGATTTATCTGGAGTCTGTAGATGCTGTCTTCTATCTTCTCCATAGATATGAGCCCAGAATGGTATCTGTTGTCAAACTCTGGTCCAGGCTTCACAGTTAAATCACGGTCCAAACTGATGATGGGTCGAGTGTCGGTGCTCCCACGCACATACCATGTGACAGACAGATGAGTATGCTGAAAGGTCTGACTGGAGACTTGGCACTCTAGTTGAAGGGATTCACCCTCAGAGATGCTGTGAGATAGAAGTCCAATGTTGGATGCTTTCAGAGTATCCTCAATCACTGTGGGGAATTTTGGATTAAAATCACACTTCATATTTTTGACATTTTTGGCATGTAAAAAATTATAAATTAAATGTTACCATGCAATGTTGTTTCAGCATTGTAGCTTCCATGATATGTTGTGCCTACATTTGGGGTATAACATTCATATTTTCCAGAATCTTCTGCTTTCAGGGACATGATGTGGAAGAGAACTGAAGTGTCTGACAGTCTTTCAATGTTAATGCTTTGCTCACGTACTCTTTGATAGTACATCCTATAAGCATAGTTGTTGTCATTTGTGCTAATAATCTGGATTGGAATATTTGGTTTCTCTGGTTTATAGATTGAAAAAGCAAACTCTTGTTTCCTTAAAAACTTGAGGTCACTAACATTACAGGAGATGGACATTGGAAATCCTTTCGCACGGTACAATGGACCGTTCTGGATCTGTACTGATTGTTGACCTACACAAAAATCTGTAAAGGAAAGACAGAAGTGAAAGTGTTCATTTATTCATATAAATACAATAAATAGTCTTGAGCTCCAAGTACATTATTTCTATTTCTTTTTTTAATGTCTGCAGCCAATATATAGATGTTAAAACTATTACTGCTCCAGAATTTTTAAACACACTATATCGTTTTTCCTTTTGTGTCTGCTGCTTCTTACTACTCCTCCATGCACTTCTCTTTCTCCATTATTTTTTACTGTACTTGCTTGGAAGCCATATAGCCTATTTTTCAAGTGCACAGCTTTGGCCTGTTTGGATGCTTACTAGCTAATTTAAGATATAAATATAGTTTATACACACACTTATAAACTAAACAAAAGCTTGGCTATTCAAGTCACCTGACTAGCTGAGTAAACATGATTTCATTACACTTTTTTCAGTAACCAAAGCCCACTTCTTGCTATGGGAGCTGACACAGTACCCACGCTCACTTATTTCACAGCAATTCACTCAACCCCTTATAAACCCTATATTATGTACACAAAGAAATACAAAGAGACAATTCAAATTGTCTAAGAAGTTATAATACTTTTATATATTACTTTTAATGATAGTTTTTAAAACAAGACCACTTGTGTAAAGGTTTTAGGAGATTGCTATGCCTTCCCTCAAATGGTCAGCCAGTTTCTATTTTATATACACACATGAACAAATGGACAGAGAAATAGAAGAGGTTATAATGAGTTTGTGGTGGAAGAAGCAGGAAAATGCATAGAAAATCTTTAACTCAAGCTCAGAGTAGAACCATGGACCCTGGATCTTTAGGGCAGTATCCGAAATACTGTACTACAATTTTGATCAACTTGATTTACATATTTCTTGTTGTTGCATTGATTCACTGGTCAAATTTCCATCCTTGTGCATTTTACTAGAAACTGGAAATACAAGTTTTCTTTTGTGTATGTAACAAATAACAACATTTTCTGTTAGAAATGCAACATTATCTGTTCTATTAAAGTTTGCAGTGAAATTATCTGTGAACTAAACCTTTTTCTCCAAGTTTTCACAATCCTCAAAGATGTCATACAATTCAATGACACTCTTTTCACATTAGATTTAGAGCTTAGATTAGAAGCATAAGTTTGTCTAAAGATATGATCTCACCAGTTTGCAGGAGTCCACCAATGCCCAACAGCAGAAGGAACTGCCACACCTGAGGCTGAGGAAGAACCATGTTGAACAGCACAAGCTCGAGTTGTCACCATAAGACAACTAATACATTTATGCAACATCTGCTCTTGTTCTAGATGGAAATTAAGCCACCTAAAAGCCTCATACATTGAAAGAGGAAATGAGAATAGACGTGGGTTTCCGGCAGTCAGTGCATACTAGAACTGCTAATTACTGATACCTGCTTTAGTTAAATCCTGTGTGTAGCATCAGAACCTTAATTATAGGGAAAGGACATATTCTGAAAATGGGTTGGCTGTCTAATTTCTTTCTGCATTTGTAGCAGTACACAGTAAGTGTCAGTAAACTACAAGATCATCAATGAGACATTTTACACTGCAGCTGTAATCACTTGACTTGTAATGTGATTAAATCCTTAATGCATTATAATTGATTTACATTCAATTATACATTTACACATAGATGAATCTTAACACCTATTAAGGAAATAAAATGATTGTAAAGAATAAGTCAGTTACAACACTATGAGCTTAATGACTTTTATGCTCGCTTTGAGAGAGACAACAGAGAAACTGCCACAAAGCTCAAACACTCGGGTGATCACTCTCCATTCACACTCTCCTCCACAGATGTCTGCAGTGCACTGAGCCGGATCAGCGAACACAAAGCCGCTGGACCAGACAACATCCCTGGACGCGTACTCAGGGCATGTGCTGTGCAGCTCGCTGGGGTCTTTACCGACATCTTCAACCTGTCTCTTGCCCAAGCAGCTGTTCCCACTTGCTTTAAACGCACCTCCATTGTGCCAGTGCCGAAACACTCCAGCCCAACGTGCCTGAACGACTACCGCCCTGTAGCACTGACACCCATTGTCATGAAGTGCTTTGAGCGGCTGGTCCTGGCTCACCTGAAGGACTCTCTGCCATCCATATTAGACCCTCACCAGTTTGCCTACCGAAGCAATAGGAGCACAGAAGATGCAGTTTCCATGGCACTGCACTCTGTGCTCACACACTTGGACAATAAAAACACTTATGCACGTATGCTGTTTGTTGACTTCAGCTCAGCATTCAATACCATCATTCCATCCAAGTTAATAGCCAAACTTGTAGATCTGGGCATTAACACCTTCACCTGCAACTGGGTCATGGACTTTCTGACCAACAGACCCCAGCAGGTTCGATCTGGCTCCATCTGCTCCAACACCATCACACTCAACACTGGTGTACCACAGGGCTGTGTGCTGAGCCCCTTCCTCTACTCCCTCTTCACCTCCGACTGCAGGCCTGTGAATGGATCTAACTCCATCATCAAGTTTGCAGATGACACTACCGTGATCGGTCTCATCACCAACAATGATGAGACTGCCTACAGAGAGGAGATCCAGCACCTAGCCACATGGTGCAGTAACAATAACCTGCTCCTTAACACCTCCAAGACAAAGGAGCTTATTGTGGACTTCAGGAAGGAGACAAGAGGCACACATGACACCACCCACATCAATGGGATGGCTGTTGAGCGCGTCTCCAGTTTCAAGTTCCTGGGGATCCACATCTCGGCGGACCTGTCCTGGGCTATCAACACCTCCAGCCTAGTCAAGAAGGCTCACCAGCGCCTCTTTTTCCTGAGGACACTCAAGAAAAATCAGCTCTCCTCGGATATCCTGGTGAACTTCTACCGCTGCGCAGTAGAAAGCATCCTGACCAGCTGTGTCACAGTCTGGTATGGGAGCTGCTCTGTTGCAGAGCGTAAGGCACTGCAGCGGGTGGTGAAAACTGCCCAGCGCATCACAGGGACTTCACTCCCAGCCATGGAGGACATTCAAAAGAAACGCTGTCTGCGTCGAGCTCGCAGCATTCTTAAGGATTCCTCTCATCCGGCCCACAGACTGTTTACGCTTCTGCCCTCCGGCAGGCGTTTCAGGTGCCTCCGGACCAGGACCAGCCGACTAAAGAACAGCTTTTTTCCTAGAGCTGTCTCTTTACTGAACTCTGCCACTCACTGATACACTACCACATTTTCCTCACACTTCCTTATTCTATAATGGACTGTCTACTCAAAAACTTGTGCTCACCGGAACACTGATCATTCTCACCCCACACTTTGTTATTGCACGGACTGTTTGCACAAACCTTTGCTCATTTGCACACTGCTCTTCTTTGTATTGCTGCTCATCATTATTTACCATTGTATATATACCCGTTCTCTGTTCATAGTAATAATTTATTATGTTCACCGCTCACATCCTTCTGTAAATCTCTGTGTATAATAATAGGCATCTGTATATTATGTTCACAGTACATACATATATATATATAATTTCATCTGTATACTATTGTTCATAGTACATATATATTCATATTCATCTGTAATTATTTTCATAGTACATATATATTAATCTGTATACTACATTTATAGTACATATACATCTTTAAACTACTGTTTATAGTCTATATTATCATTCTATTTATCTATGTAAATCATGTAAAAACTGTATATCCTGCACTTGCTGTTATTGCACTCTGGTTAGACCCAAACTGCATTTCGTTGCCTTGTACTTGTACATGTGTAATGACAATAAAGTTGAATCTAATCTAATCTAATCTATTTAGTTCCAAAGTAGTTAGACAACTTTGCCATCTACTGGTTCTAAAGCACAGGTACAGTTTTCTAAATAGCATCTTTCATGACTTCAGTGAATAAGAGGGATTTTTTTTTTTTTTACATTTCCTTACCTTCTAATCATGTAAGGTTAGATCTGCTAGCATTTTAATGTTTGAATCTCATTTGTTTGCTGATGTGGAAGGAACTGCAGAGGATGTTGACTATAGGAATTCATTAAGTGGTATCATGGTTTGGGAAAAAAAAAAAAAAAGGAGGGAAACAGTTGCAAAATAAACCACATACAAATTAATGATTAAATATAAAAATAGGATTACATTAAAAGTATCACATTGCAATTATTATCTGGTTATTTGATTATACATGATAACCAGAAGTCAACATAGGGAAGAGCGAGAAGATGGGGGGAAAAAAATAAAATACGAAAAAAAAAAAATAATAAAATAAAAAAAATAAAAAAAACAGCACAACAACAAGGTCTTACATATGTTCAAAAACAAGGTCAGATCAGCTAAAAACGGGTCTTCCTGTAACTCAGAAAGTTAAAACACATGTGGCTCACCACAAATATCTTAATGAGTTCAGGTACCAGACCCCTGCATGTCTGTAACTAATTTAATGTAAGTAACAGCAACTCTTTTAGAAAAAAATAACATTGTCTGAGAATATACTCATTTTTTATAGAAAGATTTCTATACTCATTCTTAAATATTCTTTATATGGTCTTCAACATTCACTTGGACTATCAAAATGCTTGAAGAACATACAACAAAAAGTTCCTGGTGGCTTAAAGATGTTCTTGTTCTGGCAAAGAACAGGAGGTGGAGACATCATCACAGACAATCTCTACTAAACATGTGCAGGGGAGTGAGGACCTCTACAAGTATTACTGAGCCATGAAAGAAAGACACCTCCCCCATCAGGAGGAATTGCTAGGAATCTTGGATGTTTTGAATGAACTATCTGGATTGTTTTAATATAAAAACAATAATAAATATGATGAAAGTTTTAATAAAATAAAAAAAAAAAAAAAAAAAAAAAGGTTAATCAATGAGTCTGAAGATGAAAAGGAAAAGCTAAGAAATGAACACAGAAAGATGTGATAATTAGTAAGATGTTTCAATGGCCACCAAGACATGCGTCATGAATAAAAAAGATAAGAAAAATAGCAATTTAGAACATGCAGATGGGTTACGATGAGATTATGAAGAAGAAAGAAAGAAAAAAACAAGAGGAAGGAAAAAAGAAAAAAACATGAAACAATCTTTTGGTCATTGAAAACCTTTATTCTGGTATAAATTTTGAGGAATTGTATCCTGTTTTATGTATTAATCCTTGTTTAAAAATCAATTTAATTAAAAGTCAGAAACGTGAGTGCAGAAAAGATGCACTAGAATCGATTTCAAACTTAAATGTTTTAAATCATTCCCCAAAATACTAATTAAAACAGCAATAAAACATCAAATCTTAAAAGTGATCTTAGAAAAAAGTCCCATCATGCAGCAGTACAGTGCAGAATATTTGTATGTTCTGGGTCAGCTTCATCCTAAAGAATTCTTTACCAACAAGTACATAATCCTACTTTAAATCAATACAGCCAAGCTCATACTGTAGATGGATTCTCAGTCACATAATAGAAGACTGCTGGACAACAGCTGTTGTTTTCAAAGCAGACAAGGACATAAGACGTAATGGACAAGAGCGGTTGAGTGCAGTTTCAGGGCAATGACAGTGCAGCTGTTCTATTTTCATGGGGGAAAAAAAAAAAAATAATGCATTTTAAAATTAGTAAATGACTGCATTAGTATGTAAGCATTATGTTGAGGAAAGAGAGCATGTGTGAGCATGAAGTGGAACATTATTTATCAGGGTTTTTTTAAAAGGCCAGCAATGTTGTATACAAGGAGGACACACTTTCTCCCGCATAGTGCCCAGTTCAAGTAACTGATCATTAGGACAATGGGGTCTAGCTTGTAGCCAACCATACCCTAATAGATTGCAGTGTGTGCAAAAGAAAGAGGGGTGCATTGTGGAAGCAGATCAGGAAACGATGCCCCCGGCCATTAGTGATGGTCAGCTGGGTTCCTGAATAACACTCTTCTGAACAGCAGGACTCTACTCTGACTGACAGGCAGGCTGGTTAGATGCAGGATATGCATGGCTGATGTCATGACAGGGGCTGAATCTGAAATGGGCATGGAGCAATGAAGGGAGAATGAAAGCAGAATCTAGATTATGCTTTCCTACTTGTTCCATGTGTCTTGTGCAGCAGCAGCTCTTTTACAAGAGCTCTCCATACAGGAATAAAAATCTGCTCCTCGTTATGTAGCTCTGATAGCTGATGCACCACAGTGCAGTTCTATGCCTTTAGGGAGATAAAGATGTTAGTCCTGTTGAAATGCTTCCCAAAACATTGAAACCCAGGACAGCTTCTGAGAACAGTCATTAAGGTGGATGGGGCCACCCTCAGCAAGATAATCCTGAGTTACGGCAAGTGCGTCTCACTGGAGCGACCACAACCTCCTCAGTGCACGTAAGTAGTAAAGACTCTCCTTTTCTCCCTTGAAACAGTCACACATATTTGAATACTTGTGGCTCAATACAATTTATAAGAACATTAGCAGCCATGCTATCTCGAAGTGGGTTAAAGTAAAAAGAGTTCACATTAGAAGAATGAGGACTAGTTTGGGCCATGCGGATCAGTCCATCTCCATCTCCATGAGCTTGCTGCGTGGTGTGTGCATCGGGTTTCTGGAGAAGCAGCAGCGGGAAGTGATAAATCCAAGAACAATGGACAGTAGAGCAACAACTAGAGCTGCTCCAAGGCCATATAATACTGGGCTCTTCATGGAGTCCCACACTGAAAAGACACAAAAAGAGTATTAAGGGGGAAAGAAAATTTTCACAAAGAAAAACACACAAAAAAATTATGGCTGGATCAAGTTTGTGCAAAAGTAATTAACAAATTTGCAGTTGTCTTTGCAAATACTATATGCATGTATGTTACACAAGATGAAACGATCCGTACATGCTAGGTTGATGGCAAGAAAGGCTGGGGCAGAGGTGAGTGTCTGCCCCTCATTCCAAAGTCGAGTGTCAGGAGAGAAATGCCAGAGCTTGGCTGTGCAGTAGTATGAGCCCATGTCCCTGTCCTGAATGTGGTGAACAGTGAGCACAAACGTGTCCCTGTTTGTGCGCTCTATACTATAATGCGAGCTCTCGTTTTCTCTGCTCTTCTTTACCACTCCCCAGTGATCCATGCTGATCAGGGAAACATCACCATTCTCCATCGCCTGTACTGGACTCTGGAACCATTCAACGTCATATGCCACCTCACCTGAGGGTTAGGGAGAAAAAAGAAATGAACATCTTAGCACAAAGAGGAAGAGAGATTTTTTTAAATAGACCAGTGTCTTAAAAAATAAATTAACATAAAAGGCCATTCCAATATATTTAACATATCTAAGAGGGATAGTGTTAAACCCTAGTAGACAGAGACTCAATAAGGCAGGTCCCTGCATGCATGCTATCTGCTATGTGAGGAATCTCCACAAAGGCCATGGTGTATTGCTATGCACTGAGCTGCCACACCTCTGTATGCTTTTACCAGAGCAAAGTCATTTTGTCCACAGAGACTTACAAACAGATGCATTTACAGAAAGATAAAATAACAATAAAAAAATCATATATTATATACTACATAATTATTACAGTCTTCTCCAAATAAATTGGAACAGCAAGGCAAATTCTTTTGTTTCTGCTACACTGTTGCACTCGACATTCTAGATGAAAAGATAGACGAGACATACTTCGGGTTTGCGGTCAAAAAATAAACAATAATAGATCAGAATTTTAGCTTTCATTGCTTGATATCTTTTTTGATAAACAACGGCTGATGACAACCATCATGAGAACTGAAATGGGGGGAAAAAACAGTCAGTGACAACACAAACATTCTCTTCTGAGCTGGGGTGAAGCCATCACAATCTACCATTTGAAGAAAACCCCAAGAGCACTCAGCTCCCTGACCTGCAGTCTGTCTACAAAAACCAGTGTTCAGCCAAGGCCAAGAATATAGTGAAGGACCTCAGCCATGCAAACAATAAGCTCTTCTGTGTTGCACTTCCCTTCTCTGAAGGCCAAAATGGACAGAATGAGGAGGAGCTTCTTCCCAATGCCCCCAACCAGGAGAACACCAAGATCAAGAGATTGGACTAATTGTACAAAATGTTTTGGCACTTAAACACATATTGTGCAAGTAATTACATCTGCACAAATAAACACAAATTAAGTTATACTGTTTCTGCTTTCTGGAATTTAAATGTGTACATGTGTGTAAATTGCACAAATGATTACTTTTTTTTATTCTTATAGCCAAAAAATAGAAATGATCACTTAAAAATCTCTTTTACCAAATGATTCACATACAAAATTTAATTAGAAATTGCTGACCATGGCCTAGCTACAATGGAAAGAACATGATTTTCCAAGATGTCTGTGTTAAAGCATTTCACATTATTGTGCAATTTGCTTTTTATGGACTGGTGAGCTCACTCTCTTCTATTACAATGTACAGTCCTAAAGTGGGAGTGAGAAGACGGCAGGAGCAGAGAACTCAGACAGGAATAGCAGGCGCTTTCTATGAACCAAAGATAATTTCAGGGCCTTATGGGAGAACAATGACCCTTATTCTCAATCTATAAATAACAACTAGGCCAATATTAGCCTTGAAATTAGCGTGCCATTCTGTATAAAGTCTACATGAAACAAGAGACATATGCAATGGGAAACCTGCCATTACATATTGGTATTTCGGTTTGGACATGTATTGCTCTACTGGTGGGTCAATTCACTAGACAGAAGAGAAAACTGGTCAGGCTTAATGTGAATGTTAAGCAAGGGCAATTCAGACCTGAATCAATGCATTATACCCTAGAGCAGGCATTTATGCAAATAAAGCACATTAAAAAAAAGCAGTTATAATATAATTTGTAGATTATATAATTACATAAGTTTTTTTAATACTGCTGAAACAAAACTGCACAACCAAAAAAAAAAAAGCACGATGTAAGTCAATGTTATGTATAAATTGAACAAATTATCTAAAAATAACCTTAAAATAATAACATTAATAGATAGATCATTTGTCCTAAAAAGTGGGAAAAGGAGTACACAGTCTGACAAAACTGGTGTCACTAAGAAGGGAAAGAGAATCGCTTTGTATTACTTAGCAACGCAATATCCCTCAACAATGAGCCTTCTGTAAATATGCTCCAACAGCACAACTTAAATAAGACATATGCAATGTCTTATTTGAATAAAACCCAGAGAAGCAACCCTCCACAAATCTATTCCAATAGAAAAGTACAAAATACCCTTGCAAAAAAAAATCTAAATCTGTGATAAGCTGCAAGAACCTAGTCCAATTTTATTTTCTTGGTAAATCTTGGTAAACATACTGATAAATTTACTATTTCTACCCCAATCGTTTGTAGTAAAAAAAAATCTAGCACCTCTACTTGCTTTAATTCTGAACAAATCTTCTTTTGCTAATATACCCAGTATAGCTACTTGCTGAAAACAAACAAATCTCTCTACTTTCAGACATTTGATATTTGTTTTCTTAGGAGCTTTGGACATATTTCATACAATACAAATGACCAAATCTACTTGCCTGTGTTAGATGTGGCCCCTTGTACAGACATGATGCACTTAACTTTGACTGTTTCCCCAGGCAACACCTGAGTACTGTCCGAATAAGTAGACACATTAAATACTGGACCTGTGAGGGAAATGGAGGAGAACACAGATTTTAAGGCCACATGCTTGCTTACTGACTCATTCTAAGGAAATTAAACAGTCAGATTAGTGATGTAATGGAGAAAACTGTAAGATGGTATTTCTAAGCCTTTTTAAGACATCTTTTGAGACAAGACATTTATCACTCTGTCCTTGCCCCACTTAACAGCTAAAGTATACAGTCTTTACTCAACAGGACATACAGACAGACACACACAGAAAAAGACTGAAGGGCTATATAAATAGCAGGTGATATTTACCCTGAGGGAGTTCCTATCTAGGGCTAATCAGGACAATGAGACCAACAATAAACAATGAACTATATAAACTTTAAATACCAGTAACACTCAGACAGCCTGTCAACTGGTCTAAATGTAAATTGCATGGTGATACCTGTGTCAGCAAAGGCAAGCTGTATTTTTTTGGATTCGGCACTGACTCCTCTGTTCCATGTGTTGCTCTGATCACGTGTCCAGGCTGTCACATCACAGTAGTAGAAGCCTCGGTCAGAGACTCGAGCCCCATACAGACGGAATCTATACTCTAATGGGCCAGTCTTATCTAGAGCCACGCCATCAGCACGGCTGGGCACAATTCCTTCCTCCAGCTGCAGTATGGAGTCAGTACTCAGCGACAGAACTTTCTGTGACTTTCCACTCTCTGTCTCTTGGTAGCGAATGAGCACCGAATAGCTGGGGTTTTGTATGTTTTGGCCAGTCACCTGGCATCTCATTTCAAATGTGGAGCCGCCTGTCATGGCACCTCTTGCTTGAGCAGCTGTCACACTGAGCACTGGTGCTGCAAACAAAAGGTTTAAATGTTAACTCCAAAACATTCCATGTGTGTTCTACATTAAAGTACAGTCAAAAATCAAACCGACTGCTAACATGCCAACAATCCTCAAGTAAAACAAATTAACCACCACTACTAGAAATTATTGACCATGTTACTCCACGGAACTGGAATCTGAGGCTTAGTGGAATGAAAAGTGGATATTGTCCAGTCTCCAACAGAAAGATCTTTGTGTTTCCAAAGATTTGTGAACCAGACCTAATTATTTCTACAATTAAAAACTTCTAATATTCATTCATGATTTCATCATGAAACAGAGCTCATAACATGCATCATCTGCTTTCATGTCGACTACTGTGACCTTGGTGATTTGAATGAACTTGCAGCAGTGATGAATGAATAAGCAAATAAGGACCAAAAAAAAATGCAGAAACAAAACATTTGTATAGTTGCCAAAAATCTTAAGTTGTTTTATTCCACAGATATTAAACAAAACTATGAACTTAACTAAGCATAGTTTATTCACAATTTAGCCAAGTCAATGATTAATTTTAACATCAGAAACTTTCAAATGAGCATGTCTGAAATGGTCAACACAAAGATAGAATAAGGGAGCTTTCTGCTTACTCTTTGAGGACCACTGGACTTCGACTGAAATGGACTTGAGCTCTTTGGCCTTGTTCCAATTTCCCTGGTGGCCACGGGTCCAGGCAGCCACACTGCAGGAGTAAAAGCCCTTGTCCTTGTCCTGAATGTGCAGCAGTTGCAGGCTGAAGGTGCTCAGACTGCTGCGAGTCACTGCTATAAGTCCATTAACCAGCCGCTGCTGATACAAATCTCCTGGCACTAGTACCCCTTGATAATCAATGGACGCGATAGTGGTTACAGTTTGAGATGTGCCTTCCGGCATGTTAGCATAGGACCAGGTGACAGCCAGTCGCCCATCCTGCATGTTCAGTAGATCAGTCACCTCACAGAGCAGCTCAGAGGGGTCATCTGTGAACTGGGGGATCTTAGAGGCTGTGAGACCCACCTTAAAATCTGGTTCTGCGATACAGAGAAATAAGAAACATTCACTGAATATTAGTAAAAAGCAGAAACCTGCTAAATTCATATCTTGACAAAAGTCCACATCCGCTTATCTGGCATGCCATTGCAATAAGAAAGGTGGGTGGTGCTTTACATATGACCTGTGATCAAACAGCCTAATGTTGGAAGAATATTACAAAGGATTTACATTCATTCTTGCTCCAGGTCTCGCTGTTCAATCTCTACACATTCACAGGCACAGACAGACCTCGGTAGATGTAAAACTTAACTTCATGGAATTACAAACAAAAACTATGATTATATCTACTATATGATATTCAAAGAGCATTCAGCACACAGAGACTAATGAACACTTTGGTCTGAGAAGGAACTAATGCAGCACATGTTACTTCCTTCTCTAAATAGGAAGAGGAACAGCCCACAGCTGTACTGTTAACTTTTACCACAGTAGGTGTCCAGAAGAAAGAAACGTAAAAAAGGTACTGAGCTACAATAAGCAAAGGCTCATCAGGACTAGGATCACAGTGAGAAACAGTACAGGATAAGCATATGAAGTCAAACATAAAAAAACCCCGACAAAGTTAGAAATTAAACAAAAAATTTGACTAACTAAGCATCATTTTATTCAAATTTTATCAAATTGGAAATTTGTTTAAAAGTCATATAACTGGTGATGCTGCCTTCCCGAGCGGGAAGTGATAGCACTAAAATCAAACCCAACATCACATACTATCAAACAAACAAACAAAAAAAAAAAAAAAAAAAAATTTCGCTGGAATATATTCCATAGTGATATGAGAACACATTTTCAATATCTACACTAAAGTTTATAAAACTTGAATTCTTTCACAAACACAGGTGCACTATACTGCAAGCTGGCTGCTAAACATTTTATCGAAATAAATATATAAAAGAACGTTCTACGAGGTGGGTATTTACGACAGCTACAGCTTTTTAGAGGGAAAATGAAAGGAACTTCTTGGAAATACTTGGGAGTTTCTGCAGCTTCAGGCAGTTTACAGAATAATGACACATGGGGAACAACACACCTTATACACGACTGTTTTTCAAATGTTAAAAAAAAAATCAACAAGGTACATGGCATGCAAGACATTCTTTTACATAGTGCAAAGGATCCAAACTATATATGTAGTTCACTTTGCAGTACTATTAACAAATCGCACTCCATTTTACTCAAAACAAAAGATCTGACAAACACCAGACACTGCATAATCACGTGTTCTCATATTTTGTGAAATCCACAAGAGGTCTAACAGGTTTATTTCTATAGTGACTAAGATTTATACAACTCACTGGTGAGACTAGTCATGAAACTTGCAAATATATGCCCAGTACTTTTAGTTTTTAAGCCACAGAAAGTAGAAATGCATGGGATAAGATCACTGTGTAGGAGGTAAAACACAATCCAGTGAGTGTTGTAGACAAGTCGAAAAACAGGAACAGAAAAAACTGGATTTTTGAGACAGAGGGAAGCAAAAACAAGCTAAGAATAAAATCTGGAAAGAAAAACACAAACAACAAAAAACTGAATTATTCTTACCAAGCTGTGTTACCCGGACTTGGATAGGATCAGAGGTTTTCTCAGCGGCCTTATACCATCCCCCAGTGCCCTGAGGCAACCAGAATTTCACTTGGCACGAGTACAAGCCGGAGTCTGAGGGCTGCAAATTGGGTAAGAGAAGCCTGAAGGTGCCTGGCTGAATCCGACTCATGCCCACAAGCTCAGACCCACTCAGCACTTGGCCATCACGTCCAACATGGAGCAGCACTCGCTGGTTGTCCGAGTCGGTAAATCCCTTAACCAGCCATACCACCTCCATGCCCAGAGAAAGCAAGCCTTTAGCAGCTACTGAGCAGGTCAGGTTCAGAGTGTCCTTTACGCTGAGTGTAGCATTGTTCTCCAGAGTAACCTCCAAGGACTGGGCTAAAGCAACAGAGAACCAACTCAATTACAAAGATTATAGCTAGAGATACAAATATTACATGAATAAGAGATAATGCCTAAAGGTAATTTATTAAGACAAGATCTTTGTGAACACTGTGTGATTCTCCCTTAACACTGTTTTGGTCTGAACTGAATGGAATGCCTGTAAATGCAGGGGAGTTTTTAATAAAATTCTATGAAAAGGTCATGTTGTGCTTCATAATTAAAAATGATACAATGAGCTCTTGACGGAGGCCTAGAAATCATTTTAGATTTAAATCAGAAGCTATTTGGCACTGTAGATCACACCAACACATTCCACAAAATGTAGACAGCATACACAAAACAAAACATTCAATGAAACTTGCAGTTCTATTTGCATAGCAATAACCATTAAAAAAAAAAAAAAAAAAAAAAAAACACACTTTTTTTCTTAACAATGATTGTGTGTGTGGTGTAAAATAAAATATT
>JAAIIK010000008.1:7864637-7887453 GCA_014706435.1 Silurus glanis
TTATTATTATTATTATTATTATTATTATTATTATTATTATTATTATTATATTACTTAATTTAAATCTTTAGATACATTTACAAAAGAAAACGCTCTGGGAAAAAAGACAGTAAGTTGAACGTGATTTACAGATCAAAAATTTCATGAGCGCCATCAAAATAGCGCATTTAGAAATTATAGTACATTTATACCGCCATCTAGTGTCGCAGTCTTGTACAACTCTTTGGAACTGACATTTACAGTATTTGTCTTAGAAGCAAATTTGTCCAATTAACATTTTTACATCTTTAAAGGCTGGTATGTTATATCCGATATGTCATGGTATGCTTTACCTGGGGTTAGGATAAAAAAAAAAAAAAAAAGAAATAGCAAAAAATAGCTTTTCACTCTGCTATTGGTTCTGCACTGAACTATCCTGTAGCACCTGAGGCATGAATTATTTTAAATTATCCAAGAATCCAAGCTTATTTTAAAAAATAATGACAGGCTATAGTGTTTGAAATGGAAGGTGACTAAATACGTACATTACAATAAATTATCATGAGATGAGGCTGCTTCAAAGTAATTTAAAAAATTTAAAAAAGAGGGAAGTTTTGAGATAAGGTCTAGCATCACCTGTTTGCACAAAGAAATGCACACTCATTAAGAAAATTCTTCCTCCACAATTTTACATACTCCAGAAGAAAAAAATTAATGAAGAACGTGAATGAAAACAGACAACATACATAATACATACATGCATAAGTAGATGAATGCTAAGATCTTTAAAAATTCAATGCACGATGCCTTATGAAATGTACAGTCAGGTCCATAAATAATGGGACATCGACACAATTCTAACATTTTTGGCTCTATACACCACCACAATGGATTTGAAATGAAACGAACAAGTTGTGCTTTAACTGCAGACTGTCAGCTTTAATTTGAGGGCATTTACATCCAAATCAGGTGAACGGTGTAGGAATTACAACAGTTTGCATATGTGCCTCCCACTTTTTAAGGGACCAAAAATAATGGGACAGAATAGTAATCATAAATCAAACTTTCAGTTTTTTAATACTTGGTTGCAAATCCTTTACAGTCAATTACAGCCTGAAGTCTGGAACGCATAGACATCACCAGACGCTGGGTTTCATCCCTGGTGATGCTCTGCCAGGCCTCTACTGCAACTGTCTTCAGTTCCTGCTTGTTCTTGGGGCATTTTCCCTTCAGTTTTGTTTTCAGCAAGTGAAATGCATGCTCAATCGGATTCAGGTCAGGTGATTGACTTGGCCATTGCATAACATTCCACTTTTTTCCCTTAAAAAACTCTTTGGTTGCTTTTGCAGTATGCTTTGGGTCATTGTCCATCTGCACTGTGAAGCGCCGTCCAATGAGTTCTGAAGCATTTGGCTGAATATGAGCAGATAATATTTCCTGAAACACTTCTGAATTCATTTTGCTGCTTTTGTCAGCAGTCACATCATCAATAAATACTAGAGAACCAGTTCCATTGGCAGCCATACATGCCCACGCCATGACACTACCACAACCACGCTTCACTGATGAGGTGGTATCTTAGGATCATGAGCAGTTCCTTTGCTTCTCCATACTCTTCTCTTCCCATCACTCTGGTACAAGTTGATCTTGGTCTCATCTGTCCATAGGATGTTGTTCCAGAACTGTGGAGGCTTTTTTAGATGTTGTTTGGCAAACTCTAATCTGGCCTTCCTGTTTTTGAGGCTCACCAATGGTTTACATCTTGTGGTGAACCCTCTGTATTCACGCTGGTGAAGTCTTCTCTTGATTGTTGACTTTGACACACATACACCTACCTCCTGGAGAGTGTTCTTGATCTGGCCAACTGTTGTGAAGGGTGTTTTCTTCACCAGGGAAAGAATTCTTCGGTCATCCACCACAGTTGTTTTCCGTGGTCTTTCGGGTCTTTTGGTGTTGCTGAGCTCACCGGTGCGTTAATTCTTTTTAAGAATGTTCCAAACAGTTGTTTTGGCCACGCCTAATGTTTTTGCTATCTCTCTGATGGGGTATCTCTCTTGTTTTGTTTTTTCAGCCTAATGACGGCTTGCTTCACTGTTAGTGACAGCTCTTTGGAACTCATCTTGGAGAGTTGACAGCGACAGATTCCAAATGCAAATAGCACACTTGAAATGAACTCTGGACCCTTTTATCTGCTCATTGTAATTGGTATGATGAGGGAATAACACACACCTGGCCATGGAAGAGCTGAGAAGCCAATTGGCCCATTACTTTTGGTCCCTTAAAAAGTGGGAGGCACAAATGCAAACTGTTGTAATTCCTACACCGTTCACCTGATGTGGATGTAAATGCCCTCAAATTAAAGCTGACAGTCTGCAGTTAAAGCACAACTTGTTCTTTTCATTTCAAATCCATTGTGGTGGTGTATAGAGCCAAAAATGTTAGAATTGTGTCGATGTCCCATTATTTATGGACCTGACTGTAAATGACTTTTTGAAAAAAAAATTTCATCAATAAATAAAATAACATTTTACAAACAGTTTAGGATTCTTGCCTGTCATTGTCAACCCATAAATAAAACGATGTGAAATATAGACCAGTTGAGATGTACCACACTAGCGCACATGATCCCAAAACTTTACAAATTCACAAGAAAGAATTAGACGATCAGTGATTTTATTTTTATTGCAAAATATGCAAACATTATCATCCAATGCAAATCTCTGAAATGCACAAATCCAAGATTTATACATTTCAATTATGAATTTTTAAGTGAACTTCCTTCAGGTACAGGAAATGTAATGTACCGTATAATGTGCAGTTAAAACATTAAAAGTTTAATAATATAAAATATATTCAATTATAACATTGTATTAGAATTATATATATGATTAAAGAGTTTCTGGCATGTAAAACTGTGCTCAACACCAGAAAAAGCATGTTATAGGTAATTAGCTGGCAAATGGATTTCCGCAAATAATTATACATATATACCTTGTAAAAGCATAACCAAACCGTATCGAAAGCACAAAAATATACAATTAAGCGTTTAACTGAATTGATTTCTGAGCCATTTTACGTGTCGCAGATACAAAATATATACATTGATCTAATTAGACGTTTCTCTGTGTACACTGCATAATACGGAGAGGGTTAGGCATCACCAGAGTGATCACCAGAGTCTCTAGTCCAGGGGTCACCAACAAGGTAGCCCACAAGGACCACATGAGTAGCCCGCGGGCCTTTTCTAAAAATTCTACTTTGTTAAATCATTATTAATATTTATAATGAGAAATCATTAACATGATCAGTGTCTTTACGTAGATGAATATCATTAATTATTAATAATAACATATAATAAAAGGTAAATCGAGCAAATTTGTTATTTCAGATCAAACTGAAAACTATGTATATCAAACTGGTAGCCCTTCACATTAATCGGTACCCAAGAAGTAGCTCTCAGTTTCAAAAAGGTTGGTGACCCCTGCTCTAGACGGTCTATTTTAAGCTGCATTTTAGCAACAGCGCCCTCTACGGTAACACCGGCCATATTACATCCACGCAGCCTACTCAAACTAAATGACGCCATTTCCTGGAATGCAAGGAAGTGGGTCTTCTCAGGTGGAACTAAGGAATAGTTCTGATGTCAGGTAGTTGTTTAGGAGGGGAGTGGCAGCGTCAGCGTCAGCGTCAGGATTCCACGGAGGATGGGGCGAAAGTTTTGATATGCCATTCAGGAGTCCATTACTTTAATTGTGTAAACATTCACAATTTATATACATTGTATAACGTGTATGTATATAACCTTAATATAGTTTGCTACAAGTCAGCTGTGCTGTAAAGAAGCAACGTTTTAAATCTACTCACATACAGCTTCCACAAACAGGTTTTACAAGCTTCTCTGATCTGGTAAGTCAGTCATTTTCTTGTTTTAGTCCAGATTTTCTTGTTTTTTAGTCCAAATTTCATTTCAGACAAAATGCTAAAAAGGTTGAGGGATGGTTTAAAATAAAAGAAGGTTGAATAGATATAGAATAGATTATGTACAAATAATGCAATAAAGTAAAGTAAAACATGAGTGTGAAAAGAAAGATGAGTTTGACAAAGTCATGAAAGTAAAGTGACATTGGTAAAAAAAAATAATAATTAAAAAGTCACTCATTTAACCTACAGGTGAAGGCTAGATTTGTGGTTCTATGTGTTAGTGTCTTTGACAAGAGAGGGCAGATGGGTAAAATAGGCACACGGAGACAAAGCCATGCAATTCCCCCACAACACAAGCCAACATGTGAATTTCTCTCTGTGTTTCATAATGTTTTATATCAATATGACTGTATGTCTGCCTGTCTGTCTTTCTCATTTAAGTAATTCATCAGCTCCATGCTTTGTGTCCTGCAAACAATGACTAGTCAGTGGAAAGGCAGGTTGCTTACATAGGCAAAAACCAATTGATGAGATGCTGTGATGTAATTTCTTACACGAGTTGATTAAAATTCTGATTGGTGTTGGTTAAAACTCAAAATAAATCTTAATCGAAAACAATACTATGCTAAATATCAAATATGTAAAAAGTCATTTTCATTAATTGCAGTAGGCCTCATTCATTAATCTTTTAGTTAAGTTGTGTATAAACAAAAATGTAACAAATCTTTCAAAAAGGCTTGTTTTCCTTGTTCCTTCATTTTACATTTATTTGTGTTTTCAATATAGCTTGTTTGCATTTGGTGACACAGAAAAAACGTCTTTTTTTTTTTTTTTTTTTTTGAAGGCCACACACACATTGGTTCCCCGAATTTGTACCAGGTTGAATAATGGCCGGTTCCCACTCATTAGGCAGCTGTCCCCATTATATGACCACTCAGGGAGGGCAAAGGTATCCGCTGAAGGACATGAATCAACCCGACAGTAACACCTAGGAATAGCATAAAAATCTGACAAAGCTTTAATTCGTCACATTACAGCCCATTTTGCTTTTTTTCTTATGAAGTTTCTTTTATAACTAGATAAAGCAATAATATTTTAAAAATATTATTATTAATATAGCAAAAATATATACAGTTGTATGCAAACATTTAGGAACCCCTGACAATGGCCAAGATTTTAATTTATAAATATTTTGGTTGTTTGGAAGTCAAATCAAATCAAATCAAATTTTAATAATCACATACACATACATACAGGGTACAACGTGCAGTGAAATGCTTTATACGACGGTCCGGCATGAGGGAATAGGATGGGGGAAAAAGAAAAGAAGGCAGATAAATAAGTATGAAGTATAAAAAACTATATAAAATAAAATATGAGAATATAAAGATATAAAAGATATATAAAGATCTATAAATGTGAAACAAGGAGAAAAAGATGTATATACAAAAAAATGGCAGTAAACAGTGAACAGTAAACAGTAAACAATGTGTAACAAAGTGTAAACAGTAGACAATTTTTAGTGGTGGGTTGTCCATAAAGTGTCCGTGTGCGGTATGGTGTGGTGTAAAGGTCCGTAAAGTGTCCATGTGCAGTATGGTGTGGTATAAAAATTAAATTAAATATAAAGTGCACTGTGCTGTGCGAGTCCAGAGATTAAAGTGTCGTGGTGCGAAAGGTGAGATATGTACAGAGAGGAAGTGTGATGATGGAGAGAGTGGGCCAGTTTTTAGATCCTGGGTGTTTCCTGATTTAAACTCCGAATGGCCTGCGGGAAGAAGCTCCTCCTCATTCTCTCTGTGTTCGCTTTCAGGGAGCGGAAGCGTTTCCCTGAACGCAACAGAGAAAAGAGTCCATTGTTGGGATGGCTGAGGTCCTTCATAATCTTCCTGGCTCTGGTCCAGCACCGCGTGCTGTAAATGTCCTGCAGGATAGGGAGCTCGGTGTGGATGGTACGTTCAGCTGAATGCACCACCCTCTGGAGGGTTCGTCTGTCCTGCATGGTGCTGTTCCCGAACCAGGAAGTGATGCTGCCCGTCAGAACGCTCTCAATGGTGCAGGTGTAGAAAGTCTTAAGCATCTGAGAGGGAAGTTTAAAGTCCCTTAAGCGTCTCAGATGGTACAGACGCTGCCGGGCCTTCTTCACCAGGGTGTTGGTGTGACAGGACCAAGAAAGATCCTGTGTGATGTGAACACCAAGGTACCGGAAACTGTCCACTCTCTCCACTGGGGTCCCGCTGATGTTTATCGGTTGGTATGACCGCTCCCGCTTTGTGCTGAAGTCCACGATCAACTCCTTGGTCTTGCTGACGTTCAGGAGAAGGTTGTTCTCCTGGCACCATCTCTTCAGGTTTTTGACCTCCTGTAGGTAGGCCGTCTCATCGTTGTTGGAGATCAGGCCCACCACAACAGTGTCGTCAGCAAACTTGATGATGGTGGTGGAGTTGGAAGTGGCCACACAGTCGTATGTGTACATTGAGTAAAGCAGGGGGCTCAGAACACAACCCTGGGGGCGCCAGTGCTGAGGGTAAGGGTGGATGAGGTGTGTTTTCCCACCCGTACGGCTTGTGGTCTGTCTGTCAGGAAGTTAGAGATCCATTGACACAGCGGCTGGCTGAGTCCCAGGACCTCCAACTTAGAGGTGAGTGTGGAGGGAATTATGGTGTTAAACGCTGAACTGTAGTCCACGAACAACATCTTTGCATAATTCCCGTTTCTTTGGTCCAGGTGGCTCATCGTGGTGTGGAGGAGATGAGCAATGGCGTCCTCAGTAGAACGGTTCTGACGGTACGCAAACTGTAATGGGTCCAGTGTGTCTGGTAGTGATGCAGTGATGAAGTCTCTGACCAGTCTCTCGAAGCACTTCATCACTACTGAGTTCAAGGCTACAGGGCGATAGTCGTTAAGGCAGGCGGGCTGGGGTTTCTTCGGGACAGAAACAATGGTGGACTGTTTAAAACATGAGGGGACAACAGACTGTTCCAGTGAGAGGTTGAATATCTCAGTGAACACCGGTGCTAGCAGGTCAGCGCAGGCTTTCAGAACCCGACCTGTGATGCCATCTGGTCCTGCTGCCTTCCTGGTATTCACTCTCTTGAATGCCCTCCTCACGTCATGCTCCGAGATGGTGAACGTGTTTACCTCTCCGGCTCTCTCGGCGTGCACGCTGGTTGTGCCGCTAGCGCCGCTAGCGTGGTTAGCTGCAGCCTCGAAACGAGCGTAAAAGGTGTTTAGCTCGTCTGCCAGAGAAGCGTCCGCATTCACCATTCTAGAAGATGGTGTTTTATAGTCCGTTGTTGTCCTTAGTCCCTGCCACAGGCTCCTAGAGCCACCATGTTGAAACTGTGACTCTAGTTTCCTCCCGTAGCGCCGCTTTGCATCCTTCACCGCTCTGCGAACACTGTAGGACGCAGCCTTGTACTCGTCCATGTCCCCGGTGGCGAGCCCCGTGTTGTAGGCGGCGGAGCGGGATCTCAGAGCGTCGCGGATGGTTTTATCCAAATGATCAGCATTTTCGTTTTGATCTATCAAATAACTAAAGGACACAGTAATATTTCAGTAGTGAAATGAGGTTTATTGGATTAACAGAAAATGCGCAATATGCATCAAAACGAAATTAAACAGGTGCATAAATTTGGGCACCCTTGTCATTTTGTTGATTTGAATACCTGTAACTACATAGTACTGATTAATTGGAACACACAATTGGTTTGGTGAGCTCATTAAGCCTTGAACTTCATAGACAGGTGCATCCCATCATGAGAAAAGGTATTTGAGGTGGCCAATTGCAAGTTGTTGTTCTCTTTGACTCTCCTCTGAAGAGTGGCAACATGGGGGTCTCAAAAATCAAAGATTGTTCAACATTATGGTTAAGGGGAAGGCTACAAAAAGTTATCGCAAATACATAAGCTGTCAGTGTCCACTGTGAGGAACATAGTGAGGAAATGGAAGACCACAGGCACAGTTCTTGTTAAGGCCAGAAGTGGCAGGCCACAAAAAATATTGGAGAGGCAAAGGATGGTGAGAACTGTCAAAAACAGCCCACAGACCACCTCCAAAGACCTACATCAACTTGCTGCAGATGGTGTCACTGTGCATCGTTCAACAATTCAGCGCACTTTGCACAAGGAGAAGCTGTATGGGAGAGTGATGCGAAAGAAGCCTTTTCTGCACACGCCACAAACGGAGTCGCTTGAGGTATGCAAACACACATTTGGACAAGCCAGCTTTATTTTGGAATAAGGTGCTGTGGACTGATGAAACGAAGATTGACTTATTTTGTCATAACAAGGGGCGTTATGCATGGCAGCAAAAGAACGCAGCGTTCCAAGAAAAACACTTGCTACCCACAGTCAAATTTGGGCGAGGTTCCATCATGCTGTGGGGCTGTGTGGCCAGTGCCGGTACTGGGAATCTGGTTAAATTTGAGGGTCGCATGGATTCCACTCAATATCAGCAGATTCTTGAGAATAATGTTGAGGAATCAGTCACAAAGTTGAAGTTACGCCGGGGCTGGATATTTCAACAAGACAATGACCCAAAACACTGCTCAAAATCTACTCAGGCATTTATGCAGAGGAACAAGTACAATGTTCTGGAATGGCCATCCCAGTCCCCAGACCTGAATGTCATTGAACATGGGGTGATTTGAAGCGGGCTGTCCATGCTCGGCAATCATCAAACCTAACTGTATTTAAGATGTTTTGTAAGGAGGAATGGTCGAAAATACATTCATCCAGAATCCACTCATTACAGGCTATAGGAAGCGTCTAGAGGCTGTTATTTCTGCTAAAGGAGGCTCTGCTAAATATTGATGTGATTTTTCTGTTGGGGTGCCCAAATTTATGCACCTGTCTAAATTTGTTTTGATGCATATTGCGCATTTTCTGTTAATCCAATAAACTGCTGAAATATTACTGTGTCCTTCAGTTATTTGATAGATCAAAATGAAATTGCTGATCCAAACACCCAAATATTTATAAATGAAAATCATGGACATTGTCAGGGGTTCCTAAACTTTTGCATACAACTGTATTTGCATATAGGCTGTTGCTGAATACGATGCCAAGCTCATGTCTGTTCTTTCTGCAAATAAATAATAATAAAAAATAAGGAACTGGTAATTAGTGTGGGCCTTAGTGAGCTCACTGGTTGTGCAATTGTCTCTTGATATGCACTAATCTCTCTCACAATTCATTTATAATTAACTAAAGCACCGTTACAAAAATCTGTATGTAGTTTATATTTAAAACAACAATGAGCAGGTCAGGTGTGACTGTGTCAATGGAAACCTCGCACATATGAAACGAGGAAGATACAGTGACAGATATTAGACTTAAGTTGGAACCCATTCACTTTTACTTGACATTGTATGGTGGGATTATCATTATTCTGATACACTTCTTCGGTACGGTTTTACTAAATATATCTCAGAACATGTAATGAAGAATGGGTGAGGTTTAGGCATAACCTCTTTTGTAGAATGTAATCTGGGTCCATCCACAGCATCACAGAGAGTGAAAACATCCCTTCTTCTTCTTCTTCTTTCGGCTGCTCCCATTAGGGGTCGCCACAGCGGATCATCCGTCTCCATACCACCCTGTCCTCTACATCTGCCTCTTTCACACCAACTACCTGCATGTCTTCCCTCACCACATCCATGAACCTCCTCCTTGGTCTTCCTCTTTTCCTCCTACCTGGTGGCTCCATCCTCAGCATTCTTCTACCAATATAATTCATGTCCCTCCTCTGCACATGTCCAAACCATCTCAATCTCGCCTCCCTCACCTTGTCAGCAAAACATCCTACATGTGCTGTCCCTCTAATAAACTCATTTCTAATCCTGTCCATCCTCGTCACTCCCAACGAAAACCTTAACATCTTCAGCTCTGCTACCTCCAGCTCCACCTCCTGTCTTCTACTCAATGCCACGGTCTCTAATCCATACAACATCGCAGGTCTCACCACAGTCCTATAAACTTTCCCTTTCATTCTTGCAGATACCCTACTATCACAAATCACTCCTGTCACTCTTCTCCACCCACTCCACCCTGCCTGCACTCTTTTCTTTACTTCCCTAACACACTCTCCATTACTTTGCACTGTTGACCCCAGGTACCTGAACTCCTCCACCTTCTCCACCTCTTCTCCCTGCAACCGCACCACTCCACTGCCCTCCCTCTCATTCACACACATGTACTCTGTCTTACTCCTACTGACTTTCATTCCCCTTCTCTCCAGCGCACATCTCCACCTCTCCAGGCTCTTCTCAACCTGCTCACTACTCTCACCACAAATCACAATATCATCCGCAAACATCATAGTCCATGGAGACTCCTGTCTGACCTCGTCCGTCAACCTGTCCATCACCACTGCAAACAGGAAAGGGCTCAGGGCAGATCCTTGATGTAGTCCAACCCTCACCCTGAACCACTCTGTGGTTCCTACTGCACACTTCACCGCTGTCACACTGTCCTCATACATGTCCTGCACCACCCTCACATACTTCTCTGACACACCTGACTTCCTCATACAGTACCACAACTCCTCTCTCGGCACTCTGTCGTACGCTTTCTCTAAATCCACAAATACACAATGCAATTCCTTCTGTCCTTCTCTATACTTCTCCATCAACATCCTCAAAGCAAATAAGGCATCTGTGGTGCTCTTCCTCGGCATGAAACCATACTGTTGCTCACAGATGGTCACCTCTTCTCTCAGCCTGGCTTCCACTACTCTTTCACATAACTTCATGGTGTGACTGATCAACTTAATTCCCCTGTAGTTACTGCAGGTCTGCACATCTCCCTTATGCTTAAAGATCGGTACCAGCACACTCCTTCTCCATTCCTCAGGCATCCTCCCACCTTCCAGAATCTTGTTAAACAATCTGGTTAAAAACACCACTGCCAGCTCTCCTAAACATCTCCATGCTTCTACAGGTATGTCATCTGGTCCAACCGACTTTCCACTCTTCATCCTCTTAATCGCTGCTCTCACTTCCTCCTTACTAATCCTATCTACATCCTGCTTTACCAACTCCACATCATCCAACCTTCTCTCTCTCCGATTTTCCTCATTCATCAGCTGCTCAAAATACTCCCTCCACCTTCTCAACACACTCTCCTCACTAGTCAACACATTTCCCTCTCCATCCTTTATTGCTCTAACTTGCAACACATCCTTCCCAGCTCGGTCCCTCTGCCTGGCCAATCGGTATAAATCCTTTTCTCCTTCCTTAGTGTCCAACCTCTCATACAGCTCCTCATATGCCTTCTCCTTGGCTTTCGCCACATCCCTCTTTACCTGCTGCCGCATCTCCTTGTACTCCTGCCTACTTTTCTCATCACTCTGTCTATCCCACTTCTGTTTTGCCAACCTCTTTCTCCTTATGCTCTCCTGCACTTCCTCATTCCACCACCACGTCTCCTTGTCTTCCTTTCTATTTCCAGATGTCACACCAAGTACTTTTCTAGCTGCCTCCCTCATCACTCCTGCAGTAGTTTCCCAATCACCCAACACCTCTTCACCACCACTGAGCCTCTGTCTGACCTCTTCCCTGAACCTCACACTACAGTCTTCCTCCTTCAGTTTCCACCATCTTATTCTTCTTTCAGTCCTCACTCTCCTCCTCTTCTTCTTCGCCTCCAAAACCATCCTACAGACCACCATCCGATGCTGTCTAGCTACACTGTCCCCTGCCAACACCTTACAGTCTCCAATCTCCTTCAGGTTGCATCTCCTGCATAGAACATAGTCCACCTGTGTGCACCTTCCTCCACTCTTATACGTCACCCTATGATCCTCCTTCTTCTTAAAATAAGTGTTCACCACTGCCATTTCCATCCTTTTAGCAAAATCTACCACCATCTGCCCTTCCACATTCCTCTCCTTAAGGCCATACCTACCCATCACCTCCTCATCACCTCTGTTCCCTTCACCAACATGCCCATTAAAGTCTGCCCCAATCACCAATCGTTCTTTCCTAGGTACACCATCTACCACTTCATCTAATTCACTCCAGAATCTTTCCTTCTCCTCCATCTCACAACCCACTTGTGGAGCATAGGCACTGATGACATTTATCATCATCCCTTCAACTTCCAGCTTCACGTACATCACCCTATCAGAAACTCTCTTCACCTCCACTACACTCTTACTGTACTCTTCCTTCAGAATCACCCCTACACCATTTCTCTTTCCATCCACACCATGATAGAACAGTTTGAACCCACCTCCAATGCTCCTGGCCTTACTCCCTTTCCACTTGGTCTCCTGAACACACAACATATCTACCTTTCTCCTCTCCATCATATCAGCTATCTCTATCCCTTTACCCGTCATAGTACCAACATTTAAAGTACCAACCCGAACCTCCACTCTCCTACACTGCTCCTTTTCCTGCCGTCTCTGTAGACGTCTTCCTCCTCTCCTTCTCCTCCTTCGGCCAACAGTAGCCCAATTTCCACCGGTACCCTGTCGGCTAACGATACCTGTGGCGGTCGTTGTTAACCCGGGCCTCGACCGATCCGGTATGAAATTCTCATTTGTGATCCGCATATTTGATTTGGCACATGTTTTACGCTGGATGCCCTTCCTAACGCAACCCTCCCCATTTACCCGGGCTTGGGACCGGCACTAAGAGTGCACTGGCTTGTGCCTCCCTAATGGCTGGGTTCGAGTGAAAACATCCCTAATCCTTTTTATTTCTTCAAAAACAATTGACACCTCTGCTAAAGTTGCGTTTAGCTTGCACAGGTTGTCTATTTGTGAACTGATCATGGCATGTAAAGCTTGAACTCTTTTATCTTCAATAACATATAGAACCAAAATCCTAAGCATTTTTTCAAGTGTAAAAACTTTTAATGTAAGAATCATTTGAAGCTGCTGTCGAAGGTGTATTAAATGTATACAGAGACTCCATATTAGTAGTAGCTAAATATTTATGTAATACAGACATTTTGAAATGTAATAAGTAGTGAATAACCCTGCCAAATTACTAATCATATTCAGTTATGTTAATGTACAGCAACATTCATATGTGTTTCATGTCATTTGCTCTTTTATTTTGTTCCAGCTGTCCTCGGTGAGATTTGCTGATGGTTAACAGGCACTGTATGCTATGAACTTGGAACCCAGCCATGGATGGGCAAATACCCAGATCTCTGTTCATCTTTATTCTATTGGCACTATCAGGATTTTTACTGTTGATTCTCATCATGTTTATGAAAGTGAGTACAGGAGGAGTTTCCAATGATTCATTCTACATGTAACCTGAATGCATTTCTTCAATATGTCACATACTCAAAAGAATGGGCCATATTCACAGTTAAGATATCATAAAGAATTCTTTTTATTGTGTAAAATGATGCGCAATGTGTAGTTAAAGTGAACTATCTGCATCCAAGGGTGCTTATATTTAGTATGACTCCATTGAAATATGTTCGGAGTAACATTTCAAAACAGTTTGTACTAATAAATTAAATAATGTTTGAAAAACTATTTTATTATTGTATTATTCATTTAAAGTAGTTAATACTACTTTACATACATTTGACAAGTAATTCACAATTTTTGTTGCGTTTACAATACCGTACATGTACAATTCCCCTTGACAGTACCCATTTAAATCAATTTAATATTGCGTTACTGTGTCCCAAAGGGTGAGTCAAAACCTCGCGTTTTTTTTTTTGTTACTCGCGAGGGGTCAAAGAACGTAATAATATAATACATTCAAAATTGTAATAACTGTTATACAGAAATAATCCACATTAAGCTGGTAAGATTTTAAACAAGGCCATTTCACATCACCTTGGCTTTGATGATTGGACATCTTACATTTTATATGTACAATTACCAAGTATTCTTGCACTAAAAAGAGTTCACAGATTCTCAAAGCTAGTAATATATAAACATGTTAAATATAAATACCCAAATAAAGTTTTCATTGTAAGTAAGACATTGTCACTGGCACTAACTTGCATTAAATATAATTTCCAGAAAGTTGTATATCCTTACACTGGAGCCCACTAGACCCTAAATTTGTGACTGCTCCTTTGAATGTGTGCCTGATTAAAAATTTCCCTTTTGATTGTAGGAACTGAACGATCAGCTAATGTTCACCTTCCACCAAATACAGAGCAGCATCGACTCAGCCTTTAAGCCTCCTGAAATCTTGTGGCCTCTGGGTGCAAACCATACTTACTGTGCACACTTTGGCAAGAAGCCCACTGCAGAAGAGGCAAAAGAAGAGAGAGATCTGCTCAGTTCCATTGCATGGCCAGGCCCCTTGGTGCAAGGCCTGCCTGTGGAGCTCAGCAGTGACCCTGCCAAGAGCTACTTTGTGATTCTGGGCTCGTCAAAAAAACACAAAGGTGGTCAGCTTCTGGTCAATGTACATATGCAGAACTTTTTGGGCCTGCCCAAGGATCATGGTGGAGATTTTCTGATAGCCCGACTCCATTCACCCAGGTTGGGTGCTGGGGTTGCAGGGAAGGTGCATGACCATCAAGATGGCACCTATACAGTGATGTTCCCACTGTTATGGACTGGTGTAGCGTGGGTTGAAATCACCATGGTGCACCCGAGTGAGGCAGTGATGGTGCTTAAGAGGTTGCAGGAGGAGCAACCTGACAGAGTGTTTTTTAAAAGCGTGTTCAGCTTAGGTACCATCTCAGAGACCACCATGTGCAACTTGTGTCTACCACTGAATGAGAAACCACTCTGCAACTACACTGATCCTGAAACTGGAGAACCCTGGTACTGCTACAAACCCCAACATCTAGGCTGTCACACACGAATAAATCATTCTAAAGGGGGATACAAAAAGAACCTCATTACTGAATATGAAGCACAATTCTTCCAGAGGTGAGGTATTAGCTAGGATCCAACTGGACAATGAACAGCTTCTTTATACATGTGTATATGTGTACATTTTTATGTGGTCCCGTTCAGCAAATATCCTTTAGTAAATGAATTTGTAGGTGTAGTCAGAGGGAAAAAAAGGCTGTTGGATTTCAGTATTAACAGTATTAACCCAGTCTTTAGGCTCAGTTAAAAGGAAACATTGCAACCTGTTGTTCGACTGTCCACATTTTAAGAGATTAAATAATGCCATTAAATGGACAAACAAACAACATAAATCAAGATTAACATTTTCAGTGGCTACCAGACAGTGTTAAAAGCAGTTATGCATTTCATATTTTTTTCAGTGGTGTAAATCTCAAAATTCCTATACCTGCAGCAGCGATGGACAAAGTCACTATATTGCCTGAAAAAAAAGGTATGTTTTATATTAAATTGAATTCATTCAATTTTAAAGTAATTTTAATTTTTAAGTATAAATATAAGTATGAAATTCTATCATTTGTGGTTTTATTTGTAAATATGCTGAAAATCTAGTTGTCAGCATAGTGAATAGTTATTAAATGTATTACATACAGTACCAGTTCACAGAAAAATGCTGCAGTCATTAAAATTTTGTTTTATTGAGTTTATTTGGAAGATGTGTTTTCCTCTTTACTATAAACAGTAAAACCCAGTCCATTAGTTATCATCACTGCCAGCTTAGTTATAGCTTTTACATAATTCTTGTACATACACTATGGACCGTGATGAATTAATACTGAACACACTGTGTATGCTGCTTGGGGGGGGGGGATCTAGATTTAGATCAGTACATAGTACTGATCTAAATCCTAATTACATTTTGTTACGTACATGTATCTGGCAGTAGATACACACCTTCGAATGCATTTCGATGCAAAAATTGTAATCATAAATGTAACTAATAATTAATCTATTATGTCTTATATATTGTTTATATTGTTTATCCCAAAGATAAGATCAAATGTATTGTGGATTTAGATAATCTGAATATCAACACAAAATGTCTGCAATTTGGGCCAGATTAATTATTAACCATGTAGTATATAGGCATTGCTTCATATTGTACTTAAAAGCCCTCCAAAATTATTGGCTGACCCTAATCTAAATCCTATACCTAAACTAACACAATTTAGACAATGGACACAAATGACCTATAGTGATTTTTGCAGTGTATTATGTTATGGTGAGCAGTATTGATTCTTTTTTTACTCTCAAAGGACAAACTAAAGTAAAAAATGATTACATTTCTGCTGGCTACTACTTTCATGACACCTGGAGGCCTTTGAATGGTTCAGTCACCCGGCAGTTTAATACCTCATCAGCCATAGCACATTGTCTTAGAGGGAAGAATGTCTACATGTTTGGAGATTCCACTGCACGGCAATGGTTTGAGTACCTCTCTGATGTTCTTTGTAAGAGCAAACCATTACATTATTGATGCTTTTTTAAGAAACCTTGACCATTTATTACTTTAAATCTAAATCATGCATTCATTTTTGTTTGATCCATTTTTCCCCTATGATTTCTTCTGCAGACCTCACACATCTAATCCCTTACAGTCCTAAAAATACGGGACCATACTTGGCTGTGGACAGGTGGGACAATATTCTTGTGAGCTACCGCTGCCATGGACCACCCATACGCTTCACCTCTGTGCTTTCCTCTGAACTGCGCTACATAGCAAATGAGCTGGACAAGATCCAGGGTGGGCCACGCACAGTTGTTCTTGTGAGTGTATGGTCTCACTTCAGCACTTTTCCTATTGAAGTATATATAAGGCGCCTACGGCACATCCGTAGGGCTGTGCTGCAGCTGCTGGACCGAGAGCCAGCTACAGTGGTGGTGATACGCACTGCAAACCTGCAGAAAATTGGCCCAGAAAGCAGTCTGTTCAACAGTGACTGGTTCTCTCTACAAAGGGATGCTGTGCTGCGTGCCATGTTCAAAGGAATCCATGTGCAGCTGATAGATGCCTGGGAGATGACACTGGCTCACCATCTCCCACATGACATACATCCACCCCTCCTCATCATCGAAAACATGATTGATCTGATCCTCTCCCACATCTGTCCAGTTAGAGAAATATAGATGTATGAAAACATCTTGTAAAACTGTCAATAAAAACATTTTATCATTTTGAAGTAACATGTTTTCTACCATCTAGGCATATTATTAATTTATCAGCACCAAGTTTCCTGTAAACCATTATGGTAGAAAGGCAAATTTGCATGATTTAATAACTAGAATTCATTGTAGCCTGTGCAAAGATTCTCCTTTTTATCCCTTAAAAAATATATGCAATGCTTAGATGCTTTTTCCCTCTCTTCCTCTTTTTCTGTCAAACAGATATAAAGAGAAGACAGATGATAGGGAAGATTTTTTTTGTCAATAGTTTCAACAATCTCCTTAGTTGTTTTCTTTGCCTGATGCAGACAAATGATTTGACTCTCCTGAAAAAGAGCATATCTCCCACAACTTCAGGATATGTCTTCCAATAAGTAGGTGTAAAGTTAAAAAAAACATTTTTAACTTAAAATATTTGTCCAGGATGTGTACCTCGGCCACTTTTATTTGTTACACACACCAGGCTGAAAAGGTCTATATTGTTTTAACCACTAGATGCCGCCTTTCGACCACTAGAGGCTCATATCAGGCCTCAAGATTTCAATTAATCTAAAAACAAAATTAAACATGAATGATGCCTCACTGTTGCCTGAAACCTTTGTGGACTTTTATTTGGGAAAAAAAGGCTATCTTCTTCTTTCAGCTGCTCTTATACCCCATGTCCCTCCTTTGAATAGACCAAACCATCCCAATATCAAGTCAAGTCAAGAAGCTTTTATTGTCATTTCAACCATATATAGCTAACACAGTACACAGTGAAATGAAACAACGTTCCTCCAGAACCCTGATGCTACATTAAACAACAATCACAGAAACAGAAAACACAGGGCTAACGACTAGTAAGTGTCCTCGCCACATAAAGTGCATGTGTGCAACCTGTTGCGACCAGTGCAAAGACAACACAAGACAGTGTAGGACAAAACACAAAATAGCTCTGCCAGTAAACCTGTTGTAGACAAAGTGAACAGTAGCCAAAATGTAAACAAAATGTTGTGCAAAAGAGCAAATAGCAGCAGTCCAGGAAAGATGTGCAAAAACAGCATGTAAACAGTTTATGGTAATGAAGTCATGGGTGTGTGTCTGTGTGTGTGTGTGTGAGTTCAGTTCAGATCTGTGTTAAGAAGCCTGATGGCTTGAGGGAAGAAGCTGTTACACTGTCTGGATGTGACGGCCCGAATGTGGGGTCGTCCACAATGCTGTTGGCTTTGCGGATGCAGCGTGTGGTGTAAATGTGATAGGGGAGAGAGACTCCGATGATCTTTTCAGCTGTCCTCACTATCCTCTGTAGGGTCTTGCGATCCGAGACGGTGCAGTTCCCAAACCAGGCAGTGATGCAGCTGCTCAAGATGCTCTCAATGATCCCTCTGTAGAATGTGGTTAGGATGGGGGCGGTGGATATGGCTTTCCTCAGCCTTCTCAGGAAGTAGAGACGCTGCTGGGCTTTTTTGGTGATGGCGCTGGTGTATAGTGACCAGGTGAGGTTATCTGCCAAGTGAACACCAAGGAATTTGGTGCTCTTGACGATCTCCACGGAGGATCCATCGATGATCAGTGGAGAATGGTCACTCTGTGTTCTCCTGAAGTCAACAACCATCTCTTTAGTTTTGTCAATGTTCAGAGACAGGTTGTTGGCTCCACACCAGGCTGGTAACTCTTGCACCTCCTCTCTGTATGCTGACTCATTGTTCTTGCTGATGAGACTCACCACGGTCGTGTCATCCGTGAACTTAATGATGTGATTTGAGCTGTGCATTGCTACACAGTCGTAAGTGTGCAAACAGTGGTGGTGCTGGAGATGCTGTTTCCAATCCAGACTGACTGAGGTCTCCCAGTCAGGAAGTCTAGGATCCAGTTACAGAGAGAGGTGTTCAGGCCCAGTAGGTTCAACTTCTCAGTCAGGTGCTGAGGGATGATCGTGTTGAATGCTGAGCTGAAGTCTATGAATAGCATCCGTGCATAAGAGTCCTTGTTGTCTAGGTAGGTGAGGGCCAGATGAAGGGTCGTGGAGATGGCATCGTCCGTGGAGCGGTTTGGACGATACGCGAAAGGCATGGGGTCTAGTGCGGGTGGAAGCTGGGTCTTGATGTGCCTCATGACGAGCCCTTCGAAGCACTTCATCACGATGGGTGTGAGTGCAACGGGAAGATAGTCATTGAGGCAGGAAACAGTAGACTTCTTCGGCACAGGAACGATGGTCATCGTCTTGAGGCACGTGGGAACAATGGCGCTGCTCAGGTAGGTGTTGAAGATGTCAGTGAAGACATCCCCTAGCTGTTGGATATTCCCTTAGCACTCTGCCAGCAATGTTGTCTGGTCCAGCAGACTTCCGTACATTAACTCTGCATAGAGTTTTCCTCACTTCAGCTGTGGTTAGACAGAGCACCTGGTCACTGGGAGGAGGGATGGTCTTCCTCACCACCATGTTGTTCTGCACCTCGAACCGGGCGTAGAAGTCGTTCAGCGCATCTGGGAGAGAGGCGTCACGGTCACAAGCAGCTGATGTCGTCTTGTAGTTCGTAATCGCCTGGATGCCCTTCCACATGCGCCGGGTGTCTCCGCTTTCCTGGAAGTGGCCGTAAATTCTCTTGGCGTGTGCGCGCTTCGCCTCTCTGATGGCACGGGACAGTTTGGCCCTTGCTGTCTTTAAGGCCGTCTTGTCCCCTGCTCTGAAGGCGGAGTCTCTTGTTTTTAGCAGCACACGCACCTTGGCGGTCACCCACGGCTTCTGGGTGGAGCGTGTAGTTATGGTCTTGGAGATGGTCACATCATCAATGCACTTGCCGATGTAGCTGGTCACTGTTGACGTGTACTCCTCCAAGTTGATTAAATCGCCGTTGGTTGCAGCTTCCCTGAACATGTCTCAGTCAGTGCATTCAAAGCAGTCCTGGAGAGCAGACATGGATCCTGCTGGCCAGGTTCTCACCTGCTTTTAAAGCTAGTCTTGAACGCCTGCTGAGTGGTCTGTATGTTGAGATCAGCATAACAGAGATGTGGTCTGAGTACCCAAGGTGGGGGCGGGGCTTCGCCCGGTATGCACCCTGGATGTTTGTGTAAACAACATCCAGCATGTTTTCTCCTCTGGTTGCAAAGTCCACATTCTGATGAAATTTAGGAAGCACAGTCCTGAGATTTGCATGGTTGAAATCTCCGGCGACAATAAACAATCCATCAAGGTGTGTGTTTTGTAGTTCGCTAATGGTCCCGTAGAGTACGCTGAGCGCTTCCTTAGCATTAGCACTAGGTAGTATGTACACTCCGAGCGCAATAGTGGTGGTGAATTCCCGGGGTAAATAAAAAAGGTCTACATCTCACAACCTCAAACTCGATGAGCAATGAGCAGTAGGTGGAAATGACAGAGTTCTTACACCATTCCGTGTTGATGTAAACCGCACAGAGCTGCATTTCTGTCAGCACAAAACGCGGCTAGCCCGTCCAGCTGAATGGCGGTGTCCGGAACTCTGTCGCTTAGCCACGTCTCAGTGAACACAAAAACGCACCAGTGTCTGTACTCACGCCGAGTAGCTTGTTGGAGTCTGATGTAGTCCAATTTATTGTAAGCTTTTAGCCTAGCACTAGCCCCTGTTCGCTTTTCGCGCTTCCGCTTCCTCGCGCAGCGCTTTCGATTCCCCCTCCTCCATCCATCCACCGCAGGCGATGCAGAGGTCTGGCGGCCTGGTTCTCGAAGCACGCCAAGGTTGCGTAGCTTCTGCCGCAGATCAAGTCAAGTCAAGTTTATTTATATAGCGCTTTTCACAACAGACATTGTCTCAAAGCAGCTTTACAGAAATCAACAGTCAAGGTGAATGGTGTGTATTTATCCCTGATGAGCAGCCGTGGCGACTGTGGCAAGGAAAAACTCCCTTAGATGTTATGAGGAAGAAACCTTGAGAGGAACCAGACTCAAAAGGGGGAACCCATCCTCATTTGGGTGACATCAAGAGTTGTATCATAAATCTTTAAACAATACAGAACACTGGAGAGGGAAAACTAACATGAGCACTGGAGTGTGTGATTATAAGTAATGTTCTTTCTACAGTCTTATACAGTCATTATGGTTATAAAACTAGGAGCTACTGAGCAACTCATAAAATAGCTCAACATTTGTGATCATCACAGATCCAGCACCGAAAAAACATCTTGACAGCAATGGCACTCGTCAGCTTTCACATGCAAGTGCAAAGTTAATAGAAAAAAAATCCTCACTTTTTATATCTCACACCTAGTGACATTAACATTTTTTCTAATATCTCCTCCCTAACAATTTACATACACCAATAATTTTACGAGGCCTTGCAAACTCAACCAATTTGCTTACGCACATTCTGGTAAATTAATCCTCTTTCTTGGAAGTCTTGTTTATGTGCATACAATTTTATTTTACATGTATAAAAAATATCTCTTGATAGTGACCTTTTTAAAAAAAAAATAATCCCCTGATCATGCACTTTTGCGAATAACAATGCAACAGATTACGTTTCTACTTGTGCTTTGAATATATATGCATATATGCTGTTTCTGTATAGTTAATGCGTATTGCCTGCATGTTGCTTGCTTATTCTATTTTCTATTTCCCATTATATTTTTGTATATTTTGTACTATTTCTGTCTCCCTGACGGACTTCCATTGTGTGCGTGGTCCTCATATGCATCTCTATTTTCCATCTATTTTTCCATCAGCCACTTGTGACGCCTCTACTTAAAGTGATCTTAAGCTACTGATTGAGCTTTTTTCCCCCGGACTCCTTCTCTACTGACTATACCCCAACTTCTCCCATGGCAACTGGAGACGATCCTGGTCCATTCTTTTCCACAGGACTTTACCCTTATTTTCTACAACTGCCGTTTTTTTCTAACCCCTAACCTAATCCAAGCCATATCTGCTCACTGGCCTTTATAACAAGTACATTTACATGTACATTATACACATGAACATATACAAGCATTTTGATTATATGCTGTATGCTAAACATATAGATGCTATTCTTCTTCTTCTTCTTTCGGCTGCTCCCATTAGGGGTCGCCACAGTGGATCATCCGTCTCCATACCACCCTGTCCTCTACATCTGCCTCTTTCACACCAACTACCCACATGTCTTCCCTCACCACATCCATAAACCTCCTCCTTGGTCTTCCTCTTTTCCTCCTACCTGGTGGCTCCATTCTCAGCAATCTCCTACCAATATAACCCATGTCCCTCCTCTGCACATGTCCAAACCATCTCAATCTCGCCTCCCTCACCTTGTCACCAAAACGTCCAACATGCGCTGTCCCTCTTATATACTCATTTCTAATCCTGTTCATCCTCGTCACTCCCAACGAAAACCTCAACATCTTCAGCTCTGCTACCTCCAGAAGTGGGAAGTAACGGAGTACAAATACTTCGTTACTGTACTTAAGTAGATTTTTCTGGTATCAGTACTTTACTCCACTATTTATTTTTCAGACAACTTTTTACTTTTACTCATTACATTTTTACACAAATATCTGTACTTTTTACTTCTTACATTTTCAAAACAGGCTCGTTACTTAAGTTTTAATTCATTGATTTGGTGAAATATAACATTTTTCTTTTCACTGCGCACTGATTTCAGCCGAACAACCGATTTCCTGTTACTGCGCGTCTTTTTCAATCCGCTGGTGTATAAAGTCCTGACTCTCACTCTTTACGAAGCTAAGAATCAGCAGACAGAAGGCAGTAAGAAGTTTGGGGTTAATGTGGATGAGACAGAGGGAGTCAGTGATGTAAACATGACTGAGAACAGACACATTCATGATCATCATCATCTTTTCTCTGCTTGTGTTCTGTATGTGGATCTTCAGCCTGGACACATTCATTAGGTAACAACATTTTTAATTAGTTTTGTATTAATATATATATATATATATATATATATATATATATATA
>JAAIIK010000008.1:7905551-7940938 GCA_014706435.1 Silurus glanis
CACACACACACACACACACACACACACACACACACACACACACACACCCCCCACCGGCGTTTTCGTTAGCGCAAGTCGTCTCATCTCCAAGGAAAATACACTGAATAAAACCTTATTATATCTTTACATACTCTTTCTATTATGTTTTTATACAAGATTTGTTATTTAGAAATGTATTTTCCAATTTAATAACATGAAACATAAAAACGGGGTGTCATTTTGAGGGTCCACGGAACGAA
This sequence comes from Silurus glanis, assembly GCA_014706435.1. Lineage (NCBI taxonomy): Eukaryota > Metazoa > Chordata > Actinopteri > Siluriformes > Siluridae > Silurus > Silurus glanis. The sequence goes on from JAAIIK010000008.1 coordinate 7,905,791, forward strand.
TTAAACTCGTAGGTCAAGGTACCACTGTATTTCTCTGGGGAGTTTATCTTTTGTCATCGTCGTGCGCCACTGGTGGAAGTTTTTCTCCCGATGCCGTGCAGCTCAGAACACAGGTGAAGTGCGTTTTTTCGTTTCCGTTCGGAAATTTCATTGGTCTAATGTTATGGGGCCCAGTTTTTTGGCTTGAAGTTTGTGAAACCGGGAAAAACCCAGGAAAAATCCATATATTAGCCGATTCGTTGTTTAAGCCGCGGGGTTCAAAACGTGGGAAAAAAGTAGTGTCTTATAGTCCGAAAAATACGGTACATGCTTTCTGACAGAGTAGTCAACATAAAAACACATAACTGATTCTGTATTAAATAATAAATAAAGTAATATAATAAACAACTGAAATCCTCAAGAATTTCTCCTGATTTCTGAGTGCTGATTTGATTGTTTATTTTTTTTTTTCATTTGCAGAATTTGAATATTCAGCTAATGTCCACCTTCTACAAAATACAGAACACTATCCACTCAGCTTTTAAGCATCCTGAAAAATTGTTGCCGCTAAACATAAACCACACTACCTGTGAACATTTTGCCCAGGAACCCACTGCAGAAGAAGTCAAAGAAGAGAGAGATCTGCTCAATTCTATTACATGGCCAGGCCCCTTAGTGAAAGGCCTGCCCGTGGAGCTCAGCAGTGACCCTGCCAAGAGCTACTTTGTGATTCAGGGTCCACCAGTGCAACACATAGGTGACCAGCTTGTGGTTAATGTTCATATGCATAACTTCCTGGACCAGCCTAAAACGCATGGTGGAGATTTTCTGATAGCCCGGCTGCATTCACCTGAACTGGGTGCTGGAGTTGCAGGAAAGGTGCATGACCACCAAAATGGGAATTATACAGTGCTTTTCCCACTGTTGTGGATTGGTGTGGTGCATGTGCAAATCACCATGGTGCACCCGAGTGAGGCAGTGGAGGTGCTTAAGAGGCTGCAGAAGGAGCAGCCTGACAGAGTGTTTTTTAAAAGCATGTTCCGTTCTGGTAACATCTCAGAGGCCACTGTGTGCAACTTGTGTATGCCACTGAATGAGAAACCACTCTGCAACTACACTGATCTTAAGACTGGAGAACCCTGGTACTGCTACAAACCCCAAAATCTAAGCTGTGAGACACGAATAGATCATTCTATAGGGGGCTACAAAAAGAACCTCATTACTGAATATGAAGCACAATTCTTCCAGAGGTGAGGATGTAGCTGGGGTCCATTTGTACAGATCTTTGTAGATAGTGTAACATATCATGAGGTGAGACAGAGGCAGTTACAGTTTTAGTATGTTATTTGAGATGCAGACATAAAAAAAAAAAAAAACAAGGAAAAAGGCAGGGGCCAGGAGATCTACAATTCACAATATTCACGCGATTTAAAGTACACAAACCAGAAAATGGAACAATTTTTGTTTTGCAAAGTCAGACACTGAACATATTTCATCCAGAACAGAGAAACACAAAGGGTTTAAACACACAAATTAATTAAAGGGCAAAATGGGAGTAAGTTTGAGAAATAATAAATGTAATTTATATTTTAAGGCATTTGGCAGACACACTTATCCAGGGTGACATATATCTAAGCATTTGAGGGTTAAGAGTGTAAGGTACAGTACATCCAGTGGCCCTATGATGGAATCCACTGGTGTAAGTGAATGTATACGGCGTGTTAGTCTTTCACGGGCTTAAATGTTATATTAAAATTGATTGCAATTTGTTTCATGAATCCAATTTTTACCCTCTAAACTGACTCCAATTTATAATAAAACATTTTTACTTCAATATATGAAATTAAAACTGATCACCTTATTGATTGTATTTCTTCTCTAATTTTAATAGATTATTCTAAGCATTCCGTATTGACAATTAATCATTCATTATGTTACTTGGCCAACTACACACGCTCCCAGTCCACAAATTCGCCAGTCCAAATCTTAGTCGGAGTATATAACCGTAAACTTAATAATATAGTCTATAAGTAGTCTGCTCAATAACCCAGCCATTAGGGAGGCACAAGCCAGTGCACTCTTAGTGCCGGTCCCAAGCCCAGATAGAATAGCCTTTATTTGTCACATATACATTACAGCACAGTGAAATTTGTTCTTCGCATATCCCAGCTTGCTTAGAAACTGGGGTCAGAGCGCAGGGTCGGCCATGATATGGCGCCCCTGGAACATAGAGGGTTAAGGGCCTTGCTCAAGGGCCCAAGAGTGGCAGCTTGGCGATACCGGGGCTTGAACCCCCGACCTTCCAAACAGTAACCCAGCGCCTTAACCGCTGGAGCTACCACTCCCCCCCTAAATGGGGAGGGTTGCGTTAGGAAGGGCATCCAGCGTAAAATGTGCCAAATCGAATATGCGGGTCACGATTAAGAATTTCATACCGGATCGGTCGAGGCCCGGGTTACCAAAGACCGCCACAGGTATCGTTAGCCAACAGGGTACCGGTGGAAATTAAGCTACTGTTGGCCGAAGGAGGAGAAGGAGAGGAGGAAGACGTCTGCAGAGACGGCAGGGAAAGGAGAAGTGTAGGAGAGTAGAGGTTAGGGTTGGTACTTTAAATGTTGGCACTATGACTGGTAAAGGGAGAAAGGTAGCTGATATGATGGAGAGGAGAAAGGTATATTTTGTGTGTTCAGGAGACCAAGTGGAAAGGGAGTAAGACCAGGAACATTGGAGGTGGGTTTAAACTGTTCTATTATGGTGTGGATGGAAAGAGAAATGGTGTAGAGGTGATTCTGAAGGAAGAGTACAGTAAGAGTGTAGTGGAGGTGAAGAGAGTTTCTGATAGGGTGAAGAACGTGAAGCTGGAAGTTGAAGGGATGATGATAAATGTCATCAGTGCCTATGCTCCACAAGTCGGCTGTGAAATGGAGGAGAAGGAAAGATTCTGGAGTGAATTAGATGAAGTGGTTCTAGGTGAATGAAGTTCTAGGTGTACATAAAAATGAACGATTGGTGATTGGGGCAGACTTTAATGGACATGTAGGTGAAGGGAACAGAGGTGATGAGGAGGTTATGGGTAGGTATGGCCTTAAGGAGAGGAATGTGGAAGGGCAGATGGTGGTAGATTTTGCTAAAAGGATGGAAATGGCAGTGGTGAATACATATTTTAAGAAGAAGGAGGATCATAGGGTGACGTATAAGAGTGGAGGAAGGTGCACACAGGTGGATTATGTTCTATGTAGGAGATGCAACCTGAAGGAGATTGGAGACTGTAAGGTGTTGGCAGGGGACAGTGTAGCTAGACAGCATCGGATGGTGGTCTGTAGGATGGTTTTGGAGGCGAAGAAGAAGAGGAGGAGAGTGAGGACTGAAAGAAGAATAAGATGGTGGAAACTGAAGGAGGAAGAGTGTAGTGTGAGGTTCAAGGAAGAGGTCAGACAGGGGCTCGGTGGTGGTGGAGAGGTGCTGGATGATTGGGAAACTACTGCAGGAGTGTTGAGGGAGGCAGCTAGAAAAGTACTTGGTGTAACATCTGGAAATAGAAAGGAAGACAAAGAGATGTGGTGGTGGAATGAGGAAGTGCAGGAGAGCATAAGGGGAAAGAGGTTAGCAAAACAGAAGTGGGATCGACAGGGTGATGAAAAAAGTAGGCAGGAGTACAAGGAGATGCAGCAGCAGGTGAAGAGGGATGTAACGAAAGCCAAGGAAAAGGCATACGAGGAGCTGTATGAGAAGTTGAACACTAAGGAAGGAGAAAAGGATTTGTACCGATTGGCCAGGCAGAAATTAAGATGTAAAGTCCTGCAACAAATGTATTGGTATGATTAAAATCTTTAATGATAGATGAATATTAATAAACATTTTCCAAACTTTTTCTTTCAGCAACTTAAATATCAAAGTTTCTATACCTGCATCAATGCTGGGCAATGTTACTGTATTACCTGCAAAAAAAGGTAAGTTTTACTCTAAATGAACAGTCATTTTGGCAGTCATTTTACTGTATTTAAAAATTAGGGATATTTGTAACTGTAGCTTAGTAAAAAGTTATAAAATGTATTAAAGCTTTGTAAAAACATGTAACTTAGTTTAATCAAAATGCTGTAGCCTCTTCATTTTTTTGCACTTTAAAATGTTTCATAATTGAATAGTAAAGATTCTAAATTATTTTTCCTAGTTGAGTTGCACACTGAGGATTTCAAGCCAAAATTGCATTGCATTTGCATCAGGTATACTGTGTGGAGTTTGTCAATTAAGTGTTTCCATTACATGCAAAAATCACAACATCAACATTATACTGTATATAATAACATCCAAGAAGAACATCATCATTAACAAGACACTGGAAAATGGAGGAGGTATTAGAGAGCCCACATGATATTACCTATAGTATATGCAGTAAATGGTTTAACCTAGGTCACCCCCATACAGTTTGTTTCCTGGGTATGCTATGCAAAATGAACTGCATGAGTCCCTTTACTGTGTGTGCTGAGTGCATATGATGAGTAAAAGTAAAGCTCTATGTGAAAACTCCTGTGCACATGTGCTCTTGTTATCAAAGAGTTTAACAAAAGATACAAAATTGTTAGGGTCCTGTTGGACCCTACCCTTGTTTGCCCCCTGGTGTCTCACCTTTTTGTTAATTTCCTCTTCCCCCTCTTCCTCTCCCTCCCCCCTCATTCACCTGTTTCCCATTATCCTGTCCTTATTAAAACCTCTTCTGTCCCATGTGCGCCGTTTGGTGTTTAGTTCACCTAACCATATAGCTTGCGTTCCTGTACGCTAAGTTTCTCCCCCTCTCATGCCATTAGAGCCTTCACAAATTCCCCTTTTCCCTAGTGAAGGTTTCTCTCCGTTTCCCGGCACACGCTTCAAGCCTTCTCGAGTTTCACAAGTTCTCACTCTTCTCGAGATTCACTCTGGAGCTATTTCCTGAGGCTTTCCACAGTTCATGATTCGTCAAGTCTTCTCAATTTCACGTTCCTGCTCGTGTCCTGGAGTTTTTTCCAGAGCCTTTTCGAGTTTCCTGTTCCTGCTCGTGTCCCGGAGTTTTTTCCCGAGGCTTTTTTCTCTCGTGGCTTTCCTCGAGTCCTGTTCCTCCTCCCGGAGCTCCAGGATCACGAGTGTAAGTTCTTTTCCCGAATTCTTCTATCCCTTACATTCTTTCAGTCGTTTACTTGTCTAGTTCTTTCAGTTTATGCTTAAGCCAGGCAATCTCCTGAAAGGTAAAAGTTATTCCTTAAAGCCTGTTATTTCTCGAGTCTCTAGTTTATTATTTACCAGGGTTTTTGGGGTGATTTTTGACTGAGGCTTTCCCAATTATTTTTAGATTTGATTTTTCTGATGAACCAGCTTTCTGGTTTCTTTCTGTTGTTTCTCTGTTTGTGTTTGCCATCCACCTGAGTTTTTTAATGCTGCCTTTTTCTCTCTTTTTTCCCCAATAAAAATCCTGTCTGGAACCCCTCTGTCTCTGATCTCGTCTCTGTAATTGGGTCCTTCCCTCAACCTAGCTCTCCTCCCGTGGCCCACTACTAGTGTTCGTGTCCCCATTCCTGACACAAAATGGTATCAGAAGTGGAGGTATTAACACCACTCTCCCAAACCAGTTATTAACACTGCACTCCATAAGGGGTGACTGAAGATCACTACTGTGTGACTGAATAGTGACAAGGGTTCACCACCAGATGATCAGAATGAGCCTGGCACGGTAACACAACAGTCAAAATGGAAATGCATCATTCACCTCCACCATTATCTTTAAATAAGAACAAAGGTTTCATTTTTACCGTACTGACACTTCTGGTGCATTGCATAGGAGAAGAGGTGCTGGATGTTTATAAGTCACTCAAGATTGTATAGGGGGATCCACAATGTAAAAAACTAAAGAGCCGTAAAAATCAGAGATCCTTGCGGCTTGCAAAAATTGTGGCAAGACAGCGTCTTCAAAGACAGTGCCCTGCCTTTAATATGAAATGTAAAAAAGATTTTAGCAAAAAATAACCATTTTGTGGTTGTGTGCAAATCAAAAGCTAAATTAACAGGCCTGATACAGACACTGAGCTGTCAGGACATTTTTGGGTTGTTTGTTTTTGCTTTGGCCACCAGATGCCACTAATGGGCCCTTGTCCCCTACTCCCTTATTATGCCATTGCACATCTCGAGTATGTCTCTGCAGTTGGGTTTCAAGTCAAGTCAAGTCAAGTCAAGTTTATTTCTATAGCGCTTTTCACAACAGACATTGTCTCAAAGCAGCTTTACAGAAATCAACAGTCAAGGTGAATGGTGTGCATTTATCCCTGATGAGCAAGCCTGTGGCAAGGAAAAACTCCCTTAGATGTTATGAGGAAGAAACCTTGAGAGGAACCAGACTCAAAAGGGGAACAAATCCTCATTTGGGTGACATCAAGAGTTTGATCATAAATCTTTAAACAATACAGAACACTGGAGAGTGAGAACTAACATGAGCACTGGAGTATAAGATTATAAGTGAGCTACTGAGCTCAACATTTGTGATCATCACAGATCCAGCAACAGTTTCTCCATGCCAGAGCCTTTAAACACTCCAGGAGGTCCAATGTCAAAACTCCACACATGTAGTGGGATCCAATTGGCACTGGTACATCTCTAGATGGTTCAGGATGTTTGCGAGTTCGGCATCTACTTCTTTAAAGTCCATAATCTTCACGAGGTGGGAGGTGACTGGGCCCTGCTCCGCTCCTGAGCACCGAAAAGGTGGTTTCTTCATTCCGGAGCTTTGCAGAGGGAGACAGAGAGGGTGCCACTCTGCTCCTGAGCACCAAAAAGGTGGTTTCTTCATTCCAGAGTTTTGCAGAGGGTGCCAAAGAGGGCGCTGCTCAGCTCCAAATTAACAGGAATGATACAGACACTGAGCTGTCAGGGTCTGGACATTTTTGGTTTGTTTGTTTTTGCTTTGACCACCAGATGCCACCACTGGGCCTTTATCCCCTACTCCCTAGCCCCTAACTGTTTAATGTCTCCCACCTGCTCCTTGTTATTGTTGTGTATTTAAGTTTCCCCTTTCTCCTTTGTCCTTGTTGGTTCATTATATTCGTCATTATTTTTGTCTTGGTATATTTGTCCTTGTTGGTTCATTATATTCATCTTTATATTGGTCTTGGTATTTGTCTCTCTTTATATATGTATTTGAATCTAGTTTGTTTGTTCTGTTTTAGTGTCTTTCTATTTATGGTTGTTTGATTTCTATGAGTGTCCTTTTGCTTCAGTTTTCCCTATTCTCCAGTCTTCCCGAGTCTCCTGGCTTTCTGAGTCTTCTGTCCTCCCGAGTCTTCTGTCTTTTCCTCTCTTCCCAAGTCTCCTGACCTTTCCTGTCTCCCGAGTTTTCCCAAGTCTCCGATCTTATCGAGTCTCCTGGTACCTCCTGTTTTTCCAAGTTTCTTTGTTCTATTTTGACATTACTTAAATTTTAATTAGTCTTGTTTTATTATTTTGTATTGACAACCCACTCTGCCTATGTTCATTCTGGTTCTCCTTCTCAAGCTTGTTTGTTGGACTTATTATTTTTATTAAAAGAGTGTATTTTCATTCGAGTTTTCATCTTGAGTGTATCTCTGCAGTTCCAACGCCTCCCCATGGCAGACTGATAGAGAGTCTGCTACGTGCTCTAGAGACCCGCTCTCGGACCTGACAGAATGAACCAACCAACTGTGAACCCAGTGGGGACCATGGACTATCAGAGACAAATCCTTTATCACTCTAGCTCAAGCCCGCTGCTCTCAGGACTCCATATTTTTTCAGGGAATCCGGACAACTGCAACCTGTTCCTCTGCCAATGCACCCTTGCTCTCATGGCCTAATTAGAGGAATATCAGACTGAGTGGAGTAGAATAGCCGTTTTAATCTTCCACCTCAAAGGCAAGGCCCTGGACTGGGCAGCAGACGTCTGGGACCTGGGTTCGAGACACGCTCTTGGACCTGACACTGAGCTATCTAAAGTAGACACGCTGTTCATTGGTACAGTGGTTTATTGCTACAGTGGTTCAGTAAAACTACAGTATGCTGACACAAAATCACAGACTATTCACAGACAGTCATTCAAAAACAAAATCACTGAATGGCGTCAGATTCCTGTAAACATCTAAAAGACAAACACAGTGCTTGCATCATATGGAGGCACCTGCATCAAACTAGAATGTGTCATTTAAATACATGTACAAGCTAGAAAAAAAAAACAATTAACATGATGTTCTTTGTGACCACAGCATCAGATACAGCACTGCTGGACACTCATACAGACACTCATACAGTACCTTCAATATCCACCACAAAGTCTGAGCTCAGCCATGCAGCAGTGTTTACAGGACCATACTCCGTTAGCACTACCACATACCCACCCTGGAGGACAAATAATGTAAATTAGCTGGCAAAATAGATATATAGTATCCTGGATGAGAAGGATGTCTATTTGCAGAATAAACTGGATGAGGAGTCAGCATACCTGTGTGCTTTCAACATGCCATGGGGCAGGTATCGCTTTCATCATATGCTTTTTTGGCATCAAGTCAGTGAGTAAAGTCTTTCGGTGCTTGGGGACAGTGAAGGTGTCTTCATGGTGGCTGCAATACATGAGCAAAAAGGTGACCCATGCTGTGTCATTACACAACAAAGCCACCCTCATTGGCAGAATTATGCTCAGATAGAAAAGAACTGCTAGCTATAGTGTTTGCTTTGAGGAAATGTCACCAGTGCCTTTATGGTGTTCCCATCAGAGTCCAGTTGGTCATTATATATTCTCCAAACACATTGGAGCAGTGCCAGCATGTCTTCAAAAAATGCTGCTCCAGTTACAAGGTATAACATTCACATTGTTTTTACTCCATGTAACCAAATGCTAATCGCAGACATGCTGTCCAGGGCATCTACAATAGTGATCTACACAGTGAATAGATAATCACTCTGTGGTAACATAAAGCACATGATCCAACAAAAGAAACAATCAGATCCTTGTGGCATGTGACTTCATGTGGCACACCAGTGTATACAGTGCTTTTTAGCACACACCCAATCATGTTTCTACTGGCTAGGACTCACTGAAGTTATACATTGCAAAGTGGAGGCCTGTATTTCCTGTCAACAGAGTCTTCCCGAAAATTAGGAGACATGTATCTACCATCCAGTTTCAGAGGGACCATGACAGAAGATAGCTGATGACATTAATTACTTTCAAGGACAAACGTTTTTCTGATAGACGACTATTTCTCTAAATATCCAGAAGTTCTAACAGCTGTCAGCCAAACCGAGCGGCTTCGCAGTTTCACACTGACCCTCACCTTGCCTTATTGACTCTTTGCAACACTCCTATTGCTAGGCTCACATACTCCCCACTGGGCTCACATACTCTCCAGCCCAGATCCTGTTGGGCATAGTCTTACTTTTCACCTTACCATCAAGCAGAGCTGTGACCTTACACACCTAAACAGCTACTTGAATAAGCTCTGCAACATCTTTAGTCGCAGCAAAAGAGTTGGTATGACAGAACAGCAGCTCTGCTTCCAGCCCTCAAGGGATTGACAGAGAGCATGTATGAGGATCAAAAATGATCCCCACGCACATGATGTAATCACCTCATCTGGCACCATCTACCATAGAAACAAATGCCACCTCAGGACTGACAAGTCAGTCACACATAGTACACAACCCAGCTGCTCCATGTACACTGACAATGACTTGTGTGACAAAGCAGTTTCTGAGTCTGTCCAAACTGACCTGCCCCAAGGTGTGGAAGAGAGTACAAAGTTCTCACACACACACACACACACACACACACACACACACACACAAGAGCTGGATGTACTATTAGACAACTGTACAGCTAGATTATGTTCTTATTTAAGTATTTTTGAGTAATGTTTACGTTGCTTGTTCAAAGCAAATGTTTACTTACGCACTGCCAGTGTTAGACCATACTGCCCTATTCAGGTTTGATTAATTACTTGTTCAAAGCTTAAGAAGGGGGATGTATATGCAATAAATGGTTTAGCCTAGGCCACTCCCACACAGTTTGTGTAGTGGGTATGTACCACAGGCTGTACTGCATGTGTCTCTTTCCTGTGTATGCTTAAAGCATTTGACAAGAATATTACAAGTTCACTTAAAAGTGTAAGTGTGAAAACGTGTGAGTGACCTGTGTGTGGTTTTTGTGTGTGTGTGTGTGTGTGTGTGTGTGTGTGTGTGACATTCCAGGAACGCTACTGGTTGTTGTAGAGAGAGCAGGGCCATCCTAATATCCTCGTCGCCACTTGTTATGTTGAAGGAGGATTAGAAAATTAAGCAGGCAGGACACGGGCTGTAGCTTAGTATCTCCATACTTCTTTTACTTAACTCACATTAGCATTCTACGACACGGCTTTACATCCATTAACATGCATATACCACCTAGTGAACATAAATGGTAATAGCAATTCAATAGTAAGAGAACACAACACCGTGGTACCATCTGCATTGCAGGGAATCAGAGAGATGTCCCCAGCAGGGCAGGGAGGCAGAGGGATATTTTGTGATATTTTGTTATGAGCTTTGTGTTCTGTACCACTTCCCTTGTGTTACATGACAAATACACAGATGTCTAAGCATAGGTTTCAAGACTACCAGGTTTGATCTGCATTTAACTGCTCATTTACACAGTTTACCACAGATGGGCTGCAGCTTTCACTTCGAAGGTGACTTCTGAAAAAAAAAAAAGCCTCCAACATTAGGGACTCACACTTACTCCAAAGTACTTATCTAAGCAAATCATGTTTGCCAGTCCCTCACTTCACCTTTAAAAATATAGGTTACACTATGAATTGTCTATACAGTATATTATGTGGTGATGACCATAATGTTGATATATTCCTCTCATAGGACAAACTAAAATAAAAAGAAGTATTTACCATGCTGCTGGCTACTACTTTAATAACACCTGGAAGCCTTTGAATGGTGCGGTCAGCCAACAGTTTAGTAACTCATTGGCCATAACACGTTGTCTTAAAGAAAAGACTGTCTACATGTTTGGAGATTCCACTATTCGTCAATGGTTTGAGTACCTGACTGCTTTTGTTCCTAGTAAGGGCAAGCTTTTTTCTTTATTCTTTTTGTATGTATTCTTTTATGTTTATCTAATTTTTCCCATAACTTTCTCTTCCCTGCAGACCTGAAACAATTAAATATTTACAGCTCTAAGCAACTGGGCCCATTCATGGCTGTGGACAGCAAAAGCAATATTCTGGTGACCTTCCGTGGACATGGGCCACCCATCCGCTCCACCTCTGTGTTTGCCTCTGGTCTGCGCTATGTAGCAAATGAACTGGACAGACTCAGAGGTGGGCCACACACAGTTGTTTTGGTGAGTGTATGGGCTCACTTCAGCACTTTTCCTACTGAAGTATATATAAGGCGCCTATGGCACATCCGTAGGGCTGTGATGCGGCTGCTTGACCGAGAGCCAGCTACGGTCGTGGTGATCCGCAGTGCAAACCTGCAGAAAATGGGCTCAGAGAGCAGTCTGTTTAACAGTGACTGGTTCAGTGTGCAGATTGATGCTGTGCTGCGTGCCATGTTCAGGGGAATCCGTGTGCAGCTGCTAGATGCCTGGGAGATGACACTGGCTCACCATCTCCCACATGACATACACCCATCCCACCCCATCATCAAAAACATGATTGATCTAATCCTCTCCCAAATCTGTCTGAAAGAAAAAAAATTGAATTGTGAATAAAATCTGTTGCATGTTTTATGCACTTTATGTTTTATACATAACTTTGTAGAATACACTCATCATTTTAAAATTAAAGTTGATTTAAAATTTTATCTTGAATTCCATCGGAGCATTTGTAAGCAGTGAATACAAACTACAAATATTCAGTAGTAATAGTATACCGCTATGTTATGATGCAAGATGGCGCCACGGATGGCAGCCTCGGCGCGACTATCTCTAGTAATTTCTTTCTTTTTGTTTAATGTCTGTGTGTTTGGTTACCCTACCCTGATAACTTACACTAGAGAATAACTGCTTAACATCAGGCAGTTCACTCCAGACACTTTTCACCATTTTTTACAAGCCCGGAAAGTTTTTTGGAAATCTTAGTTGGAGGAGCAGCTGCTCTGTATGGTACATGGATGCGCACGCTAGTGCACTAGTGAAGCTACAACAGAGGGGATTTAGAACTGCACTACCATTGATTCACCTGGTGAACCTCCACTGAATTTTGTTCGGCAATGAGCGGCAATGACTCCACCTCACAATATCCAACAGCCCTGTGTCATCTGTGAAAAACTTCAAGTTCTTTTTCTAACTTCGCTCTGTGTTTCACTATGGGAATCGCTTTGGGCGTGACCAACTATGGAAGCTCCTATGACACTACGTCTGTCTTGAGAGACAGGTCGACCTCGACACGGGAGTACCCAACCTTTCACTTTGGGACGAGATTTGTGTGGTGAATTACCTAATCCTGTGCTCTTCACGAGGCGTGGTTCAGGGCTGCGGCCACATGATGAGCTTAGCTGTGTCAGGTGAGAGAGCGTTATGGCTTAACCTGTCGGGCTTAGGTGACACACAAAAAGCGGAGGTAATGGATGCTGCTTACGACCCCACTAAAGGTCTGTTTGGTTCGGCTCTCAAGAAAATGAGAGAAACCAGCACTCTCAGGAAACAGGAGGACAAAGCTTTCAACCTCTGTTTACCCCGCAAGCTGACACAAAACCCGCCCTCTCAGCCAGCTTTGTTGCAGCCGCGGCTTTCTCCCTAAGTTCTCCTCGGGTTCGAGGAAGGAAGGAAACTGTTCAGTGTCACCAAGCACTCACAACATATGTTCAGTCGCACGTCGGTTTAGACGTTTGCGCAATAAAGATTGCAGCATCGCATTCAAGTTGCGGGCTGAGGGCGATATGCAACCCAAGTTAAAAAAAAAAAAAACACAATAAATGTGGCACTTTCGCATTCAGGCAGCCAGCTGCGATAGTGTGCAAAAATAACAAGAAATTACGAATCTTACGACGGAGCCCAGTGCGGCGACGGTCGTGACGTCATCAACGCGTGACCAAAGTTGTGTACACGGGGGTTCCCTTTCTGTGTACCTTCTCAATTGGCGCGCATGCGCTGTACATCCGTGGGTGTTAAGCACAATTTCATGGGGGTACAGGCATAAATTCGCCATGAAACCACCCAGGTTCAACCGTATGTTGGTCACGGCGGCCGAAGGAGAGTCGGCCCGTGTCCTAATGGCTGAGATCAACTCTTTTTTGAGCAAAAGTGTGATCAGAATTGTTCCAGAGGTGAAAAGCCGTCAGGGCTTTTACTTCCGGTACTTTGTGAGCCCGAAGAGAGGAAGCACATCTCTTTGTCCGATCTTGGACTTGCGTGTGTTAAACAAGCACCTGAGGAAATACTCATTCAGAATGTTGACACACAAAGCGCTCTGTCGGTCGATCCATCCAAACGAGTGGTTTGTGACAATCGATCTATCAGATTTTCACATAGACGTTTACCCGTCTCACAGAAAATATGGTTTGCACACAGAGGCACTGCCTACGAGTTTCAAACCATTCCATTCGGACTGTCTCTTGCTCTGAGAATTTTCAGCAAATGTGAAAGTTTTTTTTTTACCATTGAGAAACAACAGGATACGAATTTTGTATTATATCGACGATTATCTAATATGCTCCTGATGTGCTCCTCATTACGCATCTCTGCAACTTGGGATTCAGAATAAACAGGGAAGAAAGCCGCTTGAGACCCGCACAGTGCGTGGAATATCTAGGGCTCAGTATCGATTCCCTCTCCTATCGAGTCATGCTGACAGAGAGGAGAATTGCATCTCTCATACAGTGTCTCTCCCGTTTTTGGGAGAATGCTGGGTTGCCAAACTATCTCAATCGTGTTTTTATCAACTTGTCTCCAAAATAACCTAACTGAGCAACCAGTCTAATTAACTAATTTCTAATCCTGTCGATCCTTGTCACTCCTAATATCGCAGCGAATCACATGATTTTAAACTCTGCCACATCCAGCTCTGCCCCCTATCTTTTTTTTTTTATCAATGTCACTGTCTTTAAACCATACAACACTACACTATCACTACAGTCTCATTCTTCTTCTCTCTCTTTTGGCTTCTTCCATTAAGGGTCACCACAGCCGATCATCCTTCTCCATACCCCCCTGTCCTCTACATCTGCCTATCTTAAACCAACTACCTGCATTTGGTGCCACACAGATGAGGATGGGTTCTCTCTTGAGTCTGGTTCCTCTCAAGGTTTCTTACTTATGCCATCTCGAGGAGATTTTCTTTGCAACAGTTGCCACCGGCTTGCTCATCAGAGACAAACTTACACTTATATAGAACATCTTGTTCATTCTTTATCACCATATTATCTGTGTAAAGCCTGCATTGAGACAATGTTTATTGTTAAAAGCGCTATACAAATAAAAATGAATTCAATTAAATTTAATTTAATTGAATGTCGTACCTCACCACATTCATAAACCTCCTCCTTGGCCTTCCTCTTTTCCTCCTCCCTGGCGGCTCCATCCTTAGAATTCTTCTACAAATGTACCCCATGTCCCTCCTCTGCACATGTCCTAACCATCTCAATCTCGCCTTCCACACCTTGTCTCCAAAACATCCTACATGCACGGTCCCTCTAATAATCTCGTTTCTAATCCTGTCCATTCTCATCACTCCCAATGAAAATCTCAACACCTTCAGCCGTGCCACCGCCAGCTCCACCTCCTGTCTTTTAGTCAATGTCACTGTGTCTAAACCATACAACATAGCAGGTCTCACCACAGTTCTATAAACTTTCCCTTTCACTCTTGCAGATACCCTTCTATCACAAATCACTCCTGATCCACACTCTTCTCCACCCACTCCACCCTGTCTGCACTCTTCAATTCTTTAACACACTTTCCATTACTTTGCACTGTTCACCCCAGGTACCTAAACTCATCCACCATCACCACCTCTTCTCTATGCAACCACACCACTCCACTGCCCTCCCTCTCATTCACACACATGCACTTTTTCTTACTCCTACCGACTTTCATTCCCCTTCTCTCAGCATGTACCTCCACCTCTCCAGGCTCTTCTCAACCTGCTCCCTAGTCTCACCACAAATCACAATATCAATCACAAACATCATAGTCCATGGAGACTACTGTCTGACCTCGTCTGTCTACCTGTCCATCACTACTATAAACAGAAAAGGGCTCAGAACCGATCCTTGATGCAGTCCAACGTCCACCTTAAAACAGTCTGTCGTTCCTACTGCACACTTCACTGCTGTCACACTGTCCTCATACATGCCCTGCTCTTCCTCGGCATGAAACCATACTGTTGCTCACAGATGGTCACCTCTTCTTTCAGCCTGACTTCAGCTACTCTTTCCCATAACTTCATGGTGTGACTGATCAACTTTATTTCCATGTTGTTACTGCAGGTCTGCACATCTTCCTTATTCTCAAATACCGGTACCAGCACACTCCTTCTTCATTCCCTAGGCATTCTCTCACCTTCCAAAATTTTGTTAAACAATCTGGTGAAAAAAACTCCAGTGATGTCTCTCCTAAACATCTCCATGCGTCTACTGGTATGACATCTGGTCCAACCGACTTTCCACTCTTTATCCTCTTTATAACTGCTCTCGCTTATTCTTCTTTCAGTCCTCACTCTCCTCCTCGGCTTCTTCACTTCCAAAGCCATCCTACAGACCACCATCCGATGCTGTCTAGCTACACTATCCCCTGCCAACACCTTACAGTCTCCAGTCTCCTTCAGGTTGCATCTCCTACATAGAACATAGTCCACCTGTGTGCACATTCCTTCTTCTCAAAATACATATTCACCACTGCAAATTCCATTCTTTTAGCTAAATCTACCACCATCTGCTTATATACGTTCCTCTCCTTAAGGCCATACCTACCCATCACCTCCTCATCACCTCTGTTTCCTTCACCAACATGCCCATTAAAGTCTGCCCCAATCACTAATCTTTCTTTCCTGGGTACACTCTCCACCACTTCATCTAACTCACTCCAGAATTTTTCTTTCTCACAGCCCACTTGTGGAGCATCGGCACTTATGACATTTATCATCACCCCTTCAACTTATACCAACTTTCTCCGCTCCATAATATCAGCTAACTCTCTCCCTTTACCAGTCATAAAACCAACATTTAAAGTGCCCACCCAAATCTCCACTCTCCTACACTTCTCCTTTTCCTGCTGTCTCTGTAGACGCCTTCCTCCTCTCCTTCTCCTCCTTCGGCCAACAGTAGCCCAATTACCATCGGGCCCTGTTGGCTAACAATACCTGTATGAAATTCTGTTTCGTGATCCACGTGTTTGATTTGGCACATATTTTACGCTGGATGCCCTTCATAACACAACCCTCCCCATTTATCTGGGCTTGGGACCGGCACTGGATTGCACAGAGTGCACTGGCTTATGCAACCCTAATGGCTGGGTTAACTATCACTACAGTCTTATAAACTTTCCATTTTACTCAGATACCCTTCTACCACAAATTACTCCCGACCACTCTTCTCCACCCACTCTTCACCCTGCCTAGTATTTTAACTTGTCCACATTCACCACTTCTACTCCTTGCAACTGCATCACTCCACTAATCTCTCTTTCATTCAATTACGTACCCTGTATTGCTCCTACTGACTTTCATTCCCCTTCTCTCCAGAACTTACCTCCACCTCTCTAGGCACATCTTAACTTGTTCCCTGCTCTTGCCACATCGAACATTATTGTTCATGGAGAGTCCTGTCTGACCTCGTCATTCAACCTGTCCATCTCTAATGCAAACAGGAAAGGGCTCAGAGCCATCTTGAACCACCTTGAACCAGTCTGTCATTCCCACTGTCCTTATACATGTCCTGCACTAGTTTTAAGTACTTCTCTGCCACACTCCATTTTCTCATACAATACCACAACTCCTCTCTTGGCACTCTGTTGTATGCATTTTCTAGATTCACAAACACACAATGCAACTACTTCTGACCTCCATACTTCTCAAAAGCAAATATTGTGTCAAAGCAAATTTCTCTTTTCCATAACTTCTTCTGTAGTTACTGCAGGTCTGCACATCTCCCTTATTCTTAAAAATGGATACATCCCCACTCCTTCTCCATTTCTCAGACATTCCCTCACCTTCCAAAATTTGTTAAACAATCTCCACTCTCTTTCAGGTTGCATCTCCTGCATAGAATATAGTCCTTCTGTGTGCACCTTCCTCCACTCTTATATATAATCCTATGCTCCTCCTTCTTCTTAAAATATGTATTCACCAATGTCATTTCCATCCTTTTCAGAAAATCAACCACCGTCTGCCCTTCCAAATTTCCTTCCTTGAGGCCATACCTACCCACCACCTCATCACCTCTATTTTCTTAACCAACATGTCCATTCATGTCTGGTCCATTCTGTTAAGTTATGTTTCATCTACTGTGCATGTGCAGAGGTAGGAGTTAATGGGTAAGCACGTTTTTCTAGGTGTATGTTGAAGGTGATGAGCAAATAAAGTGGATTTACTGCTACAACTGCTGTAGTTATTGAGTCAACATTGGTAGCAGAGGATGGCTGCTGCTGGGATGGCTGCTCCTGCTGAATAGTAAAAAACAAGCCTTAGCAGTTACCTTGTCACTAACAGGCAGGGAAACAGAAACAGTGCTCTGGAAATTTACGCTGAGGATTTAAATGCTGACACTGGTATGCAAACACTTATAGTGAAAATGGAAAATGGTTTTTAAAAAAAAAAAAAAAAAAAAAAGAACAGTATACAGTACATGGAATTTTTCTGGATCACTAGAGAGAGCTGTATTTCTATGGTGGCATACATCGTCGAGTTCGAACGTTGATACAACAGGCTCCGTAAGGTTAAAAAGGGAACTCTCTGATGCTGTACTAGCCTTTAAGCTACTCGATACTGCCGGACTTAATGTTAAAGATAAACATTAAGCCCTTACAGCATGCTCCAGCATTTCTTTCACTGATATGAAATCAGCCTTAAAAAGCATCTTTGGATATAATGTTACTTCACCACGAGAGGGCATCGGTGCACTGCAGAAGACAAATACTGACACTGCCTATAATATGAGATACTCAGGCAAACAGAGACATAACCTAAACTCAACACAGCGACCCAAAACCATAGCTCAAGGCACAACCCCCCTTAATAAATATGGAAGAAGAACGAAATGTAAAATTTGCCAAAGCACGTACCACTGGGAAAAAGACTGTCCAAATAAAAAGTAACCTTTAAGACTGACAGAAGATGAAGAATTAAAAGATGACATTGAAGAATCAGAATCACTTTGCTTTCAAATGAATCCTTGTCTAAGACTAGGTGTAACTGTGTGTTGGTGATCACACGTTAGCTCCCACAGAGCGAGTTAGTGAAAATAGATCACAAACAAAGTTCAAGACCTTTCAGATTTAATGCACACAAAGGAAAGTTAATATTCCAGCAAGGAAGGACATACAAGATGCAAAACAAAGACAAAAGTTGTTGCTGCAGCTATGCCAATGCTTTGAAGCAAGACTTCACTGAAAAGAGAAAGTGCAGTTCTGGACATTGCACATGGCAAAGCAACCAGTGGCGGGCCGTGCATTTGGTACCTGGGCCTTCAGTGTGGACTTACCTGACTTAATCCACCTCTTAATACCACCACTATCATGTCGCAATTATAGAAACCATCAATACTATACAAAAACGCAATATAACAACACGTGGCATTACAGAGAGAGAGGCATTTCACATATGGAGGGTGAATACCATTTTACTAAAGCAATCTCCAAACCTCCACACTACAACCGCAACTGTGCCACCTACATCATTTGGAGCAGTTCAGAATCAATATTTGTCTAATAACATGACAAAAACATAAAAATGTAAATAAACTACAACCTACTCAAAAGAGATGCATACTCAAATTTGCACCGATCCTCAGAGGCTGTAAGCCAGTGGTAGCGCTCAAATTCACTGGTCTGAAAGAACAAACCCTTTTCCTGGCTGAGACAAGCTAGCTAGCTTCGGGGTTGGCCGACTTCTCCTCATGATGTCTAGCTTTTCTTGAAAATGGATTTTTAAGTATGTCTGAGACCAAATCAATTTCTCTTCCTCTGTAGGTGTAAAAAAGTCTAACTTAGATGTATTATTGTGTGCAGCGTGCTACAGATGTGTTTTGCCAGTCGAACATGGCTGTAACAGATTTCCTCTGACCAACCAATCTGGCCCTGTGAGGTGAATTTGGTTAAAAACAGACTAATTTCTCATTGAGACTAAGGTAAAAAGGCCAGCAGTACAGACTTTAAAGGCCCTGGGCAGATTAATTTGACATGGCAGCACATAAAGGCTGAAATCTGATTAGACAAAAAAAAAAATCTAACATCTACATACATGTACTGGAAGCAGTGCAGCCAATAGAAATGCTACAAAATGAAGAGAATAAACTGTTGGGAATAAATTAATACAATTTCATGGAACAAATATTAGAATTTAGGTTGTAAATGTAGATCAGTGTTTCTGATAGTGTTAAGGCCAGCAGAGAAGGCTTTGCTGGCCCTGACCGCCCACCACTGAAAACAACAATGTTTAAAAAACCTGTTAAACATGAACTAACCTCTCCAGGACATTATTGTGTGAACTTGAGAGATGACAATCATCTAGATGATAAGAAGAAAATTGAAAGCAAGACACAAAATGAAAATGAAATTCTTGTTGTGACAGAAAACATCACAACAAAAGATAAGAAGACCATGCTTCAGCTAATAGACTGAAAAAATTACTCGCTTGCTCAAGTAATCACGATGATAATAGCAACAGAATTCTCAAGAACATTGTTAAAAACTGGCATATGCATAGCAGATACAGCAAGCTAAAACATAAGCCTGTAGTGAGTTTGCCTATGGCATTGGCCTATAATAAAACTGTGGCTGTGAACTTACATGAGCTTGAGTTGGGAATATGGTATTTGCATGCTATCTACCACTTCACACGCTTCAGTGCAGGGAGTATCGTCACCACAAAGAACCAAAAATAAAATAGTGAAGCACTTTATTCACTGTTGGATACGTGTTTATGGTCCTCCATGCAAAGTGTTTAGTGATAATAGAGGTGAATTTAATATTGACGAAATGAGGGACAATACTGAAAATGTTTACATTAAAGTTAGAACAATAACTGCAGTGTACAGTCCATGGAGCAATGGTCTTGTAGAAAGGCACAATCTGATCCTAACTGAAATTTTGCTAAAACTGAGGAGAGGCAACAACTGTGACTGGAAAACAGCTCTATTTGGGCAGTGCCATGGCAGTAGTTTGTGTTTAGGCTTTGCTGGCCCTGACCGCCCACCACTGAAAACAATCTTTAAAAAAAACAGTTAAACTTGAACTAACCTCTCCAGGACATTATTGTGTGAACTTGAGAGATGACAATCATCTAGATGAAAAGAAGAAAATTGAAAGCAAGACACAAAATGAAAATGAAATTCTTGTTGTGACAGAAACATCACAACAAAAAAAAAAAAAAGACCATGCTTCAGCTAATAGACTGAAAAGATTACTGGCTTGCTCAGGTAATCACGATGATAAAAGCAACATAATTCTTAAGAACATTGTTAAAAACTGTCATATGCATAGCAGATACAGCAAGCTAAAACATAAGCCTGTAGTGAGTTTGCCTATGGCATTGGCCTATAATAAAACTGTGGCTGTGAACTTACATGAGCTTGAGTTGGGAATATGGTATTTGCATGCTATCTACCACTTCACACGCTTCAGTGCAGGGAGTATCGTCACCACAAAGAACCAAAAATAAAATAGTGAAGCACTTTATTCACTGCTGGATACGTGTTTATGGTCCTCCATGCAAAGTGTTTAGTGATAATAGAGGTGAATTTAATATTGACGAAATGAGGGACAATACTGAAAATTTTTACATTAAAGTTAGAACAATAACTGCAGTGTACAGTCCATGGAGCAATGGCCTTGTAGAAAGGCACAATCTGATCCTAACTGAAATTTTGCTAAAACTGAGAAGAGGCAACAACTGTGACTGGAAAACAGCTCTATTTGGGCAGTGCCATGGCAGTAGTTTGTGTTTAGGCAAAACCCAAATCTGCCCTCAGTTCTCACTGATAAGCCCCCAGCTCTGGAAACAAGTATGAGTACTTGGATAACTAAACAAATGGCCACACTACATGGAATGAGAAAAAGATTCACAGAATGCTCAGAGCAAATTAGAAGAGCCCTTTAGACGGCTGCACTAGTTGCAAGAGGCTTTAAAGAAATAAACATTTAAGACCTTGCCAAAGACTCGCCTACACATGCCTCAGAGTCTCTAAAAATGATCATAGCAGTCATATGTCAAAACAAATAGCAGCTAAACTCCATGGACATTAAAGCAGCCTTTTTTAAAAGGTAAAGACAGATGCTTAACAGATGCTTCTTTATTCTGGTATAATAGGGTGAAAGACACTATGCAACAACTGGGAGCTACAGTTTTAACCCTAGATCCAGCAGTATTTTACTGGCTGTATGATTACTGCAAGGTGATGGGTATTATTGCATTTTTTGTGGATTAGTCTCACATCAATGTTTGTAGGCATCTCATCTTTATAAAATTTGAAATATAAAGTACCCAGTACTTTTCTGGATTGCGCCAGGTCTGATTTCATGTTTTTTATATATAATTGTTATTGTTAAGATGGTTCTCACAATGATTGACACACATTCCTTTGTATGTTCAGTGTCTATAGAATATTTACAATGTGAGTATGTAAGGCATACAGGAAGTCTTTATCTGGGCTCATACATCTCCGGCTAGTATGTCTTCTAATCCAAACGGGAAACAGCTTTAGGTCAGGCTTTCTTTAAAATATGTACATATACTTGTCTGTTACCTGCAATAAACCGAAGAAGCACATTTGCTCCATTTCTGTGTGCTGTGTGATTCTTCCCTAATATCAGAAAAGGCAACACAAGCATCGTAGATCGCATGGAAAACCTCTTCAAGAATTAAGTTTCGTTTGGGCATGATAAAAATCTAACAGTTTTGGTGTCAGAAGTGAGATACTTTCCAGCAATATCCAAAGGGAAATCACACATCAAGGTAAGTTTTAGGATACTTTCTTGCTTGCAGGGATTGTCCCATTTGCCAGCCAATAGGGCTGCATGTGTGTTCATGTGTCTTGGTTATGCATTAATTGTTTAATTAATGATAACAATTTCCTTTGGTGGGATGAATCCATTGCGACAATTCTTTTCCTCACCTTAGATGTTAAGATGCAAGATTAGAAGACTTTTTTTATGGCCTGTCTAATATAGGCGATATTGTCTGAAGTATCCAAAAGAATCCACAATAATTTTTATATGCCCGAAAAAAATAGATAAATAAATTAATTAATTAATTGATAAAAAAAAAAAAAAAAGAAGAAGAAGAAAATATTGGAAAGACTGCAATTTTGTGTTGCTTTATAGTCTATTTTTTTCTCCTAACTAGCAAAATTTGTGATCAAATTGGAGAGACTGGATTAAATTTTTTTTTTTAAGACAACGATCCCTCTGGTGCCTAGTGTTGTGTGTTTTGTCTGAGTGTTAAGTGTTGTGTTTCTGTTCTTTGTTTTGTGTAAAGATGGGTCATGATATCTGTCAGGCGAGGAGAAACGGAGGCGGAAGCCATAGCGGTTCGAACGGAAGGGAAAACAGGCAATAGCAGGTGTATCCGTGGTACGCCCTGGAGGGGCGAGGTCCACAAAGTCCAACCTGGATACCAAACTGAAGAACAGTTATCTGTGGTACGCCCTGGAGGGGCGAGGTCCACAAAGTCTGATAACCTAATCATAGAAAGAAGGGAAAGCTCCTGAAGTGCCTGGAAGAGGCGAGGTCCACACATAGTTTCAGAGTACGTCTAGCTCTCCTAGCACAACGTGCAATAACAGACAATGTGACAGCAGAGCCGAGGTCCTTAAGTAGACCAGGTAGATGAGGCTCAGGTGTTGGTGGTTAATGGGATGGAGAATCACTCCGTGCGGGCGGGGTGCCAAGGAGAGGCGAAGCCGGTGGCGCCCTGACATCACTCCCTCCCCCAGGGTTGGCACCTGACGCCCGAACTCTGCGCTTGGGCCTCCCCCGGGCCTGGGCGCAGGACATAGCTGGTGGGCCGCGTGGCACTCCCCTAGGAGAGCAGGATCTAGCATGTCCGCCCGGGCCATCCAGGAACACTCCTCCGGACCATAGCCTTCCCAGTCCACAAAGTACTCCAGCCGTCCACCCCTACGGCGGGAGTCCAGGATCTCCCGCACAGCATCGACCGTGGGCTGTCCATGCACCTCCGGTTGATGTGGCCCTCCCAGCATGTCTTGGAGATGAGAGACAGGCGAGACAAAGAGTTTTAATAAAGACACGTGAAAGGTGCAGTGAAGGCGGTACCTGGCAGGTAGGTCTAGCCGATAGGACACCTCGTTGATCTGGCTCACCACACGGAAAGGGCCAATGTACTGGGGACTCAACTTCCGACATGGCAGCCTCAGCCTCAAGTCCCGTGTAGACAGCCAGACCTGATCCCCCGGTCAGTAAGAGGGTGCGTCCAGCCGGCGTGCATCGGCGTGTCTCTGGGGAGCACGAAGGGCTCTCTGCAGTTGGGTGTGAGCGGCCTCCCACACCCGGTTACTCTCCCGGGAACCAATAGTCCACAGAGGGCATGTGGGAAGGCTCATCCGACCATGGGAAGAGGGGTGGCTGAAAGCCCAAAAAGCACGGGAAGGGAGTGAGGCCCATCATGTCCTGACGCAACGAGTTCTGTGCATACTCCACCTAAGGTAAGAACCGACACCACTCCGTCTGGTCCTGTTGACAATAGGTCCTCAGGTATCTACCGAGCTCCTATATCTTACGCTCCGTTTGGCCATTGGATTGTGGATGGTAGCCTGAGGATAGGTTCACGGAGTTCCCCAATAGCCGGAAGAAAGCCCTCCAGACTTGAGACGTGAACTAGAGTCCTCGGTCAAAAACGATCTCCTCCGGGAGCCCGAAATTTCTGAACACATGATGAAAGAGGGCTTCAGCGGTTTCGAGAGTAGAGGGCAGGCCCTTCATCGGGATGAAGTGACACACCTTGGAGAAACGATCCACTGCTACCAGCATGCATGTGTGACCCTCTGACCGAGGTAACTCCATCATGAAGTCGATCCCGAGGTGGGACCAGGGACGGTGCGGTGTTGGTAGGGGTACCAGCTTACCAACAGGAAGGTGTCTGGGCACCTTGGTCATAGCACAGGTGGGACATTCTCGCACATATCCAGTTATTTCCTGAGCCATTCCGGGCCATCAGTAACGTGCCTGTATCAGCCAAATAGTCCGTTTTCTCCCCGGATGGCCCGACCCGGGTCCCTCGTGAATGTTCTTGAGGAGGGACTGCCGACAGATGGTAGGGACGTACGTGCGGCCCTCCGGGCACCCCGCCGGAACTAGTTCACGGCGAGTGGCATTGCGGAGCTCCTCTTCCAATTAGCTCTTGCATTGATTACAAAATAACACTACTGACATATAAAGCACTGAATGGTCTCAAGCCACAGTATCTGAGGGTGCCGACTATTTGTTGATACATCAAATAATAAAAACAATAGCAGGGGGCAGATTTTTCTCTTACAAAGCTCCACAATTATGAAAGTCTTCAAATTAATGTTTGGGATTCAGACAAAGTATCAGTGTTCAAATCTAGACTGAAAACACATTTGTTTAGTCAAGCCTTTTCATTTTGTCAGTAGATTTTTTGGTACAGGAGCAAGAGGGATCATGGATATAGAGCATGAATGTTAATGCAAATTCATTTTAATGGCACTGATTTTAAAGATAAAAGAGCCAAAATTAAAACCTTTAATGCAACACACATTTATTCACGGTGTCCTTTCTTTACTCAGATATAAAAAAAAATAATAAACTCAACCGAAAAATAATTTTTAATTATTAAACATTTGTTTTAATGACTCGCCAAGTCCCATCAAGCACAAAAATCCACCATGATGCACACATATGGCAACTAATATCGTCTGTGTGGAAACATGGCAAAAGTTCCAATTCGGTGTCCTGATGATTTATGTAATTAAAAACCCCATAAATAATTGAAAACATTTACAAGAGTATTTTTATGAGCTGCTTGTCATCTTAAAATGTACAGAGGCTTGTCTGTTTGAGCAACTGGCTCAGTGCAAATAAAATCTTTTTTCCATGTGTTTAACAGATATGAACAAGTTATTTGAAAAAAATGTCTACCGTCTTTGAAATTCAATTCAATTCAATTCATTTTTATTTGTATAGCGCTTTTAACAATGAACATTGTCTCAAAGCAGCTTTACACAGATAATGCGGTGATTAAAAATGAATATTTTCTTTATAAGTAAGTTTGTCCCTGATGAGCAAGCCGGTGGCGACTGTGGCAAGGAAAAACTCCCCAAGATGGCATAAGGAAGAAACCTTGAGAGGAACCAGACTCAAGAGGGAACCCATCCTCATCTGGGTTACACCGAATGTCCATTTGTAGCAGGTGTACAATGTTGCGGGGTACACTGATGGTGATCAGAAGCGAACTGTATTCCTGAGTCAGTGTAGCAGACTGTTGACATCAACTACAGTCAAATCCATCCTCAAAGCGCCCATTCTTACTCCGGAATTTCATGGAACCACCCAAGGCGTTGATGAGAAACCGTCCCCAGCTGCACAGAGTGGCCTCCAGGCGAAGAGAACACTATCCAGAGGCAGGCCTGGACGAAGTGGGGAGATCCACGGAGGGGAGAGGGGCAGGAACAGTGGTCACTGGAGCCTCAGGAGCATGTTTAACTCGATCGAGAGAGAGAGAGAGAGAGAGAGAGAGAGAGAGAGAGAGAGAGAGAGAAGAGGGTGACAGGAAGAGAAGGATATGGATTATTAAGTGTACCTATTGTTGTATGAGAGTTAAAATCACTGTGCAGTTTGGACTCCGGCAAGACTCGCTATGGCAGCATAACTAAAAGGGAGAACCAGAAGGCAACACAGACATGAGGGATCTCTGGGATAAGAGACGGCCCACCACACCACCATCAACAAACCTGAGTGAACGTGTGAGTGTGGGGGGACGACAGCATACAAATATCCCAGTTCACCAAACACTCTATATCAATGTTTCCTCCAGATCTGAGCCTTTGCCTAAGAAAAAATCTACTGATTAAAGGCTTGACTGAATAAATACGTTTTCAACCTCGACTTAAACACTGAGACGGTGTCTGAGTCCCGAACACTGTTAGGAAGGCTGTTCCATAACTGTGGGGCTTTATAAGAGAAAGATCTGCCCCCTGCTGTAGTCTTCATTATTTGAGGAACCAACAGATAGCCAGCACCTTTTGATCTAAGTAGGCGTGGAGGATCATACTGGTACAGAAGTTCACTCAGATACTGCGGTGCGAGACCGTTAAGTGCTTTATACGTCAGTAGTAGTATTTTATAATCAATGCGAGATTTGATTGGGAGCCAGTGTAGACTGATTAAAACAGGGGTGATGTGGTCATATTTCCTAGATCTAGTGAGGACTCTTGCTGCTGCATTCTGAACCAACTGAAGCTTATTTATGCACTTACTCGCACACCCAGACAGTAAAGCATTACAGTAGTCTAATCTAGAAGTAACAAAAGCATGAACTAGTTTTTCTGCATCCTGTAACGACATCATATTTCTAATTTTAGCAATATTTCTAAGGTGAAAGAAGGCGATCCTGGTAATATTATTCACGTGAGCCTCAAAGGAAAGACTAGGGTCAATAATAACACCAAGGTCTTTGACAGCCGTACACGCTGAAACAGAAACACCATCCAGAGATGCTACGTAATCGGAAAGTTTACTTCTAGCTGCATGTGGTCCTAGTAAAAGTACTTCCGTCTTATCTGAGTTGAGCAGAAGAAAGTTATCGAGCATCCACTGTCTAATTTCCTTTACACATTTCTCAACATTGTTAAGCTGATCTCTCTCATCTGGCTTTGCTGAAATATACAGCTGTGTATCATCAGCATAGCAATGGAATCTAATACCATGTTTATGAATAATTTCACCAAGAGGCAGCATATATAAAGAGAAAAGCAGAGGGCCTAAGACAGATCCTTGAGGAACACCAAACTTTACCTCAGAGAGTGTGGAGAACTGACCATTTACATCAACAAACTGATAGCGATCAGTCAAATAAGACCTGAGCCAAGAGAGAGCTGTTCCCTTTATTCCAACAACGTTCTCAAGTCTAGCAAGTAGTATAGTGTGATCAATGGTGTCAAAAGCTGCACTAAGGTCGAGCAAAACAAGTAAGGAGACAAAACCCTGATCAGAGGCCAATAACAGGTCATTTACCACCTTAACTAGCGCCGTCTCTGTGCTATGATGAGGCCGAAATCCTGACTGATACATTTAAAAAATGTTATTCATAAGTAGGTGTGAGCATAACTGCTGTGCTACAACCTTTTCTAAAATTTTGGATATAAAGGGGAGATTTGATATTGGTCTGTAGTTGGACAGCTGACATGGGTCAAGGTCAGGTTTCTTAATTAGGGGGTGGATAACTGCCAGTTTGAAGGATTTTGGTACAAAACCAGCGCTAATGGAAGAGTTTATTATTTTTAAAACAGGTTCAGTTACCTCTGGAATTATCTGTTTGAAGAAACTTGTAGGCAAGGGATCGAGAATGCAGGTTGATGATTTTGTTGAGGAAATTAATGAAATTAAGTCATTCTCATGTATAGGAGTAAAACTTTGTAATTGATTGTCTGTTATAATTACACTGCTGTCTACAAGGTTACTTGTAAAATAATTTGGATTTATATTAACCGTCTGGATTTCTTGCCTGATGTTTTCAATTTTATTATTAAAAAAGTTCATTAAATCATTACTACCTGATGATGGCGTGCATGTTAGAGCAGTGCTTTTATTCCCTGTTAATTTTGCTACCGTGCTGAATAAAAATCTAGGATTATGCTTGTTATTTTCTATGAGGGTGGAGAAATATGCTGATCTAGCAGCACTAAGAGATTTTCTATAAATTAGGAGGCTCTCCTTCCATGCTATTTGAAATACTGTTAATTTTGTTTGACGCCATTTACGTTCTAATTTTCGAGTGGTCTGTTTTAAGGTGCGTGTATGATCATTATACCACTGTGCTAATTTTTTCTCCCTGATCATTTTGGTCTTAAGGGGAGCTACATCATCTAGAGTATAACGTAATGTTGATTCTAGGTATTCAGTGGCCCAGTCGAGCTCTGCTGGGTCAGACAGAGATCTATCTAATATCGTAATTTCTGGAAGATTGTTAATAAAACGCGCTGCTGTAGCTGAAGTGAAAGTACGCTTAACACGATAACGTGGTGAGGTAGTAATGCAATGACTGAGGCAGATTTTAAAAGAGATGAGATAATGGTCTGAAATAGCTTCAGACTGTGGGATTATGACTAAGTTTTTTATTTTTAATCCAAATGTTAACAACAAATCGAGAGTGTGTCCACCACTATGAGTGGGTCCTATAACATTCTGATTAATTCCAACTGAATCTAGGATGGACACAACAGCTGCTCTTAAGGAGTCTTCCTGATTATCAAAATGAATGTTAAAATCACCAACAATTAATGCTTTGTCTAAAGAAGTATCTAAATTTGTGATGAAATCTGCAAATTCTATGAGAAAATCAGAGTAGGGCCCTGGGGGTCTATAAATAATAATTAATGGAGTTGACTGACTGGACCTGCTTTCAGACACTGAATATTTTATGCTGGTGTAAAGAACTTCAAATGTTTTACATTTGTGTTTAGTCTTTTGTGTGACGCTTAGATTATTATTATAAATAGCTGTGACTCCGCCTCCTCTGCCATTTAGACGGGGTTGGTGTATGTAACTATACCCAGGAGGACTCGCTTCATTTAATGCTAAATATTCATTCGGTTTAATCCACGTTTCTGTTAAACATATTATTTTAAACTCCTGGTCGGTAATAATTTCGTTTATAGTAAGCGCTTTAGACGTGAGAGATCTAGTATTCAGCAATCCTATCTTTAGATCAGAGGTGCTGGCTGTGCGTTCAGTCCTATTTAATTTAATGTTAATCAGGTTACTAAAACAGACTTTCTGAGAATTCCTATATTTTGGTTTCGCTCGGGGGACAGACACAGTCTCAATTTGGTGGATCCTGAGTGACGACTCTGTGCAGCTAGCAGACGGTCGGTTTAGCCTGTCTGTCTGCTCCCTGGCCTTGGCTCTAGACAGTCACTTGTTAACTAGTGCTGTTCTGAGACTATGACCTATACTACAAGAAATGAGAGCAGCACCTTCCCGAGTGGGATGGACACCGTCCCGCCCTAACAGGCCAGCCTTGCCCTCAAAAATGCTCCAATTATTAATGAAGCCCACATTGTTTTTGGAGCACCACTCGGACATTCAGCAGTTCAGCGACCATAACCTGCTGTAGGCTACATCGCCACGTCGCATTGGGATGGGGCCAGAGCATGTTACTGCATCGGACATTGCCTTCGCTAATTTACACACCTCTATAATATTACTCTTAGTAACCTCTGACTGTCGAAGGCGTATATCATTAGCTCCTGTGTGAAAAACTATCTTAGAGAAACATGTCTGTTATTTATTCTCTATGTTTACGGTGGTTTAAATAATAATCAATGCACATTTTGCATGTTCATGAAAAGTGAGCTGCCCTGTTGTGTGAAATGTAAACAGGCTTGTGTAAGTAAATTGCTCAGTGGGGGGGGGGGGATACATCGGCGAGAGGCGTGCCTCCGAAGCCGAACCGGAGTCGGACCAAGCAGAGGAGGAAGGAAAAAGAGACAAACCCATCTCCAAACATTCTGCGTGATCCATAAGCGAACCCCGCCTCAGCGCTAGCGGGATCGGAACCGTGAGGAGTGGGGGCGTTCTCCACTCAGAGCATGGACAATGCAGTCGCGTTCCGACACAGCTCGAGTTCCTGAAAGGGAATAAATTATTTTTTGCCAACCTTCTTCAAAGTTGCCTCAGCCTTGCCTGTATCCATTGCCTCTTAGGTGAATAACTACCTGCTTACTCTGTCTATTTACAGTGAGTTAGATCCTCTGGATCAATAGAAAATACATTAGAAAAACTTTCCAATATTAAGAAGGTTTGCACAAACATACATGCATCTGTGTATTTATGCTACAAGCTCACCACCAGAGAGTGTTTAACACACTCTGAAAAAAGTCAGCTTTAAAAACAAAAAAAAAATTTATAAAACGGGGTAAATTTGACTTTAAAATAAGCAAAATTATCTGCCAACAGAACAGGAAATTTTAACTTGCCAAGATTTTTAAAACAAGTAAATATACCTAGTCTCATATAACCCACAGATGTCTTAAAACTAGCAGCCAGGCTGAAAACAAGTACATTTTCTTAATACAAATAAAAGATTTAAGAATTATTTTTCAAATATATAGGAAAAGTACTTAAATTTAGCAAATGCTAATGTTATTGTCTTTAAATAAGGCTCTATATGTAGGAATTAAAACCAGTAAAGCTAGACTAAAAACAAGCACATTTATCTAAATACTAAGAAGTATTTTAAGAATTCTATTTTCAATTTGAAGTAAAATATGCCTATATTATTAAATAGTTGACAACTATCTTTATATTAGATATATGGCAGCCAAGGTGCAAACATCTAACACTCTGAATAGAAGGAATATGCTTCATCCAGATTAATCAAGGCAATGCGTCTGCTTGTATGGTTTCATTTCTGGATCTGATTAAGTTTAATGTGCTTAGTAACACACAAAGTTTGTGTGTCTTTTTAGGAACCTGTAAAGAAGCAGCTTTTAAAAAGGCTTCTGTATGTGACAACCCTTAAAAAGAAACAGAGAGCGACCCCTTCAAGGAAGAGGCCACAAAGCCTTAGCTTTCAGATCATCCAGGAGAAGTCTACTAATGAGAATGATGAGTCCAATTCCTCAACTTTGATCTTGGAGTGATCACCACATTCTAGATGCAGTACCTTAGAGGTTGAAGATTTGGATGGTAAGTACAGAGATTCCAATAGTAGATAGTGTTTATGTATAAATGTAGCTTTTGCTGCAACTCTAAAGAAGAGATTACAATTAGACTGTTTCCTATAAAACAACCGGTTGCTATTGGGGGAATGATATACATATCTTCAGTGCAGCAAACTCTCTCCAGAAGTTCAGTGAGGATCTCTGAATGTCCAATGTTGACCTATATAACTAATGATGATAAATAGAATCCACCTGTGTGTAATCAAGTCTCCGTATAAATGCACCTGCACTGTGATAGTCTCAGAGGTCCGTTTAAAGCGCAGAGAGCATCATGAAGAACAAGGAACACACCAGGCAGGTCCGAGATACTGTTGTGGAGAAGTTTAATTTGGATACAAAAAGATTTCCCAAGTTTAAACATCCCAAGGAGCACTGTGCAAGCGATAATATTGAAATGGAAAGAGTATCAGACCACTGCAAATCTACCAAGACCTGGCCGTCCCTCTAAACTTTCAGCTCATACAAGGAGAAGACTGATCAGAGATGCAGCCAAGAGGCCCATGATCACTCTGGATGAACTGCAGAGATCTACAGCTGAGGTGGGAGACTCTGTCCATAGGACAACAATCAGTCGTATACTGCACAAATCTGGCCTTTATGGAAGAGTGGCAAGAAGAAAGCCATTACTTAAAGATATCCATAAAAAGTGTCGTTTAAAGTTTGCCACAAGCCACCTGGGAGACACACCAAACATGTGGAAGAAGCTGTTCTGGTCAGATGAAACCAAGATTGAACTTTTTGGCAACAATGCAAAACGTTATGTTTGGCGTAAGAGCAACACAGCTCATCACCCTGAACACACCATCCCCACTGTCAAACATGGTGGTGGCAGCATCATGGTTTGGGCCTGCTTTTCTTCAGCAGGGACAGGGAAGATGGTTAAAATTGATGGGAAGATGGATGGAGCCAAATACAGGACCATTCTGGAAGAAAACCTGATGGAGTCTGCAAAAGACCTGAGACTGGGACGGAGATTTGTCTTCCAACAAGACAATGATCCAAAACATAAAGCAAAATCTACAATGGAATGGTTCACAAATAAACATATCCAGGTGTTAGAATGGCCAAGTCAAAGACAAGACCTGAATCCAATCGAGAATCTGTGGAAAGAACTGAAAACTGCTGTTCACAAATGCGCTCGATCCAACCTCACTGAGCTCGAGCTGTTTTGCAAGGAGGAATGGGCAAAGGTTTCAGTCTCTCGATGTGCAAAACTGATAGAGACATACCCCAAGCGACTTACAGCTGTAATCGCAGCAAAAGGTGGCGCTACAAAGTATTAACTTAAGGAGGCTGAATAATTTTGCACGACCAATTTTTCAGTTTTTTATTTATTAAAAAAGTTTGAAATATCCAATAAATTTCGTTCCACTTGATTGTGTCCCACTTGTTGTTGATTCTTCACAAAAAATTACAGTTTTATATCTTTATGTTTGAGGCCTGAAATGTGGCAAAAGGTCGCAAAGTTCAAGGGGGCCGAATACTTTCGCAAGGCACTGTATATATATATATAATATCATAGAGATTTTATTTGAATGATGTATTGTTTTTATCTGTACGATCAATAAAGACAGTAATTTAGGGAAAAACCCACAAAACGCCACCCAGAGGGTTAATTGTGTAAAACATGGCGGATTTGGTGTTTGATTTGAGACTTTGTGCAAAAATAAAACAAAGTTTACTGATTAAAATAATTTTTCGGTGGAGTTTATTTATGTATTGTATATCTAAGTAAAGAAGGGACATCGTGAATAAGTGTATGTTTTGCTGGAGGTTTTAATTTCGCCTCTTTTATATTTAGTTATTTATTTATGTATTTATACTTTTTATAAAAATGGTAAAAACAGAATTGCGCGCTGAATTGATAGCGTGTTAACATCTAGTGCCGTTTACAATAATTTAAATTTTGACAGCCAAATATATATATATATATATATAAATACAAAACGAATTAAAAATGTTGTTACCTAATGAATGTGTCCAGACTGAAGATCCACATACAGAACACAAGCAGAGAAAAGATGATGATGATCATGAATGTGTCTGTTCTCAGTCATGTTTACATCACTGACTCCCTCTGTATCATCCACATTAGCCCCAAACTTCTTACTGCCTTCTGCCTGCTGATTCTTATCTTCGTAAAGAGTGAGAGTCAGGACTTTATACACCAGCGGATTGAAAAAGACGCGCAGTAACAGGAAATCGGTTTTTCGGCTGAAATCGGCGCACAGTGAAAATAAAAAATATATATTTCACCAAATCAATGGATTAAAACTAAAGTAACAAGCCAGTTTTGAAAATGTAAGAAGTAAAAAGTACAGATATGTGTAAAAATGTAATGAGTAAAAGTAAAAAGTTGTCTGAAAAATAAAATAGTGGAGTAAAGTACTGACACCAGAAAAATCTACTTTAGTACAGTAACGAAGTATTTGTACTCCGTTACTTCCCACCTATGCATAACCCCAATCTTATCGTCCCTACATTGGCCTCCTGTTAAGTTTCGAATAGACTACAAACTACTGCTACTCACTTATAAAGCACTAAATGGTTTGGCTCCCATGTATCTCTCCAGTCTTTTAACACACTACAATCCGTCACGCTCCCTGAGATCTCATAACTCTGGGCTTCTAGTAGTTCCTAGAATAGCAAAGTCCACTAAAGGCGGTAGAGCATTTTCACATTTAGCTCCCAAACTTTGGAATAGTCTTCCTGACAGTGTTCGGGGTTCAGACGCACTCACCCAGTTTAAGTGCAGATTAAAAACATATCTTTTTAGCAAAGCCTACACATAACACATCTCACATCATAACCTTGTGCTCCAGGACATCTGATCACATGCACATTATCAACTTGTGCTATTAATATCATGAACAGCAGCTACGCTAATTGCTCTCCACTGCTTCTCTTTCTCTCCCCATCCCGAGGCTTCCTGAGGTTTGGCCAGCTCCAGTCACGTCCCACCTCGTGAAGATTATGGACTTTAAAGAAGTAGATGCCGAACTCGCAAACATCCTGAACCATCTAGAGACGTACCAGTGCCAATTGGATCCCACTACATGTGTGGAGTTTTGACATTGGACCTCCTGGAGTGTTTAAAGGCTCTGGCATGGAGAAGCTGTTGCTGGATCTGTGATGATCACAAATGTTGAGCTCAGTAGCTCCTACTTTTATACCAAAGACTGTAGAAAGAACATTTACTTATAATCTTATACTCCAGTACTCATGTTAGTTCTCACTCTCCAGTGTTCTGTATTGTTGAAAGATTTATGATCAAACTCTTGATGTCAACCAAATGAGGATGGGTTCCCCTTTTGAGTCTGGTTCCTTCTCAAGGTTTCTTCCTCATAACATCTATGGGAGTTTTTCCTTGCCACAGTCGCCATGGCTGCTCATCAGGGATAAATGCACACCATTCACCTTGACTGTTGATTTCTGTAAAGCTGCTTTGAGACAATGTCTGTTGTGAAAAGCGCTATAGAAATAAACTTGACTTGACCTAATTATATATTACATTGTATATTACTTAAATTTTTATTTGCTCATTTACCATTTTGGTTTCAAAATACTGATTTATAAACCTTTGTTAGATTGTGTTATTCAAATTCTTTAAATGAAAAATGTACAAATGATTAACTTTATAAATATATAACAAGGTTATTTGACAACTTCAGAAGTTCATTATTTGTAAAAAACCTTTTATGTCAATAATAAATGAGCCTTCAAAAGTTACACACTCCAATACCTGGCAGATTTTAACTGTGTGTGTGTGTTGTAAATGAACACTTTGCACTCAGTACATGCGTACTGTGTCCTCACAAGACTGTATGTTTTGCATTACTAATATTAGCCGTCATATACAACCTTGGCTTAAGGAAGTGTGCAGTACATGTAATTTATAAACATAAAACTTGATTTAAAAAAAAGATACTATTCCATTTAAAGGATGTAGCCAGATCAATCTTTGACACTTACTCATTCCAGCGATTATCTAAATGAACTCTCATTTGGCCCTTGCTATTTTAAACCTACCAGGCCAGTAGATGTGTTGTAATGGTGTGGGGAATGTTTTTGGCATACTTT
>JAAIIK010000008.1:7940948-7951704 GCA_014706435.1 Silurus glanis
TGGTGTAATGGTGTGGGGAATGTTTTTGGCATACTTTGGAGGGCATTTTTAACCAATAAATTATTGAATTGAATACCACTGTCTGTTCGAATATTGTTGTCAATGGCATATTTTACTAGCCACAATTTACCAGTCTTTCATGGTTATTTTTAAAACAGGTATAACATTGTAATGCTCCATTTAACAAAACATTTCCACCTGAAACTTCTTTTATGAACATGACAATGAGTTCATCAACAGGTCTTTCAGTGTTTTGAAATCAGATTGTCAACAAAACAATTCCACCTGAAACTGGTTTTATGAACATGACAATCAGTTCTTCAACAGGTCTGTCAGTGTTTGTGCGTTTCAAATGTGCCCTTTGCACTCAGTAGGTGTGTACTGTGTCTTCACAGTAGAAAAATATGGTAGATATTAATGGTAGATATAGTACCAGTAACATATCAGAACATATAAGTCAGTAACATATAAGTTACGTTACAATGACAAGTGCAAGTTTTAACAACAAGAAGAATTAGTATGCAGCAAAGCAGAAATGATCAGCAGAACAGTTTGAATTCTCTGTAATGTTTAGGAAAGTTGGCTGTAAAGTGAGGAGTGGATGCAGGGAGGAGTGCTGGATATGGTGGAGGATGTGCAGTTATGGAAAGTGTTGATAGAGGAAGAGTGTGGTGGTGGTGGTGGTGAGGAATGGATTGAGAGAGATGGCTGCTGCAGGTATGGGAGAAGTCATGCTGTATCTGTTTGAACACAATATGGGTGGTACTTTAGTTTATGCCAGTCAATCGAATCTTTAAAATCACTAAGAAGCTTCTTTTAATGATTCATTCACTGATTTGTTTTGTAGTCCTTTCCATACGTTAGAACATTCTAGTAGGTAGATCCAGTCAGAATCTTTTTAGAGTTAAAGTGTTACGGTTTATTTAAACACTTACAATAAACAAAAAGTAGGTGTGGTCATTTTATTTTCAAAGAAGAAATTTTAGTCAATTCATTCAGTTATTATAGAGTGTCCATGAATAAGGATGTAAATGTCTCTTAAAAAAAGATTTTTTTTAACATACATGTATGACGTTTTCAATGCTACAATAATAAAAACAACAACATCTATATAAAGTGGATTGTGCTATAAACAGCTTATTTTGTCAGTCGACGGCGCGCGTACTTCCGGTAATCCCACTTCCACTTCCGGCCCTGGATCTCGACTCCATACCCTCGGTTTATCACGACCTAGGACAAGTATTCAGCATGGCCCGAGCTTTCTCTTTACCTGCTCATTTGCCATAAGACTGCGCCATCGACCTCCTACCCGGGTCCTCACCCCCATGGGGACGCTTGTACCACCTGTCAGACCCCGAGCAAAGAGCCATGACGCAGTACATTCAAGAATCTCTTGCCGCTGGCCATATTTGCCCTTCCTCCTCCCCTGCCGGTGCGGGGTTCTTTTTTGTGATGGGACATTACGCCCCTGCATCGATTATCGTGGTCTCAATAGTATTACCATCAAGAACCGCTATCCGCTCCCCTTAATGGACACGGCTTTTGAACAGCTCCAAGGAGCTTCTGTTTTCACAAAACTGGACCTGAGGAATGCCTACCATTTCATTTGTATCCGGGAAGGGGATGAATTGAAGACGGATAAGTGTGAGTTCTATGTCCCTAGCACCTCCTTCCTGGGGTTCACTCTCAAGTCAAGTAAAGTCAAGTCAAGAAGCTTTTATCGTCATTTCAACCATATATAGCTAACGCAGTACACAGTGAAATAAAATAACGTTCCTTCAGAACCCTGATGCTACATACAACAACAATCACAGAAACAGAAAACACAGAACTAAGGACTAGTAAGTGTCCTCGCCACATAAAGTGCATGTGTGCAACCTGGTGCAAACAGTGCAAAGACAACAAAAGACAGTGCAAGACAACACAGGACAGTGAAAGACAATACACAAAACACAAAATAGCTCTGCCAGTAAACCTGTTGTAAAGAGACAAAGTGAATAGTAGCAAAAATGTAAACAAAATGTTGTGCAAAAGAGCAAATAGCAGCAATCCAGGAAAGTTGTGCAAAAACAGAATGTAAACAATTTATGGTAAAGAAGTGATGTAATGTGAGTGGCACTGTGGCATGAGAGAATGAAAAAAAGACAGCATTAAAGCAGAGACACATTAATAAACCTTTAAAGTGTAACTATTGTTGAGACAGAGTTAAACACTGGGTTAATTCAAAGGAGAAAATACATACACGATATAGGTATATGTCAGGGAATTTAAACCACTTTATTTATTATTTAATTGATAAAAAGAATGCTCCCTTTTTGGTGTGTGTGTGTGTGTGTGTGTGTGTGTGTGTGTGTGTGTGTGTCACACTCGGACGTACTGGGGCTGTGTTTCGAGAGTGGATTGTTTTATGGTTTGAGGGTCCCTGTGACGTCAACCAGAGAAGCCAAGGGGGGGTTATCTAGCTTTGCGTCTTCCGGGGTGGTGTGTGTGTGTGTGTGCGTGTGTGTACTGTGTAAGGTATAGAGTCTGGCTGGCATTATCATTTGAATGCTGCTTTGAAGTCAGCTGGAGAGGGCAGGGATTATCCTGTTTGTATCTTTGGTGTGGGGGTACGACATTGTGGTATGAAGACCCCCCCAATAGCGGTGTAAACCAAGGTGCTTGTCCTTTGAGCAAACTGCAAATGTTAAAGGTTAAAAGCAATTCCTGGGACATGAAATCTGAAAGACACTAGCCAGACCCTACACCACTCGGGACCTTCCTCTCAAGGCCGTGTGTTGTAAGCTCGCCCCATGATTTCTGGGACCCTTCCCCATCTCCAAGGTCATTAACCCGGTTGCTGTGCACCTCAAACTACTCAAGGCCCTTCAGATCCACCCTACATTCCATGTTTCTCAACTCAGACCTGTCAAAGCATGTACCTGGGTTTGAGGTTTAGTTTTTGCCTTTTCCTGCTCTCTGTCTTTTGGTGCTCCTTTTTAAGGGGGTTTATAAGTTTTCGGACAGTTTGTATTATTAATCTGTTTCTTTTCTTATTTAAAGACTGCCTTTTGAAATTCATCCTGCGTCCTGCAATTGGGTCCTTCCTCTCACGCTTCCTGACATATTTGTCCATAACAGGTTTTTGTGCTATGAACATAAAAATGTATAGTAGATTATGGTGACTGGTCATACTTTCACACCTAGGCCTTCAGTGATGTCCTAAATAATACTGTCCACCTCTTATTTCTCTCATTATGACAGCACGGCTATAGAAACCATCAATGCTATACAGAAACGCAATATAACAGTGCAAGCAAGAGTAACTTTTGAAATGAAATGAAGAGAGTAGACAAATGAGAATATGGGAATGTTCCCGGATAGCCTGCCACTGGTAGAGTATGCTATGAGCAATTACCAATGTCTCCCTGTCACGGATACACCAGACGTCTGAAAACGGGAGCAAAACAAGGTGTTGTTTATTGATCTTTAACAGAACAAACACAGAAGAATAAGAAACGGGAGTGCAGGAAATAATAGACTGTTAGATTTTTATCATGCCCAAACGAAACTTAATTCTTGGAGAGGTTTTCCATACGACCTGCGATGCCTGTAGTGCTTTTCTGATCAGGGAAGAATCACACCGCACACAGCAAATGTTCTTCTTGTGTTTATTGCAGGCAGCATAATGTCTATATATAAACACAAATGAGAGAAACCTGACCTAAAGTTGTTTCCAGTTTAGACAAGAGGATATACTAGCCGGAGATGTGTGAGCCCAGATAAGGACTCCCTGTTTACCTTACATACTAACATCGTAAATATTCTATAGACACTGAACAGACAAAGGAATGTGTGTGAAACAGTGTGAAAACCGTCTTAACACTAACAATGGCCACTTTAAATCATTTATGATTTAGCATCACACACAAAACATAGGATGTTCATCCTGGGAACAGAACCGGTGACATAAACTGCAAATGAAAAGATAAAGACAAACAAAAACATACAGATTCCATTTCATTCTTTCCCTACATGCATATAATCCTTCATCATCACCACTCCAATCGAGGCCTTTATGGCCTGTCTTACCATCATCATCAAACATGGCAACATGTACAATTCCAACAATCAATAAAAGAATCATTCCTAAAACAAAATAGTGTTCGACACTTGTAAACAAACTCTTAATCTTCTCAAAAAAACTTTGTTCAGCAGTTGTTTCACGTTCTCCAAGACGTCATGAGACAATTGTTT
Source organism: Silurus glanis (assembly GCA_014706435.1). Taxonomy (NCBI): domain Eukaryota; kingdom Metazoa; phylum Chordata; class Actinopteri; order Siluriformes; family Siluridae; genus Silurus; species Silurus glanis. The sequence continues at coordinate 7,945,185 of JAAIIK010000008.1, forward strand.
CTCAGTGCTTGTTCAATATGTCTATTAGCAGTATTATCAGGTATACGTAACAGTTTCTTCTCACTGAATAATGTATTAAAAGAGAATAAGAAAAATTCTGAGTTTAATATGTAGTGTGTCCAAATCTACTGGTTGTTTTGCTGCTTCCTTAGCTACTTTATCCGCTAACATGTTTCCCTGAATTTCCTCTGAATCACCTACGGCATGTCCTTTAACCTTCACTATGACCACTTTGGCAGGGAGTTGAACAGCTTTTAAAAGGTCGCCAATGAGATTAAAATGTGCTATGGGCTTTCCATCAGCTGTTTTAAAGTCTCTTTGCTTCCATGTTTCGGCAAAATCATGCACAACACCATAAGCATACTTAGAATCAGTGTATATAGCACTACTTTACCTTCAGACAACTGACATGCTCTTGTAAGTGCGACAAACTCTGCAGCTTGTGCAGATGTGTATGGTAATGATTTAGCTTCAACTATTACATCAGGTAATCTTACAACCGCATATCCACATAAATACACATCATCAGAAGGTTTTGAATATGAACATCTACATATAGACAATTCCCCTCTTCCAGGGCCGTATCTAAAAGATTGGGCCTACAAGAGGTCTCTTGTTCAATGTGTTCAAGGCAATCATGTGCGTCGTCAAAACCATCTACGTCAATATCGTCTAGCAGATAACGCAGAGCTACTACAGCTGAATGAGGCTGAGAAGAAGGCTTAATGGTTAAGTTTTCCGTTGCCAAGAGTGTGGTTTCTTAACCAGATCTACGTTGTGCTGTCTTATGTTATGTGTTGCGGTTGTGTAAAATAGCTGTTACCTGATGTGAGGTGTACAGTATCAAAGGATGTGACAGCACCGTTTTCTCAGCATCCCGGACCATCAGAGCCGCAGCAGCCACTGTGCGCAAGCATGAAGGCAACCCTTGTGCTATGTTGTCTAAAGATTTGGAAAGATACGCAACAGGGTGATATCTGTCACCGTGTTCCTGGGCTAGGATCCCCGCAGCCGTACCACCACTTTCATGCACATAGAGGTAAAAAGGTTTAGCATAATTCGGCTGACGAGTCTACAAAACCCTGAAGAAGACGTGTCCAGGTGAATTGACATCCCCTATAGGTAAATGATAAAAGCGTCTGCATCTCTGAGGCCAAAGGGACACTGAAAAAAGCAGAAAAAAGATCAATCACACTAAAAAATCTGTGAGTCGCTGGTATAGAGTTAACAATGGTAGCTACATCGGGCACCAAAGGAGCTAAAGGAATAACTAATTTATTAATCTCACGTAAATCTTGTGTTAGCCTCCACCATTTTTTATCTGCCTTTAAGACGGGATTAATCGGTGTGTTATACGGTGAATGTGTCTCGATCAAAACACCTTGTGCCAATAAATTGTCAATAACTGGAGCAATGCCAACTTTCTTCTCTTTCGACAATGGATATTGTTTTACAAAAACTGGATGGTGTGTTTTCATGAGTGCATGATACGGTTTTACCTGGATTAAACCTGCCTCATCTTTGTGAGAGGCCCATAATTTAGGGTTAACTTCACCTAAATTTGGTTCATCAGGCAGGACCTCTGTACTACCCTGGAAGAAATCTTCCGGATGTGGCTGTGGCTCGGTTGAGAGCATGAGGACAGAAGGAAAAGACAGTGAGACTTTCCATTTCCATTTTGTGCATCATATTTCTTCCTAAAAGGTTTAAAGGTGAGTTTGGAATTATTGTAAAGCTATGATAAAAATGTGTACCAGTCGGTGTCACCACAGGCAAAAGATGAGTTACAGGACATGAAATTGGAACTCTATCTATTCCCTAATAGATGAACTTCCCCGTTCTCATAGGACCTCCTCCTTGAGTTTTGTGCTGAGGCTGGAATGCACCACTTCCTGTTGCAGTGAAGAGCATAACGGGTTAACTTAACCTGGAGCATAGTAGAAACTTAGAGCAGCATGTAAATCTCTAGGAAAAAGTATCTAGATGTGACAATTTCACTCCATAATGCCAAATGATCTAAATAAGGATTAGTCCAAAAACCGGCACAATTCCTATACATCCAATCTTTGGGATTTTCTTCCGGCAGTAAGCGAGAGATGTCATGACCCAACTTCTTTAACACCGAAGCAAAGAACAGACACACAACACTTAACACTCAGACAATACACACAACACTAGGCACCAGGGGGATCGCCGTCTTCAAACAAAAAAAGTAATCCAGTCTCTCCAATTGGATCACAAATTTTGTAAGTTAGGAGAAAAAAAATAGACTATAAAGCCAAAACAAGATTGAAGTCTTTTGAAAAATTTTAAAGTCTTTTCAAAATGTCTGTTTTTCTTTAGTTCCTTTTCTCTCACTTTTTTTTTTTTTTAAACAAGTAATTTTTCATTTATATATTTTTTTTGGGCATATAAAAATTATCGTGGATTCTTTTGGATACTTCAGACAATATCGCCTATATAAGACAGACCGTAAAAAACGTCTTCTAATCTTGCATCTTACATCTAAGGTGAGGAAAACAATGTCGCGACGAAATCATCCCACCAAAGGAAATTATCATTAATTAAACAATTAATGCATAACCAAGACACGAACACACACGCAGCCCTATTGGCTGGCAAACGGGACAATCCCCGCAAACAAGGAAATATCCTAAAACTTACCTTGATGCGTGATCTCCCTTCGGATATTGCCGGAAAGTATCTCGCTTCTGACACCAAAACTGTTAGATTTTTATCATGCCCAAACGAAACTTAATTCTTGGAGAGGATTTTCCATACGACCTGCGATGCCCATAGTGCTTTTCTGATCAGGGAAGAATCACACCGCACACAGCAAATGTTCTTCTTCGGTTTATGCAGGCAGCAGGACGTATATATACACACACAGAGGAGAGAAAGCTGACCTAAAGTTGTTTCCTGTTTAGACAAGAGGATATACTAGCCGGAGATGTGTGAGCCCAGATAAGGACTCCCTGTTTACCTTACATACTAACATCTTAAATATTCTATAGACACTGAACAGACAAAGGAATGTGTGTGAAACAGTGTGAAAACCGTCTTAACACTAACATAGACTTAGCTGTAGCGTGCTTCACAAGAAGTGTAGCGAGGTGCATAGAAAATTTTGGGGATTGCAGGAGCAGTAGGTAATCCGGATTATCTAAGGTAGGTATACAGTAGATTGGACGATGAGTAAAGGGGAAGAGGGACCTTTTGAAGAGGACGGGTTAATTGGAAACAGGTGCAGGTGAATAATAAGATGGAAAGGCTGAGTGAGAGTGTTGAGCGTTGGATGGAGGCATGACTGGTGGTTCTCTGACACACACCTTATGTTTGAAAGAGTAATAAACTAAACAAATGATGTACAACAATCAGCCAAACCAACATCAGTGATTCAGCAGATATTCATTTGTTCACAAAGTTAATTTCATTATTCAGTAGACCTCCCACTCTCATTCATAATTAAAGTAATGGGTATATTAATTCTTTACATCTAATCATTGACATGGTCCTACAATGTCCACACCCTAGAGCAGTCTTTAAAAGAGGGAAATGCTGCCAAAGCAGTCACGCGTTTTACATGAGCAGGACTTTAGGAAAAGTCAGCACAAGAAACGATTCATTCAAAAGCACTGATTCATTCAATAATGAACAATAAAACATCCATTTCACTCTGAGTCCAAGCTGCTGCCTGTTGCTTTTTCCAGTTTCACTTACAAGAAAGAACAACGATTTTAATATAAACAGACAAAAACATACAAAGGTGTAAAGAGGATACAGAGTAAGTGTCAGAAATTTATTCTAACTATTATTTTTGCTTATTTTTACAATTTACACACTCATTTCTTAGTAGACCAGAAGACCCTATATGCAATATGAAACTGTAGAATGATGTATAGATGTAAAGGGCTAATTACCACTAATAGACTGAAATGTCCAATTAAAATGGGTCTCACAGAACAAAATACAAGGGTTAAAGGTGGCCATCCCTTTCGCAGCAAATACAACACCAAACTCAATATCACTTGAGAGTAAGGTGAACACATTTATATTTTATATTTACAGTCTAGTAAACTAATACATTTTAATTAGTACCTTTATTCCTACTCACAATTTGCCTTTACAAAATGGCACAGATTGTCAGATACAACGTTGGTAGTTGGAGTAAGTCATGTAAGCCAATAGGTTACAAATGAAAGTTTATGATAAATAAATGTAAGAGAAATATTGCTCTACCACAATTATTGCACAGATTGTGGCATTTTTTTTTCATAATGCTATCATTTATTTAATAATATTTGAGTTTCTTTTCTTTTTAACTAACATTACCCCTTTGTAAATTGTGAAATAAAATACGATGAAATATTGTTGTGTGCATGTGCATATTTTAATGGCCAGATTTTACCAGTCTATAGGCTATTTCCAACATTATAATGCCACATCTCACACAGCAAATGTCAGTTGAAATGAACATGAGCAGTTCATGAACATGACAATTATTTCTTCAACAGGTCTGTAAATGTTCAGCTCACAGCCTACACACAACATGCCAGACAGTGAAACACATCATATAAAATTAACGTATGTTCAGTACAAGTAGATAAATAAATAACTACATTATCCAAATAAACATTATAATTAGGAACTTCACCTACAAACCCGATTCCAAAAAAGTTGGGACACTGTACAAATTGTGAATAAAAAAGGAATGCAATAATTTACAAATCTCATAAACCTATATTTTATTTACAATAGAATATAGATAACATATCAAATGTTGACAGTGAGAGATTTGGAAATCTCATGCCCAATAATGGCTCATTTTGGATGTCATGAGAGATACACATTCCAAAAAAGTTGGGACAGGTATCAATAAGAGGCCGAAAAAGTACATATACAGTTGGAGGACCAATTTGCAAATTATTAGGTTAGCTGGCAACATGATTGGGTATAAAAAGAGCCTCTCAAAATGGCAATGTCTCTCAGAAGTCAAGATGGGCAGAGGATCACCAATTCCCCTAATGCTGCGGCAAAAAATAGTGGCGCAATATCAGAAAGGAGTTTCTCAGAGAAAAATTGCAAAGACTGAAGTTATCATCTTCTACAGTGCATAATATCATCCAAAGATTTAGAGAATCTGGAACAATCTCTGTGCGTAAGGGTCAAGGCCGGAAAACCATACCGGATACCCGTGATTTTCGGGCCCTTAGACAGCACTGCATCACATACAGGAATGCTACTGTAATGGAAATCACAACATGGGTTTAGGAATACTTCCAGAAAACATTGTCGGTGAACACAATCCACCGTGCCATTCGCCGTTGCCGGCTGAAACTCTATAGGTCAAAAAAGAAGCCATATCTAAACATGATCCAGAAGCACAGGCATTTTCTCTGGGCCAAGGCTCATTTAAAATGGACTGTGGCAAAGTGGAAAATTGTTCTGTGGTCAGACGAATCAAAATTTGAAGTTCTTTGGGGAAAACTGGAACGCCATGTCATCCGGACTGAAGAGGATAAGGACAACCCTAGTTGTTATCAGCGCTCAGTTCAGAAGCCAGCATCTCTGATGGCATGGGGTTGCATGAGTGCATGTGGCATGGGCATCTTACACATCTGGAACGGCACCATCAATGCTTAAAGGTATATATAAGTTCTAGAACAACATATGCTCCCATCCAGACGTCGTCTCTTTCAGGGAAGACCTTGAATTTTCCAACATGACAATGCCAGACCACATACTGCATCAATTACAACATCATGGCTGCGTAGAAAAAGGATCCGGGTACTGAAATGGCCAGCCTGCAGTCCAGATCTTTCACCCATAGAAAACATTTGGCGCATCATAAAGAGGAAGATGCGACAAAGAAGACCTAAGACAGTTGAGCAACTAGAAGCCTGTATCAGACAAGAATGGGACAACATTCCTATTCCTAAACTTGAGCAACTTGCTTCCTCAGTCCCCAGAGGTTTGCAGACTGTTATAAAAAGAAGAAGGGATGCCATTTTCTCAGTTTAAACATTTGATATGTCATCTATGTTGTATTCTGAATAAAATATTAAAATTTGAAACTTCCACATCATTGCATTCTGTTTTTATGCACAATTTGTTCAGTGTCCCAACTTTTTTGGAATCAGGGTTGTAGAACCATGGACATCAACCACTGAAAGGTTGCCGATGCGTTTCGCAGGACAAATGCGAGCCACATGTATTAAAGGAATGCATTAGGGCTTATAAATGTGGAGATCTCAGAAGCGCATTTGGTTTAAGGCTCCTGTCAATAACCTGAAGATCTAAATTAGTAATACATTTCGCCATTTCAATATAGTCATGCATCAATACACAGCGACGGAAAAACATCAGGTACACTGGCAGAAATAACTTTCCTAAAATCAGTACAAAATCAGCTTTTGGCACTAAAATACATGGCACCATCATCTATTTATTATTATTTATATTTGACTGTACTACTGTCAGGCTGCAGACGCGGAAGCAGATAAAGTCCAATCATTGTCTT
>JAAIIK010000008.1:7980233-7993919 GCA_014706435.1 Silurus glanis
CTAGTAAAAGTACTTCCGTCTTATCTGAGTTGAGCAGAAGAAAGTTACCAGACAGTTACCCATCCACTGTCTAATGTCATTTACACACTCCTCAACATTGTTAAGCTGATCTCTCTCATCTCGCTTTGCTGAAATATACAGCTGCGTATCTTCAGCATAGCAATGGAAGCGAATACCATGTTTATGTATAATTTCCCCCAGAGGCAGCATATATAAAGAGAAAAGCGGTGAGCCTAAGACAGATCCATGCGGAACACCAAACTTTACCTCAGAGAGTGTGGTGAACTCACCATTTACATCAACAAACTGATAGCAATCAGTCAAATAAGACCTGAGCCAAGAGAGAGCTGTTCCCTTTATTCCAACAACATTCTCAAGTCTAGCAAGCAGTATAGTGTGATCAATGGTGTCAAAAGCTGCACTAAGGTCGAGCAAAACAAGTAAAGAGACAAAACCCTGATCAGAGGCCAATAGCAGGTCATTTACCACCTTAACTAGTGCCGTCTCTGTGCTATGATGAGGCCTAAATCCTGACTGATACATTTCAAAAATTTTATTCATAAGTAGATGTGAGCATAACTGCTGTGCTAAAATGTTGGATATAAAGGGAATATTTGATATTGGCCTGTAGTTGGACAGCTGACATGGGTCAAGGTACATAACCAGTGCTAATGGAGGAGTTTATTATTTTTAAAACAGGTTCAATTACCTCTGGAATTATCTGTTTAAAGAAACATGTAGGCAAGGGATCGAGAATGCAGGTTGAGGATTTTGATGAGGAAATTAATGAAATTAAGTCATTCTCATGAATAGGAGTAAAGCTTTGTAATTGATTGTTATTATTACTGTCACGGTGCGAATGAAACGGAGGCGGAAGACGAAGTACGGCTCGCTTGGGTTTCAATGACGAGAGTGAGGGAGAGAGATACACACATGCGCACACTCACACACACACACACACACGGCAGTCTTTGGGTTGAGAGAGTACGAGGTGCGCTTGGGGAGAAGCGTAACTGATCCGAGATGCGCTGAAAGGAAACGCGCAGCCGGTACAGGATATTGGAGTCCGGTAAACGGACCACATGAAACCATAAACACATACAATAATGAACAAGGGAGTGAGTGTGAGTGAGGAGCTTATGTAGAAGCGGGGTGGAGTGATGATGAGCCCCAAGTGAGCGTGATTAAGCCTGGAGCTCCAGAGAGAGTGGAGGCATGATTGATGATGAGCCCCAGGTGTGCGTGGCATAGAGAGCCACCAAAGGGGGAGTGGCAGGTGGATTCCTGACAATTACACTGCTCTCTACAGGGTTACTTGAAAAATTATTTGGATTTATATTAATCGTCTGGATTTCTTGCCTTAAAAGTTTTTTACTTTATTATTAAAAAAAGTTCATGGCATATATTGGTTCATCCTTCAAAGAGCAAATTGTCTATTCATTCTTTGCTAATGCTCAGGTTTAATTTTTTTTTCTTTGTTCATGTTATTTGTTTTGTTTTGTTTTTTGTGTTTGTGATTTATGCTTGTAAAATAAAAGAAGATTGCCTTACTCTTTTCCTCATGTTACATGACGCATACACAGATGTCTAAACAGATTTAGGTTTCAGGTATGATCTGCATTTAACTGCTCATTTAAATACAGATCAAATTTACCAAAGCTGGCTTGCAGCATTCACTTTAAAGAGCATTTCTTAAGAATTAAAAAACTCCAGCATTAGGGATACACAGTTCCTATACAGTATATTATGTTGTAAAAATCATAATCAATGTTAATTTATTCCCATCATAGGACAAACTAAAATAAAAAGTATTTACAATGCTTCTGGCTACTACTTTCATGACATCTGGAATCCTCTGAATGGTGCAGTCATTCAACAGTTTAATAACTCCGTGGCCATAACACGTTGTCTCAAAGGAAAGATTCTCTACATGTTTGGAGATTCCACTATGCGTCAGTGGTTTGAGTACCTCACTGATTTTGTTCCTAGTAAGTGCAAGCTTTTTTCTTTGTATTTTGTCTAATATTTTTGCATGAACTCCTAAATTTTTTTATGTTTATCTAATTTCTCCCATGCCCTTCTCTGCTCTCTGCTCTTCTCCGCAGACCTGAAACAATTAGATATTTATAGCTCTAAGCAGGTGGGACCTTTCATTGCTGTGGACAGCACAAACAATATTCTAGTGAGCTTCCGTGGTCATGGGCCACCCATCCGCTCCACCTCTGTGTTTGCCTCTGGTCCACTCTATGTAGCGAATGAGCTGGACAGACTTAAGGGTGGGCCAAACACAGTTGTTCTGATTAGTGTTTGGGCTCACTTTAGCACTTTTCCTATTGAAGCATATATAAGGCGCCTACGGCACATACGTAAAGCTGTGATGCGGCTGTTGAACCGAGAGCCAGCTACGCTGGTGGTGATCCGCTCTGCAAACCTGCAGAAAGTAACCACAGTGAACTGTGCGTCTAACAGTGACTGGTTCAGTGTGCAGATTGATGCTGTGCTGCGTGCCATGTTCAGAGGAATTAGTGTGCAGCTGCTTGATGCCTGGGAGATGACACTGGCTCACCATCTCCCACATAACATACACCCACCTCGCCCTATCATCAAAAACATGATTGATCTGATCCTCTCTCAAATCTGTCTGAAATAAAAATTTATTAAAGAGGCATGTTTTATGCACTATAACAATGTATTTGAAAAATACACTCATCATTAGAGAATTAAAGTTTGTTTGCATTCTTTTTTAGTGTTAAGATGGTTCTTATATTAGTTCTCTTAATACATTCCTTTGTTGTCTATTTAGTGTCTATAGGGTTTTTCCGATGTGAGTATGAAAGGTATACAGGAAGTCTTTATCTTGGCTCACACATCTCTGGCTATTATGTTTTCTTATGCAAACAGGAAACAGCTTTAGGTTAGGCTTTGTCCAATGTGTATATATACTGTACTTGTCTGTTATCTGCATTAAACTAAAGAAAAACATGCGCAATTCTGTGTGCTGTGTGATTCTTCCCTGATCAGAAAAGGCACCACGGGCATCGTAGATTGCGTGGAAAACCTCTCCAAGAATTAAGTTTTGTTTGGGCATGATAAAAATGACACCAAAAAACAGTTTTGGTGTCAGAAGTGAGACTTTCTGGCAATATCCGAAGGGAAATCATGCAACAAGGTAAGTTTTAGGATACATCCTTGCTAGCAGGGATTGTCCTATTTGCCAGCCAAAAGGGCTGTATGTGTGTTCATGTCTTGGTAATGCATTAATTGTTCAATTAATGATAACAATTTTCTTTGGTTAGATGAATTTGTCGCGACAAATTTTTCCTCACCTTAGACGTTAAGATGCAAGATTAGATGTTTTTTTACGGTCTGTCTAATATAGGCAATATTGTCTGAAGTATCCAAAAGAATCCATGATAATTTTATATGCCCGAAAAAAAAAAATAGATAAATTAATTAATTAATTAATTAATTTAAAAAAAAGGTAAATATCGGAAAGACTACGATTTTTTTGGGATTTATAGTATATTTCTTTCTCCTAACTTACTAAATTTGTGATCCAATTGGAGAGACTGGATTACTTTTTTTGTTTGAAGACTACAATCCTTCCACAGATGTATTGTCTGCTAGAGGTTTCTACTCTGCTCCAGGTTTGGTTAACCCGTTATGCTCTTTTCTGCAACAGGAAGTGGTGCATTCCAGCCTCAACACAAAACTCAAGGAGGAGGAGGTCTTAGGAGAAAGGGGACATTCATCTATTAGGGAATAGATAGAGTTCCAATTCCATGTCCTGTAACTCACCCTTTGCCTGTTGTGACACCGACTGGTACAAATGTTTATCATAGTTTTACAATAATTCCAAACTCGCTTTTAAACCTTTTTGGAAGAGATATGATGCACAAAATGGGAATGGAGATTCTGTTTTTTGAAACCAATGTTTCACTGTATTTTCCTTCTGTCCTCATGCTCTTGTCTGAGCCACAGCCACATCTGGAAGATTTCTTCCATGGTAGTATAGAAGTCCTGCCTGATGAACCAAATTTTGGTGAAGTTAACCCTAAATTATGGGCCTCTTACAAAGATGAGGCAGGTAAAACCGTATCATGCACTCATGAAAACACACGATCTGTTTTTTTGTTAAGTAATATCCATTGTCAAAAGAGAAGAAAGTTGGCATTGCTCCAGTTATTGACAATTTTTTGTCACAAGGTGTTTTAATTGAGACACATTCACTTTATAACACACCGATTAATCCAGCCTTGAAGGCACATAAAAAATGCTGGAGGTTAAAACAAGATTTACAAAAAATTTATAAAATAGTTATTCCGTTAGCTCCTTTGGTGCCCGATGTAGCTACCATTGTTAACTCTATACCAGCAACTCACAGATTTTATACTGTGATTGATCTTTGTTCTGCCTTTTTTAGTGTCCCTTTGGCCTACGAGATGCAGCCTCTTTTCGCATTTACCTATAGGGGACGCAATTCACCTGGACCCGTCTTCCTCGGGGCTTTGTTGACTCACCAGGCTTTTTTTCTGCTGTGCAACCTGCATCCTTCAATACGCAGATGACATCCTTGTTACAGAACTGACTGAGCAGGACTGCCACAATGCGTCAGTGGTTGTCTGCAACGTCCTGGCTCAGGCTGGATTTAAAGATTCACACCAGAATCTACAGTGGGTGAAGTGAAAGGTCTCATATCTGGGTCATGTGATCTCAGAAGGCCAAGGTAATATATCACAGGACCAAGTACAGCTTGTGACCAGGTTTTCAAGACCTCAGACTGTGAAACAGATGCAGAACTTCTTGGGACTGATGAACTACTGCCAAACATGGATCCCTGACTGCGCATGGCATGATAAAGTTTTGCGTAGTGCTATTGATCACAAGACTCCTCCATCACGTCATTTTGTGGACTCATGAAATGATTGACAGTTTTACTGCCCTCAAGAAGGCTATACAGTCTGCTAGAGCTTTAGGTATTCCAAATGATGCTAAGCCTTTTTTTTACCTTCATGTGCACGAATGTGGTGGTATGGCTGCGGGGATTCTAGCCCAGGAACACAGTGACAGATATCGCCCTGTTGCGTATCCAAATCTTTAAACAACATAGCACAAGGGATGCCCTCGTGTTTGCGTGCAGTGGCTGCTGCGGCTCTGATGGCCCAGGATGCTGAGAAAATGGTGCTGTCACATCCTTTGATACTGTACACCTCACATCAAGTAACAGCTATTTTACACAACCTCAACACACAACATATGACAGCACAACGTAGATCTGGTTATAAAACCACACTCTTGGCGACAGAAAACTTAACCATTAAGCCTTCTTCTCAGCCGCATTCAGCTGTAGTAGCGCTGCGTTTTTAGCGATGGTTTTGATGACGCATATGATTGCCTTAAACACTTTGAACAAGAGACCTCTTGTAGGCCCAATCTTTTAGATACGGCCCTGGAAGAGGGGGATTGCCTATATGTAGTTGGTTCACGTTCAAAACCTTCTGATGGTGTGTATTTATGTGGATATGCAGTTGTGCAGATTACCTGATGAAATAGTTGAAGCTAAATCATTACCATGCACATCTGCACAAGCTGCAGAGTTACAAGAGCATGTCAGTTGTCTGAAGGCAAAGTAGTGACTATATACACTAATTCTAAGTATGCTTATTGTGTTGTGCATGATTTTGCTGAAACATGGAAGCAAAGACATTTTAAAACAGCTGATGGAAAGCCCATAGCACATATTAATCTCATAGGCAACCTTTTAAATGCTGTTCAACTCCCTGCCAAAGTGGCCATAGTGAAGGTTAAAGGACATGCCGTATATTCAATATACCAGATATTGACCTAAAAATACTTCAAAATCAGCCTACTGAGGAGGACATAAAGTATTGGCCTTCTAAACAATGTAAATCATATTCTGCTGGTATCATTAGAGATGTAGATGGAAAAATTAAAACCTGTTGGTTATAGTCGACAGTTTCAGTAAGTGGCCAGAAGCATTTGCATGCATGACAGAAAATGCTAAAACAGTTATTTTAATTAAATAATTAAATATCAGTGAAAGAGATCATCTATAGGTTTGGTATTCCCAGTGTGATTGAAAGTGACAACGGCACACTTTTTGCTTCTAAAGTAACACAACTTTTGGCTAAAAGCTTAGCAATTGATTTGCATTTTAATATTCCCTATCACCCACAGTCAGCTGGAGTGGTAGAGAGAACAAACAGAACCATTAAGGAACATGTTACCAAAGCCTTCATTCCCAGCCAACATTTTCATGTGGGCCCCATGTGGGTTTTTGATGGGCTGTCACTTGGGCCCTGCATGGGCAACCCAAATGGGGCCCAGAGAAATTTGTCCATCGGCTCCACATGGGCCCTATGTGTGTTAGCCCAGAGGGGCCACTGATGGGTCCATGGTGGGCTCTAAGTGGGACCCGTATATGTGTTCTTTATATGGGCCCATTTGGGTCCCAAATAGGTGTTAAAAATGGGGCCAAAGTGGGCTACAAAAAGGACCCTTATGGGGCCCAATTGACTCAATCATGTGTCAACCCACAAATGGCCCCTTTATGGGGTTGTTGTGGGACCACAGTGGGTGAGATTTGGGGCCCATTTATTAATTTCATCATTGATTTCTGTGGGTGAACTTAATGTGCTACTATCAAACCATTTCAAACCTCAGTTACAATGTAAAACTGTGCCTGATCAAAAAACGATTAATTATTAGTTGATTTTATGTGCTGCTCTATGTTTGAAATTACATGGTTGAGTATTTGAACTGTGAAAAATAAATGATTTCAACTCAGAATGTGTAAATCACATTTAATTCAAATTAATTCAAGTAAACAAGAAACAGAAATAACAGTAAAATAGTTCACTGGTGGGTCTATGCCGATTCCTCAGCTGCACACCTACAAAACAGTAAAGAAAGAGAAGTCAGAAAAGGCAATTTAGTACATTTTAAAATACTACCATTTACAGCAGCATCTAAAAAAAAACATGCAACACTATAATTAAGACATATCCTAGAATCTCATCAGTGAATTGTTCCCACCTCTTGACTCTTAAACGAATATTTGGCGATTGCCAAAAGCCAGTGATTAGAACAATGTTTCTGATCAGCTGAATGATGTAAGTCACACCTAGGATCACAGTGGCCCAGAAAGTTCAATGCCCTGCAACCGAAGAAAACATATGCAAATAGAAATACCACCAGCAAATTAAGAAAACATCTTCATCAGTTCAACAACACAACGCAACTAAATACAGAAACGTCCTGCAAATCCTCACAACACAACCAATTAATTTGCACTGCAAATAGCACAGACCACAAAATAAATGTTTCATGGGGACCCCAACAAGTGACGAACCCGGGACTGCTTGTTCAGTGTCTATTCATTAGTGGTGTTGTTGATAATCTCAAAGGTGAGATTTTTGTTTATTTTAAAAGCCTAATCATGATTCCTTGGATTTGCCAGTGTCAGGATTCCACCTGCCATGCCCCCTTCGGTGGCTGTCACTGCCTCCGCGTGCGCCTAAGCTCTCGGCTTTATTGGGCACACCTGAGGCTCATTCATCCGCTCATCACCAGCCCCTACATAAACCCCACATTCTCCCGCACTCTGCGTCCAATATTGTAGGTTTATGTTGGTTCATGGCGGTCTGTGTTATCGCTCCTGCATATCCTGACACGTACCTTTCCTCTCGCACTCTCTCAACGGCTGCACTTTTCTTCCCAAAGCGCACCCCGGATTTACCCCCGCTCCTGCCGTTGTTGTCTTCTATGTTTATGCTGTGTGGACTATGTTCCTCCGTTCCTGCCCAGCGCCACGCTTCTCCAAGTGCATCAGTGGACTATATATACACGGACTGCCTTTCGCCTGTTCGGTACTTTGTGGGGCGCGCTCTCGGAGCGCACCACCGGATTATCCCTGTGACAGCAGGAATTTGTGTTGGCTCTGCCTTTCTTGTGAATAAGTGAATAAAACTCTGTTTGTTGTTACTTCGGCTTCCGCCTTCGTTTCCCCGCATAACAGAATAACGGACCCCTGAAAAGGCATATAAAGACAGAAAAAAAAGGGGGGGGAAGGGGAAAAAAAAATGATCGGATTACCGCCATGGTCCCGGCGCGATCCGAACCTCCGAGGGAGGATTCGCTCTGCCGCGATGAAGCTAACCCGGGAAACACCCGGAAGCACGCTGCTGTTTCTCGCGGATCATGCTCGGCAGCGCCACGCCCCTCCAAGTGCGTCATGGAATTCCCGGCACACTTCTCCGGCAAAACAGCAGAGTGGGGCGGATTTTTACGGAACGTTGGCGGATACATGGAGTCGAATTCGTCCTTCTACTTGACGGAAAGAGCAAAGATTGCGCTCCACATCTTTCTGCTGTCTGGGGAATCCCTCTCTTTAGCCAGTGAGTTGTGGAGCGCGGCTGGAGTCGAGTTTGGCTCGTGTGCCCGTTTTATCCTGCTTCTCACAAGGAAACTCGGGATGGTCACAGCGGATCTCCACTATCTCTCCCCCACCTCAGAGAGCATGGATCCGCTCCAGAGTTTCCCGGAGAGCTCCGATCCGCTCCAGTGTGTCCAGGAGAGCTCAGCTCCGCTCCAGGACCTCCAGGAAATCTTAACTCCGCTCCAGCACCCCCAGGAGAGCTCAGCTCCGCTCCAGGACCCCAGGAGAGCTCAGCTCCGCTCCAGAGACTCCAGGAGAGCTCCTTTCCGCTCCTGAGTCCCCAGGAGAGCTCCTTTCCGCTCCAGGGCTTCCAGGAGCACTCCGCTCCAAGGCTTCCAGGAGAGCTCCGCTCCGCTCCAGAGATTCCCCGGGAGCTCCGCTCCGCTCCAGAGCTTCCCCGAGAGCTCCGCTCCGCTACAGAGCTCCCCAGAGCACTCAGCTCAGCCCCAGGGATGCAAAAGGGACGTCAAACCGCCACCTGGCCACGAAAGGGCCTCCGCTCCTGGCCTCAGGGGTGGGCACCTCTCTCCTCCTGATCTACGCAGAGGACATCGCTCTGCTCCAGTTCCCCATGGTGGGTGTCGCTCCGCTCCAGACCTCCGCCGAGGACGTCGCTCAGCCTCCGGTCTCCGCTGAGGGCGTTACTCCGTTCCAGGTCATCTTGGGGAACACCTCTCTGCTCCAGTCCTCCGCGGTGGGCGTCACGCATCCTCTGGACTCCGCGTTGGGCTGTGCTCCGTTCCGGGACCCCACTGTGGCCGTGGTCCCGTTCCGGCTCTCCGCAGGGGTGGTTGCTCCGCCTCGAGTCCTTCCCGGCTTTCCCTGGTTCTGTGGCGGTTCCAGCCGTGGCGGTTCCTTCCCGGCTTTCCCCGGTTCCGTGGCGGTTTTCTTCCCAAAGCGCACCCCGGATTTACCCTGCTCCTGCCGTTGTTGTCTTCTATGTTTATGTCTTTATGTTCACCGGATTATCCCTGTGACAGCAGGTATTTGTGTTGGCTCTGCCTTTCTTGTGAATAAGTGAATAAAACTCTGTTTGCTGTTACTTCGGCTTCCGCCTCCGTTTCCCTGCATAACAGCCAGTTAACATAATAACGTTTTACAGTTAATTTTGTATTTCATCAGATTATTTAGGATAATAATATCCAAAAGGCCAAGGAATCATAAACAAACAATGATAAACAAACAACTCACCTTTCAGGTCATCGACAACACCCTGATGAATAGACATTGAACAATAAGCAGTCCCAGACAGGTTTGTCACTTGTTGTGGTCCCCTTGAAACATTTCTTTTCTGATCTGTGCTATTTGGTTGTGTTGTGAGGGTTTGCAGCACACCAAACTGATAAAGATTTTTTTTATTATTTGCTGGTGGTTTTTTTCTATTTGCATGTGTTTACTTAAGTTGCAGCGTGTTGAGCTCTCTCAGCCACCATAGAGGATGCCTTGAGGATAAATAATTTAGAAGATATTTTTTCATTTCAGGGTGGAGTATTCCCTTAATTAAACAGAGGCAAAAACAGTGATTGGGATAAATTATTATTAATTGTGCAGCCCTAGATATAGGTTATATGATTTACACTTCCGGCTGTACTGCCCTCCGATCATGGTCCCGCTGGGCTCTCAAAGCACGGTTGCCTTCTCTGTCTCTTGCATTTGTGAACCATTTACCAAGCGCTGTCTCCAGCTCTTTCTTAATGACAGTTTTCAGCAAAGGGTTCTGCTTCAGGCTACCTGTAAAGCAAAAAAAATTATATAAAGTAGAGCATGCTACTACATCAACCAGGGCACAACCCATTGTTTGTATGTATAAAGCATGCAAGTTACATGAGCATAAGACTATCAGAACTAAAAAAAAAAAAAAAAAAAAAGACTAAAAATCACAAGGTTGTAAGCACCTTCTAATCCACCATTTGCCCAAACTAACTGATCTGAGTAAATGATGTTAAAATTACACAATAACATGCAAAAAGTTAAATGCATCAATATGGTGAATTTCAGGCTTTGTTGTGATTAATGTTTAGAATAATTAGTGGCGGCCTTGAACACAGATCGATTATTAAATTTGTACTGGTGCACTTTGGACCGTGAATTTGAACTGACCACTGTAACATTAGTTTAAGTTACTTAGTTATAACAATGTTTTGTCTTTAAAAAGCCTTAGTGGAGCTAACACAGCAAGTGTTCGACTTGACTGCACAAACCGAAGCGTGCTTGAGATAAAAATACCATGAAAGGGGTCAAAATTACGTTATCTTTAACGTAATCATAATGTATCATATTTTTATTAATGTTTAGAAATGATATAAATATGAAAGTTGTTGATCACCTCAACCTATTTCATATAAATCACATTAAAATATTGTTAAGTATTGTCACAATTTCCTCAGAGCTTTTCTCTGTGTATTGCATATACACATGTTATAAAGGTAGTAAAGAGAAAGCTTAGGACACAGTGCTTTTACTGTTTCACCCTCCAGTTATCATGAGGACACTATATGGAGAAAACACGGTTGAAAATGGTTTGAAAAGTCGTTATTTCCACATTTTAGTTGACAATTTCCTAGTTATCTACCAATCGTTAAGAATGTTCAGTTCTCCACAGGTGTTTATCTCTGAGGTAAACCAGTTCAATCTCCACACTTACCTTCATTATATCGTGCATGTAACTTTAATTACCAAAAATCTTTCAGAAGAATACATTAAATAAAAGCAAAAGTAAAATTTTATTAATTTTTAAACAAAACCTAATTTCTTACCTTGACAGAGATGTCAGGTTATCCAGGTCAGGTCAGGTGCTCCAGTGGTAGTGAGTGACGAACGTTTCTTCAGAATCAGAAGGCGGGAGCACAGGAGCCAATGGGAGGCGCTGTGAGCTGCACAAGCGAATATTTTCTTTCTTTTTTTAAATAAAGGTCATACTATGTTATTGTTAATATATACAATTTTTGTTAATCTATTAATCTTATAAAACATGCAAAAAAAATATCAATTGAATTTATAATCAATTGAATAATTGAATGATAGATTTTTTTTTAAATATAGAAAAATATAGCCCAAATGTGGCCCATACAGGGCCCTCAAATTAACAAAATGGGCAACCTAACTGGAGCCCACAACCCTGACTTAGCTGGGGCCCACATTCAGCCCATCAAAGTGCCCACTCTGACCCCATGCCCACATGATGCCCATATAACCCAGATAAAATCCATGTGGGGCCCACATGGACATGTTGGCTGGGTTGACACAGGCAGAATTAGACTGTTGTTCTCCCGGTAGTACTCACAGAAATGAGAATGACCCTATCTTCAACAAAAAAATTATCTTTTGAAAGTTTAATGTTCATGCCTTTCCCAGTTTCTTCCCTAGGTAACCTGGAAGTGATGGTGGACAACTATGTTTCTGCCCTGGTTGAAAGATTTTATTCTATTAGTTCTGATGTCTCACTAACTCTCCCCCTGCCCACAGATAAGCCAACACACCCTTTTGTGCCTAATCAGCAGGTCCTGATATGAAGTCTAAAGCCTACCAAGGTCTGTGAGCTGAAGTGTTTGTGTCCAGCGACTGTTCTAGCTGTAACCAGGACTGGAGTTTTGAGTGATTATCTGCCACAGTGGATACACGCAAGCAGGATCAAAACAGCACCCCCTTAATCTGTGCACTAATTTGTCTGTTGGCCTAAGAATCCTACCTGAGTTCTCAGGGCTGAACAGTTGAGAGCCCACATAAAGGTCATTTCTGTATAGTAGAAAGGGGGCCACCTCCGGGGTAAAGATCTACTGTAACTCACTTGACTGTTTTGTTTAGCTTACCCTGATACCTAATCTAGGTCTAAATTTTATAACTATATTTGCATAGTTGTAATTACACTCGGAATTTTTCTTATTCTCTTTATACACATTATTCAGAGAAATGAAACTGTTACGTATATACCTGATAATGATGCTGATGGTCATATTATCGAACAAGCACTGAGAAACATCACTGAAGCCTCTCGATGTCTTGGAGAACGTGAAATAACTGCTAAGCAAAGTTTTTTTTGAGAAGGTTAAGAATTTATTTACGAGTGTTGAACACAACTTTGTTTTAGGATTGATTCTTGTATTGATTGTTGGGATTGTACTTTGTATGTTGCCATGTTTGATGATGATGGTAAGACAGGCCATAAAGTTCTCGATTGGAGTGGTAATGATAAAGGATTATAATAAATGAAATAAAATGCAATCTGTTGTTTTTGTTTTGTCTTTATCTTTTCATTTGCAGTTTATAGCACCGATCCTGTTCCCAGGAAGAACAGTCTATGCCATGGTGTGAGGCGCCAAATCATAAATGATTTAAAGTGGCCATTGTTAGTGTTAAGATGGTTCTCACTCTAGTTCTCTAAATACATTCCTTTGTTGTCTGTTCAGTGTTTATAGGGTCTTTTTGAGAAATAGAAAGGAAGACAAGGAGACATGGTGGTGGAATGAGGAAGTGCAGGAGAGCATAAGGAGAAAGAGGTTGGCAAAACAGAAGTGGGATAGACAGAGTGATGAGAAAAGTAGGCAGGAGTACAAGGAGATGCGGCAGCAGGTAAAGAGGGATGTGGCGAAAGCCAAGGAAAAGGCATATGAGGAGCTGTATGAGAGGTTAGACACTAAGGAAGGAGAAAAGGATTTATACCGATTGGCCAGGCAGAGGGACCAAGCTGGGAAGGATGTGCTGCAGGTTAGAGCAATAATGGATGGAGAGGGAAATGTGTTGACTAGTGAGGAGAGTGTGTTGAGAAGGTGGAGGGAGTATTTTGAGTAGCTGATGAACGAGGAAAATGAGAGAGAGAGAAGGTTGGATGATGTGGAGTTGGTGAAGCAGGATGTAGATAGGATTAGTAAGGAGGAAGTGAGAGCAGCGATTAAGAGGATGAAGAGTGGAAAGTTGGTTGGACCAGATGACATACCTGTAGAAGCATGGAGATGTTTAGGAGAGATGGCAGTGGAGTTTTTAACCAGATTGTTTAACAAGATACTGGAAGGTGGGAGGATGCCTGAGGAATGGAGAAGGAGTGTGCTGGTACCGATCTTTAAGCATAAGGGAGATGTACAGATGAGATACTGCAAGTCATCCAATCTTGCAATCCCACCACCTGTCCTCTGGATCCAATCCCTTCAACTATGCTTCAGACCATCACACAAGATCTCCTGCCCTTCATCTCCACAATCATCAATGGGTCATTAACATCTGGCTATGTACCA
>JAAIIK010000008.1:8005672-8022015 GCA_014706435.1 Silurus glanis
AGATAGATAGATAGATAGATAGATAGATAGATAGATAGATAGATAGAGTCATGCAGCAAACAAACGTAGGCGGAAGCCGGAGCAGAGTTCACTTTCTTTTAATGATATATAGAGAAACACACCAACAAACACACAGCAGTCCCGTAATAGTCCCGAATGAGATATCCGTGGTTCGCCCTGGAGGGGCGAGGTCCACAATGTCCAGGGATGAACGCACGGAAGGATAGGGGTAATCCGGGGTGCGCTTTGGAGAGAAAGCGGAGTCCAAGAGGAAAGGAACGCGGAGGAATACGCGACAACAACACATAGGCGAACAAACATGAACCAAACACCATCACATACCAACATTAACGGACCAGGAGTGAGTGTGAGTGAGGGGTTTAAGTAGGAGCTGGGGATGAGTGTAAACGAGTCCCAGGTGTGCCCAATTGAAGCCAGGAGCTTCAGGGAAAGTGGAGGCATGACAGCCACCGAAGGGGGCGTGGCAGGTGGATTCCTGACACACACACATATATATATATATATATATATATATATATATATATATATATAATTTTTTTTGTATACAGAGCTAGTCTCAAAACTTTTTGATACCAACTCATATGTCCTTTCGTTAGTATGTCATAGCTTTATTAAGTTGTCTGAACAAATAAAAATAAATAAAAATGTTATTAAATGCATAACAACAGCAATTATAATAATATATCTTTCTTCTGTGGCTTTATATTATTACTATTATAACTCCTTCAGTCTGCATGGTCTAATCCAAGTCATGCTCATTACATGCTTTCTGAAAGAGTAGTCAACATAACAACACAACTGATTCTTTATTAAATAATAAATAAAGTTATATAATAATAAACAAGTGGAATCCTCAAGAATTTCTCCTGATTTCTGAGTCCTGATTTGATTGTTTTTTTGTTTGCAGAATTTGAATATTCAGCTAATGTCCACCTTCTACAAAATACAGAACACCATCCACTCAGCCTTTAAGCATCCTAAAATATTGTTGCCGCTAAACATAAACCACACTACCTGTGAACATTTTGCCCAGGAACCCACAGCAGAAGAAGTCAAAAAAGAGAGAGATCTGCTCAATTCTATCACATGGCCAGGCCGCTTAGTGAAAGGCCTGCCCGTGGAGCTCAGCAGTGACCCTGCCAAAAGCTACTTTGTGATTCAGGGTCCACCAGTGCAACACATAGGTGACCAGCTTGTGGTTAATGTTCATATGCATAACTTCCTGGGCCAGCCTAAGAAGCATGGTGGAGATTTTCTGATAGCCCGGCTGCATTCACCTGAACTGGGTGCTGGAGTTGCAGGAAAGGTGCATGACCACCAAAATGGGAATTATTCAGTGCTTTTCCCACTGTTGTGGATTGGTGTGGTACATGTGCAAATCACCATGGTGCACCCGAGTGAGGCAGTGGAGGTGCTTAAGAGGCTGCAGAAGGAGCAGCCTGACAGAGTGTAACTTTCCATGTTTGGTATCAATTGAAAGGTCTCAGTTTGTGTATTGAGCATGTGTAGTGGCTATCACTGACTTAGCAAGTTATTTCAAAGTGGCTAAATCAACTATTCTTTATGTAAGCAAGCATTGAGCAGACTACTTAAAGAATATTAGGTTTACGGTTATATACTATGACTAAGATTTGGACTGGCAAATTTGTGACAATGTGTAGTTGGCCAAGTAACATAATGAATGATTAATTGACAATACGGAATGCTTAGAATAATCTATTAAAATTAGAGAAGAAATACAACCAATAAGGTGATCTGTCAGGCTGGAACAACTTGCCGGAAACCGAAGTTAAGCAGAATGAGGTGGTAAAAACACGGGAAAAAAGGAGAAACAGCGATCAATAAAGTAAATACAGATCCAGTAAATCCAGGTAATCCCTAGAAAGGTAAAGTCCATGGAATCCGTGAAATCCTTAGGAAAGGCAATAATCCAAAAGATGGAGAATCAGTAGAGAAAGTAGTCCACAAGGATCTACTGCTTCACCTGGGTGCTGAGCGGTCGGTGGAGTGTAAGGTTTTAGAAGCGACACGTGGAATGTTGGAGGAATCCGGTACCGGGGGGGTAGTTCCAGCCTATAGGCCACCTAATTGACCCACCCCATGATCCTGAAGGGCCTAATGAATCTGGGGCTCAGTTTCCAGCAAGGGAGCTGCAGCCGTAGATCTTTGGTTGACAACCATACCAAATCCCCTGTTTGGTAAGACGGGGCCTCCAGCCACTGCGTATCTGCGTGTCTTTGAGTCTTCCTTAACGCCCGTCGCAGACTCCCATACCCTGACAGTCTCCCTGAACCAGTAGTCCACTGCGGGCACCTGAGAAGGTTTGTCCGACTACGGGAATAATGGGGGTTGAAACCCCAGCACGCACTGAAAGGGTGTGAGTCCAGTAGCACCCTGCCCAGGGAGGAAACCGGCTCCACTCTGTTTGGTAATGATGGCAATAAGTCCTTAAATTTCGATTGGGGGTGGGATCCAGACGACAGGTTGACAGAAACTCCCAGAAGGCGAAAGAATGCTCTCCACACATGTGAGGTGAACTGGGATCCCCGGTCTGATACTATCTCCTCAGGGAGACCGAAGTTCCGAAACACGTGATGGAAGAGTGCTTCGCGGTCTCTAGGGCTGTAGGGAGGCCACGGAGTGGGAGGAAGTGACAGGCCTTGGAGAACTGATCCACCACCACCAGAACTAACTAAAGCTTATTTATGCACTTACTCGAACACCCAGACAGTAAAGCGTTACAGTAGTCTAATCTAGATGTAACAATATACCAGATATTTACCTAAAAATACTTCAGAGTAAGTCTACTGAGGAGGACATAAAGTATTGGGCTTCTAAACAATGTACAGTGCCTTGCGAAAGTAGGAGCCCCCTTGAACTTTGCGACCTTTTGCCACATTTCAGGCTTCAAACATAAAGATATAAAACTGTAATTTTTTGTGAAGAATCAACAACAAGTGGGACACAATCATGAAGTGGAACGAAATTTATTGGATATCTCAAACTTTTTTAACAAATAAAAAACTGAAAAATTAGGCGTGCAAAATTATTCAGCCCCTTTACTTACAGTGCAGCAAACTCTCTCCAGAAGTTCAGTGAGGATCTCTGAATGATCCAATGTTGACCTAAATGACTAATGATGATAAATAGAATCCACCTGTGTGTAATCAAGTCTCCGTATAAATGCACCTGCACTGTGATAGTCTCAGAGGTCCGTTTAAAGCGCAGAGAGCATCATGAAGAACAAAGAACACACCAGGCAGGTCCGAGATACTGTTGTGGAGAAGTTTAAAGCCGGATTTGGATACAAAAAGATTTCCCAAGCTTTAAACATCCCAAGGAGCACTGTGCAAGCGATAATATTGAAATGGAAGGAGTATCAGACCACTGCAAATCTACCAAGACCTGGCCGTCCCTCTAAACTTTCAGCTCATACAAGGAGAAGACTGATCAGAGATGCAGCCAAGAGGCCCATGATCACTCTGGATGAACTGCAGAGATCTACAGCTGAGGTGGGAGACTCTGTCCATAGGACAACAATCAGTCGTATACTGCACAAATCTGGCCTTTATGGAAGAGTGGCAAGAAGAAAGCCATTACTTAAAGATATCCATAAAAAGTGTCGTTTAAAGTTTGCCACAAGCCACCTGGGAGACACACCAAACACGTGGAAGAAGGTGCTCTGGTCAGATGAAACCAAAATCGAACTTTTTGGCAACAATGCAAAACGTTATGTTTGGCATAAAAGCAACACAGCTCATCACCCTGAACACACTGTCAAACATGGTGGTGGCAGCATCATGGTTTGGGCCTGCTTTTCTTCAGCAGGGACAGGGAAGATGGTTAAAATTGATGGGAAGATGGATGGAGCCAAATACAGGACCATTCTGGAAGAAAACCTGATGGAGTCTGCAAAAGACCTGAGACTGGGACGGAGATTTGTCTTCCAACAAGACAATGATCCAAAACATAAAGCAAAATCTACAATGGAATGGTTCACAAATAAACATATCCAGGTGTTAGAATGGCCAAGTCAAAGTCCAGACCTGAATCCAATCGAGAATCTGTGGAAAGAACTGAAAACTGCTGTTCACAAATGCTCTCCATCCAACCTCACTAAGCTCGAGCTGTTTTGCAAGGAGGAATGGGCAAAGATTTCAGTCTCTCGATGTGCAAAACTGATAGAGACATACCCCAAGCGACTTACAGCTGTAATCGCAGCAAAAGGTGGCGCTACAAAGTATCAACTTAAGGGGGCTGAATAATTTTGCACTCCCAATTTTTCAGTTTTTTATTTGTTAAAAAAGTTTGAGATATCCAATAAATTTCGTTCCACTTCATGATTGTGTCCCACTTGTTGTTGATTCTTCACAAAAAATTACAGTTTTATATATTTATGTTTGAAGCCTGAAATGTGGCAAAAGTTCGCAAAGTTCAAGGGGGCCGAATACTTTCGCAAGGCACTGTAAGATTCTGCTGGTATCATTAGAGATGTAGATGGAAAAATTGCTCTGCCTAATCTAGCTTTAATAGTGTTGGTAAAGCATTACCATGGGACGTCACAAATTAGCATAGCTAGTCATACAGGCTATAAACGCATTATACTGTATTGCTGATGTAGTTAAAACAACCAAGCTAATGTTGGATTCATGTTTGACTTGTGCCAAAACTAACATCAACCTGTACAACATGATGCGATTACTTTTCCTGGAGCCCAATTTCAACACCTACAGATAAATTTCACACATATGCCACCTGTAGGAAATTTGAGATACCTGTTGGTTATAGTCGACAGATTCAGTAAGTGGCCAGAAGCATTTGCATGCACGACAGAGAACCATTAAGGAACGTGTTATTAAAGCCCACTAAAAACAAAATTGGACTGTTGTTCTCCTAGCAGTACTCACAGAAATGAGAATGACCTCATCTTCAGCTACTAAAAAACAATGTGATAATTCGAGCACTTTTGAGGGCAAGGCTGGCCTGTTAGGGCGGGACGGTATCCCACTTGGGAAGGTGCTGCTCTCATTTCTTTAGGTCATAGTCTCAGCACTAGTTGACCAGTGACTGTCCAGAGCCAAGGGCAAGGAGCAGACAGGCTAAACCAAATGTCTACTAGCTGCACAGAGTCATCACTCAGGATCCACCTCATTGAGACTGTGTATGTTCAGTGAGCAAAACCAAAATGTAGAAATTCTCAGAAAGTCTGTTTAAGTAACCTGAATAACATTAAATTAAATACGACTGAATACACAGCCAGCACCTCTGATCTAAAGATAAGATTGTTGAATATTAGATCTTTCATGTCAAAAGCGCTGACTATAAATTATATTAAACTCCTGGTTGGTAATAATTTCATGTGTTTGAGAGACATTAACCGAATGAATATGTAGCATTGGTCATATCTGACCACTGGCAGTGTGTGCACAACGCGAGGCCCAGCATCCCTCCAGATTTTGTGATTCAGTAGTAATTTCTTCACTAACTGCAAAGAACTCAGGGCAAGGGTCAAGTTCCAGAGGGACATTCGGGACTGCAACCTTTTCTGCTTCACCAAGACATGGCTGAACCTAGCGGTACCGTAACACGCAATCCAGCCGGCTGAGTTTTTCTTGGTTTACCGCATGGACAGAACACTATGTGTCTGATGGTGAACAACCACTGGTGCGACAGCGTGAGCATTGTTCCACTTTCATGCTCCTGCACACCAAATCTGGAACTACTGACTATCAAATGCCGGCCCTTCTATCTACCTCGGGAATTCAGCTCGGTCATAGTCAGTGGCGTTTATGTTCCACCTCAAGTGGACAATACAGTATGGGACTTACATGAGACACAACAAACACAGCATTGGGATGCTGCACTAATTGTGATGGGAGACTTTAACAGTGTCAACCTGAAGCACGAACTACCTGCTAAACAACATTCAAGAACAGCTACAAGGCGCAATCACGTCCACAGGCTGAAACAGGAAGCTCCGGTTCGGAGGGAGGTTGCGCGCTGGACTGACCAATCGGTGGCCGCTCTGCAGGATGCTTTAGATGACGCAGACTGGGACATGTTCAGGCACAACTCTGATGACGTCAACATGTTTACGGAAGCGATTGTGGGATTCATCTGGAAACTAGTGGATAATACGGTGCAGAAAACCACCATCAGAAAGTTCCAAACCAGAAGCCGTGGGTGGATAAAACCATGCTCTGAGATCCCGCTCCTCTGCCTACAACACGGGACTCGCCACCGGGGACATAAACGAGTACAAGGCTGCATCTTTCAGTGTGCGCAGGGCGGTGAAGGAAGCAAAGCTTCACTACGGGAGGAAATTAGAGTCACAGTTCCAACATGGTGGCTCTAGGAGCCTGTGGCAGGGACTAAGAAACATCACGGACTATAGAACACCATCTTCTAGAATGGGGAATGCGGATGCTTCTCTGGCAGACGAGCTAAATATATTTTATGCTCGCTTCAAGGCTGCAGCTAACAACTCTAGCGGCACAAACAGCATGCACGCTGAGAGAGCGGGAGAGGTAAACATGTTCACCATCTCGGAGCATGACGTGAGGAGGGCATTCAGGAGAGTAAATACCAAAAAGGCAGCAGGACCAGATGGCATCACAGGTCAGGTTCTGAAAGACTGCACTGACCAACTATCACCGGTGTTCACTGAGATATTCAACCTCTCCCTTAAACAGTCTGTTGTCCCCTCATGCTTCAAACAGTCCACCATTGTTCTTGTCCCAAAGAAGCCCCAGCCCGCCTGCCTCAACGACTACTGCCCTGTAGCCCTGACCTCAGTAGTGATGAAGTGCTTTGAAAGACTGGTCAGAGACTTCATCACTGCATCACTACCAGACACACTGGATCCACTACAGTTACCGTACTGGCAAAACCGCTCTACTTAGGACGCCATTGTTCATCTTCTCCACACTATGATGAGCCACCTGGACTGCAGAAAAGGGAACTATGCAAAAATGCTGTTTGTGGACTACAGTTCAGCGGTCAACACCATAATTCCCTCCACGCTCACCTCTAATTTGGAGGTCCTAGGACTCAGCCAGCCGCTGTGTCAATAGCTCTCCAACTTCCTGACAGAGAGACCACAAGCCGTACGGGTGGGCAAACACACCTCATCCCCCCTTACCCTCACCCTCAGCACTGGAGCTCGACAGGGTTGTTTTCTGAGCCCCCTGCTGTACTCACTGTACACATATGACTGTGTGGCCACTTTTAACTCCACCACCATCATCAAGTTTGATGACGACACTGTGGGGGTAGGCCTCATCTCCAACAACGACGAGACGGCCTACCTACAGGAGACTGAATACCTGGAGAGATGGTGCCAGGAGAACAATCTTCTCCTGAACGTCAGCAAGACTTAGGAGTTGAGAGTGGACTACAGCACAAAGCAGGAGCGGTAATACCAACCACTAAAAATCAACAGGACCCCAGTGGAGAGAGTGGACAGTTTCCGGTACCTAGGTGTTCAAATCACACAGGATCTGTCTTGGTCCTGTCATATCAACACCCTGGTGAAGAAGGTCCAGCAGCTTCTTTACCATCTGAGACCCTTAAGGGACTTTAAACTACCCTCTCAGGTGCTAAAGAATTTCTACACCTGCACCATTGAGAGGGTCCTGACGGGTAGCATCACTTTCTGGTTTGGGAACAGCACCATGCAGGACAGGCGAGCCCTCCAGAGAGTGGTGCGGTCAGCTGAACGTACCATCCACACCGAGCTCTCTGACCTGCAGGACATCTACAGCACGCGGTCCTGGACCAGGGCCAGGAAGATTGTGAAGGACCGCAGCCATCCCAACAATGGACTATTTTCTTTGTTGCATTCGGGGAAGAGCTCCAGGCCATTCAGAGTTTAAACCAGGAAACACCCAGGATCTAGTACTGGACCTCTCTCTCTCTCTCTCCATCTTCACTCATTTCTGCACAACTTTTTTTTTAGCACTATGACGCACATTGACACTTTAAGAACAATCACTAAATCACTTTAATTTGTACTGTCAATATCTGCCATACACATCCATGTATATACATATATTTTCACATATATTTTCAAATATTTTATATAGTTTTTACTTTTTATTTATTTACCTTTTTTTCCTGGTTTTATTTTTTATTTTATTTTTATCCTTAAATTCTATTCCTTTTTAAGCTTAAATGCCAGACAGACGTAAAAAGCATTTCACTGCATGTTGTACTCTGTATGTATGTGTATGTGACAAATAAAAATTTGCTTAGATAAAAAAAAAAAACAATTTGATTTGATTTGATAACTGCTTTGCTCCAGATAATTTTTTTTTTTTTTTTTGTTAATTTATTTTGTGTGAACTTCCATGTTTTTCATGTTTATCTAATTTCTCACATGACCACCTCTTCTCTGTAGACCTGAAACAATAAAATCTTTACAGCCCTAAGAATGTGGGACCATACATAGCTGTGGATAGCATAGCATATATAGCAGCAAGAACAATATTCTGGTGAACTACTATTGCAATGGACCCATTCACTTCACCTCTATGCCTTCATCAGATCTGCACTGTATAGCAAGTAAGCTAGACATACTCAATTGTGGGCAACACTTTTTGTTCTGGTGAGGGTGTGGTCTAACTTCAGCACTTTCCCTAATGATGTCTATACACTATATTGCCAAAAGTATTGGGTCACCCAACCTTTCCTGCTATATGTGGTTATTTTCCAAACTGTTACCACAAAGCTGGGGGCACTCAATTGTATAGGACATCTTTGTATGCGCTGTAATACAATTTTGCATTCACTTGAACTTGAAAACACAAACCTGTTCCAGCATGGCAATGCCCATGTGCACAATGTGAGCTCCTTGAAGATATAGTTTACATGCTTTGGAGAGGAAGCTCTTGAGTGGCCTGCTATAGAGCTCTGATCTCATCCCTACTGAATCCCTTTGGAATGAATTAGATTGCTGACTGCACCTTAGGGCTCCTCACCTACATCAGTACCTGCCTTTTATAATACCTTGTGGCTGACAAACACAAATATCCATAAGCACACTCCAAAATCTAGTGGAACAGCTTCCCAGAAGAGTGGAGGGAATTATACGAGCAAATTGGGACTAAATGTGGAATGCAATGCTCAAATATCACTTACCATACTTATGACCAGGTGGCCCAATACTTTTGGATATATAGAGTACAAGGCACCAATGGAAAAAGCTTTACCTAGAACACAGCCTGTTCAGTAGTGACTGGTTCAGAGTCTGAGCACATCTTTTGTAACAGACATCATTAAATTAATGTTTAATCCACTTTTCAAAGTAATATAGAGAATACACTCTTATACAAATTAAGATTGAGTAAGGTGTTCTTAGTTCAAGATGTGCTTGGTAGTGAGGTTCACTTTAGGGCTGTACGATTTAATACAATTTGGTTTCAACAAAAGTTTGAGTGATTTCTAATTGTGATCAATTTACAATAAGTAATATCTGATCATGATTTTTTTCCTGACCACATTTCTCACCTAAAGATGATGGTTCACTACTCGCTCAAGGTAACCCTTTTTTATTTTAGTTTCTCAGAAAGCGCAATAATGTTCCTGGGTCGATTTGACCCAGGGCATGTGTAATTATCCAAAAGTGTCAGAAACCAAAAAAGTCTCAATAAAAATTGTTATCTCATTATTAACTCATTTACTAAACATTTCAATCAATATTCAGTGACTTAAAATTAAGACAAATGAAGATCTGTATTGAAAGTAAACATTATTTAAGCACTGTTTTGAACAAAAAATGTAGAAAGTAACAAAACAACAACAAAATGTATGTGTATGTGTGTCTGTGAGTCTCCACAGCACAAAAGTAAATGTCATCAATTGGTTGTGATAGTAAACACTACAATGTTTAGAACCAGAAATACACAAAAATGTACAGGTGAAAATGAACAAGGTGCATGTGGGAGATGTCATCACAGATATATATATAATATCTGTGATGACATCTCCCACATGCACCTTGTTCATTTATATACATACACACACACACACACACACACATACACACTGGCGATCAAAATTAGAGAACAATTTATAAACAATTGAACAATTCTGAAATAATGTCATCTTCACTGCTCAACAGTTGAAGGAGTTTTTGTCCTGTCTATACCATGCTACCAGAACACCTTTTCCACAAATTAACTAAGGCATTGTGGTATCTGAAATTCAACTTTATTTCTGTACGGTTGGAATGTTGGCCAGATGTTTCCATTTAAGATAATGTTTATATTAGAGTCTTGGCCAAGTGTTTATGTTAGAAGAATCTAGAGGGTGTACGTGCTGTTTCTGAAATCTGTACGAGTCGACGTATGGAACAAGGCGATGCTTACATGTCCATATAAGGAGATGTTCTTTATGTTTAACATTCTGGGAGAAATGAGCTCACTTACATCTGGAACACATTAAGATGTAGACAAAAACAAGTCTCCTATATAAGGTAGATTGAAGATGGAGATCGGGATTCGATTGGATCAGCTCTGAATCGTCTCCGGGCAATCCTGGGTGCTCGTCTTAAGATGCTGAACTTCTCTGTAATAAACCTTTTTTAATATACAAGAAAGACGGTGTCAGCGAAGATTCTTTCCTTCATCATCTACACATCACCACCAAATAAACTACAGCATTAAAAAAAAAAAACATTATTTTGCAGAAAACACACTGATCAAAATTAGAACAACAATGACTGTAGCATGGAAAAAGATTACAACAAAATTTTCTGAAGGTTACAACAGTCAGCAATTAGTAGGGAGTGTACAGGCCTCTACTCTGAATGACTATCCGGCCTGTTTTAGTGGGGGAAGTCTTGAAGGAATTGACTGCTCTGGACCCCAATAAAGCAGCTGGGTCAGATGATCTTGCTGCTTTTTTTTGTTAAAATTGCTGCCCCTGTCATTGCAGCTCCACTAATAGCCCTCATTAACCTTTCCCTTTATACAGCCGAGATTCCACCTACTTGGAAAGAAGCGGTTGTGCTTCCCCTGTATAAGGGCGGTGATCAGGCTGACCTGAATAATTACAGGCCAATTTCCATCTTGTCATGTGTGTCAAAAATTCTGGAAAACCTTGTCAATAAACAACTAATCAATTACCTTAAGGTGAACGGTATCATCTCCGGGGCACAGCCTGGCTTCCGATCAGGGTATGGTTGTGTTACAGCTACCACTAAAGTATTCAATGACATTACATCTGCATTAGATAACAAACAAAACTGTGCTGCTATATTCATTGATCTTGCAAAAGCTTTTGACTCGGTGGACCACAACACACTTATCCACAGACTCAGCAGCATTGGTGTCACTGATCACTCACTGGTTTGGTTCTCAAATTATCTTTCTCACCGGGTTCAATGTGTAAGTTTTGAAAACCTTTTCTCCCATTCTCTCCCGGTCACCAGGGGTGTCCCAGAAGGCTCCATCCTTGGTCCCACACTTTTCTCAATTTATATTAATAACATTCCCAGTTGGTAATTCACTCATTCACTTATATGCCGATGATACAATCCTTTATACCATAGGTCCCTCCCCTGATGCTGTTCAAGCTACTCTGCAACATAGCTTTTACCAACTACAGCAGTCTTTTACACAACTCAATCTCACTCTTAATACCTCCAAAACAAAAAGCATGTGGTTTTGCCGTAGGGGTACTATGCCTCCTCCTGCCCTTAACATCACCACCTGCAATGGGACTATTCTAGAACAAGTCAATGCTTATAACTACTTGGGCATCTGGTTGGAAAGTTCACTTTCTTTCTTTATCCACATATCAAAGCTGCAATCTAAGGTCAAAGCCAAGCTTGGTTTCCTTTACAGAAACCGCTCTTACTTCACCACTTCTGCCAAACTTATTCTTATTCAAATGACCATTCTACCCATGTTAGATTATGGAGACACTATATATAGGGTTGCTTGTAAGTCCACCCTATCAAAACTTGATGCTCTTTACCATTCTGCTATCAGGTTTGCCACAAATGCTCCTTTCAATACACACCACTGTGCTTTATATTCATCTGTTAACTGGCCCTCCCTTCACAATCGCCGTAAAATTCACTGGTTCACCTTCATTAATAAGACCCTTCTCGGCCATTCACCTCCTTACTTAGGTCACTTGTTGCAGCTAAAGCCTGTCACATATAACACCCGGTCCTCACGTCACTTTCAATTAAGCATTCAAGTCAAGTCAATCAAGTTTATTTATATAGCGCTTTTCACAACAGACATTGTCTCAAAGCAGCTTTACAGAAATCAACAGTCAAGGTGAATGGTGTGCATTTATCCCTGATGAGCAAGCCATGGCGACTGTGGCAAGGAAAAACTCTTTAGATGTTATGAGGAAGAAACCTTGAGATGAACCAGACTCAAAAGGGGAACCCATCCTCATTTGGGTGACATCAAGAGTTTGATCATAAATCTTTCAACAATACAGAACACTGGAGAGTGAGAACTAACATGAGTACTGGAGTATAAGATTATAAGTAAATGTTCTTTCTACAGTCTTTGGTATAAAAGTAGGAGCTACTGAGCTCAATATTTGTGATCAGCATTCCTAAAACCAACTCTGCATTTGGTCTTGCATCTTTTCAATCTGCTGCCGCTCGCGACTGAAATGCTTTACAAAATACTCTCAAACTGGATAAATTAATTCCAGTTTCATCCTTCAAAAATATTATATCATATTTGTTCACAGACATATGCATGTTATGCGGAGAAACGGAGGCGGAAGCCGAAGTAACAGCAAACAGTTTTATTTCCAATGAAAGGCAGAGCTAAAACAAATACCTGCTGTCACAGGGACTATCCGGTGGTGCGCTCCGAGAGCGCGGCCCACAAAGTCCGAGCTGGCGAGCGATCGTCCGCGAAGACAGTCCGAGGCGCAACGCTGAGGCAGCAACGGGGAAACGTAGACGAGGAAGCGTGTGCACGGAAAACAACCACGGCAGGTTCGGGGTAATCCAGGGTGCGCTTTGGGAAGCAAAGTGCAGCCGTGGAGAGAGTGCGGAGTCCGAGAGAACAGGTACGCATTGGGATACAGCACAGACCGACATGAACCAACAATAACGGACGGTGAGTGTGGGGAAGTGAGGGGTTTAAATAGAGGCAGGTGATTAGTGAGTGAAAGAGCCTCAGGTGTTCTCAATGAAGCCGAGAGCTCAGGAGCTCACGAAGGCAATGACAGCCGCTGAAGGGGGCGTGGCAGGTGGATTCCTGACAATGCAGTTGTTTCTCTACATAATTTTGTTTTAAAATGTATTTATGTAAGTGTTAATCTGTATGTATTTTTAATGTATTTTGTATTTATTTTAGCCCTATTTCCCTTTCCCTCAGTGGTTATTCCACTTGTCAGGCCGCCATTGTAAATAAGAACCTGTTCATAATGACTTGGCTGTAAAAATAAAGGTTAAACAAAACAAACAAACAAGGTCCACAACCCTGTGGCAGGCTTCCTCCGCCTTCCCAGAGTCTTCCGTGTCCACCCCAGCTTCTATGTTTCACACCTCAAACCGGTCCAAGCTTGCTTCCTGATTCCTTCCACCAGACCCCCTAAACCCACCCGGGTCATTGACGGTGGCTCTGCCTTCACTGTACACCATCTCCTGCGCTCAAGACGCCAAAGAAGAGGCTTGCAATACCTTGTGGACTGGGAAGGCTACAGTCCTGAGGAACACTCATGGGTACCTGCACGTCACATTTTGGATCCCGACCTAATTTTTCGTTTCCAACCAGAGCACCCGGACCAACCTGGTGGACCTTCTGGAGCCGGCCTCAGGGGAGGGGTACTGTTAGCCAGCGGCACGCGCACTTCCGGTTCTTTCACTACCGCAGCTCCCTCTTCTGCTTCCGGGGTAGTGCAAACTTGCAACCTCCCCCTGGCCGCCATCTTCCCGCTGCATAAAAGGACGCGGATTTCTCGCATTCTATGCCAGATCGTCTTGTTGGCTTCCTGTTCCATTTGAGACTTTCCTGCCCCTCGTTTTGCTTCCTGGATCCTTTGGTTTCGGTTTTGGATCTTTTGGTGTTATCGGATTTGTGCTTTGCCGCCGATCGCGGTTTGTTTGTTTTATTTATTTATTTTTTTTCCAGAAACAGACTGGATCTCTCACTCGGCCCTACTCCAGCGGGGCGTGGTGTGGCCGTAAGTTTTCGGACGCTTTGTTTTTGTGTTTTTTGCATACGTGTACTAATTCAGCCTGCTGGTCGTACGTTTTTGGACACTTTGGTTTCGTGCCTTTTGTTCTGCAAGGACATAGTGTTTGCCTGAAATTGTTTTTTTGTTATTAAAGACTTTAAATATATACCTTGCTGGCATCCTGCATTTGGGTCCTACTACCCGCACTCTGACAGTAGTGATGTTTTATTTGCCCGGGCAGTGTACAATGAGTACTATTTATTTTGTACACACACCAGGGTAAATGGATCATTGGAGGCCTCTAATTCTCATATAAACCATCATAAGAAATTGCCCAGTTTTCAAGGAATCTAAAAAACTAAAGCTTAATCAGCTTTTGACTAGTCATCAGTAGATTGACATTTAAGCAACATAAACACACGTACATCTGTGCTCACTTTTCATGGGTCTGGTAGAACCACTACATTATTTATAATGTAAAATAATGCAATCATATATTGTTTTACAGAAATACTACACAAATGTTTATTGGGCAGATTTACATGCAGTACAAACTCATATTATTCATAACTTAATATTTGCTCACTTACCATTTTTGTTTCATATATTAATAAACCTTTGTTAGATTTATTTATGTAAACTTTAAAATAAAAAAGGTACAAATTATTATCTTGAGCAAATAGAACATGGTCATCTGACAAATTCAGAAGGGCATTTATATGGATAAATAAGTTTATGTAACAAAATAATATTGTGTTCAGTAGGAAATAATCTCGTTACAATGACAGTTCAAGTTGTAACAACAACAAGAAGTAGTATGCAGCAAAGTAGATATGATCATCAGAACAGTTTGAAGTCTGTCTAAAGTTCAGGGAAGTTGGCTGTGAGGTGAAATAGTACAAATAGTTGTGGGGAGGAGCGTTGGATGTGAGGGAGGGTGTGTGGTCATGGCAGTATGTGAAGGGGGAGGAGAATGGTGGTGGTGGTGGTGGTGGGGAATGGATGGAGAGAGATGGGTGCTGCAGGTGTGGGAGGAGTCATGCTGGATCTGCTGGAGCACATTAGGGGTGGTACTTTCAGATTATGGCACTGATTCGAATCTTTTGAATCACTAAAAAGATTCCCTGATTAATTCCATGGACTCCTTTTTAGAGTTTTAGTGTAGTGACATAAAAAAGTAGGTCTAGTCATTTAATTTTTAAGGAAGATGTTTAAGTCATTGCAGACTAGTTGTGATAGAGTGGTCGTGAATGAGGAGGTAAATATAATTATAATATATATAATGCTTTAAAAAGACAATTTGTGTATTGCAGGTTTTTTCCCTATTAACACATCATGTATGCATTTCACACCTAGTCTTTCAGTCAGAATCAATCCACCTCTTAATACCATCATTATGATGCCATGTCTATAGTAACCATCAATATTATACAGAAACACAAGATTCAGCAAGAATGAATGCTATTACTAAAGCAAGAAACTAAGTACAAGTTGTTTTTTTTTTAACAGCAGTTACACCCGCATAGCTAATCTATAGCAGAAGCATAAATATTAAGCTCATCAAATGACCCCGGGTTTTCTGTGCTTTTTTTTTTTTTTTTGTTTTTTTTTTTGGGGGGGGCGGGGGTGGCCTTGTAAAAATGGCCTTGTAAGTATATCCACAGCCAAATCAATTTCTTCTCCTCTGTCAGGCATTGTGGAATGAAAGAAATGCTGACATTTAGACCGCTGTTTGATGGCCCCGGTTTACCCAAATTAAAATATGATTGGTCAAAGCAACAGCTTTAAGCAGCATGTATTTTACTCTACAGACAGCTGCACTGCTGATTTTGACCCTGGCAACACATGCTGTGATCGCTGAAATATGATTTGATATAAACTCAAACAGACACTTCATTCTTTACATCTAATCACTGACACAGTCTACACACCACTAGTGCAGTCTTTAAAAGAGGGAAATGCTGCCAAACCTGTTTTACATGAACAGGACTTCAAGGAGAGGCAGTACATGGAAATGAACAAGCACGATTCGTATACATACATGATTCATTCAAAAGCACTGATTCATTTGATAATAAACAATAAAACACCCATCCCACTCTGTTTCAGAGGTGCTGCCTGTTGCATCTTGTAGTTTAACTTACAAGAAAGGAAAGTGAGAG
>JAAIIK010000008.1:8022415-8035696 GCA_014706435.1 Silurus glanis
TTGAGATTTCGTGATGAGTGAGTGAGTCAGTCAGTGGTATTTGAGCTTTATATATATAGATATAAACAGACACAAACACATGAAGGCATAAGGAGGATACAGGGTAAAGGTAAGAAATAACTATTTCTTGTTTTTTTTTTTTTTGTTTTTATCATTGTAATCTGTTTATTTTAGTTATTATTATTTTTATTATTTTTACAACAATTTACACACTCATTACTTAGTAGATCAGGAGACCCTATATGCAATATAAAAGTATAGAATGCTGTACAATTGTACTTAAATAAAATTGTTTATTCATCATGTTCATTAGCGTAGATGAGCCACGCCAATGATAACTGATAGCATAATAACTAATTAACAGAACACTAACAAGGGTTTAAGTTGACAATCCCTCTTACCCTCGTGGCAAATACAATGTCAAACTCAAAATCAATTGACAATAAGTTAAACACATTATTTATATTTTATATTTACAGTTTACTAAACTACTGGATTTTAAATGAGTATGTTTATTCCTACTTACGTCAAAGAGTGGTCTGGCTACATTCTTTGTTACATGAGCAGTCTTTGACACGTATACACCTACAGTACTCATTCCTGCAATTATCTAACTAGACAATCAAGTTTGGCATATGTTGGGTCCATTAATAACCAATAAATCCATAAAACGTTTTTATGCAAGAGCTGTGACATTTTGGACTCAAAATTAACGGTATGAAGTGCAAATTTAAAAAAAGGTTTTACTAATAGTCTTTTTTTCTCTGACTATATGTATGTATAAATGCAAATATAAATCGAAGAAATACTAAATATATGCTAAATATACATTTTTATTTATGTGCTTATTGTCCCCAGTTTTAGACTGTCATGAGTTGTCATGATTTACTATATGCTATGCTCCTTTTGGAACAGTGTTAGTAGTGACACCATTCTCTAAGAACCAGGATCTTGTTTTAAACCAATTATATTGAAATCAAACTAATTCCTCCATACAAAGTCAGTCAATAATTAAACTGGTTAAAATTTTTACATGTAAATGTAATATCAGCATCTCAACATTCCCAAAAATAACAAACAAATGGACTCGGGGGGCCTCACATCATCAGCTCTTTTCAAACCTAGCTGTAAGGACTATGGCTCTTGACTACAATTCCCATCAACCACTGCATTTGTTGTTTTCTTTATAGTGTTCATGCTTTATGTTCAGTATGGCATATTCTGCCCATTGACACTAGCACAGTATGGTGTAAAGCTGAGAACTTTTAGAGGGTTGATACTTTCCAAGAGATTAAAGTCATCTAGCATATACACAACACATTTAAGTTCATTTAAGTTTTTATTTCCTTTTAATAAATTAAAATTTGCTTTTAATTTATTTAAGTCACTATCTCAATGTAGTAGAATGGTATCCAATAGTATTCAGAGTAATTGTCTTTTTACATATGTCATAGAAAAAAGATAGATATAAATTGATCTAAAAATCTAATTGTTTATAAATTGTATGCAAATAAAAATAACAGATTTAGCTATTTATGGTGTGTACAATGAAAATAGAACAAGTAATAAGGTTCCCTCCCAGATTTCTAATTAACCATATATATACTTTAGCAAACATTCATAAAGACAGAGCAATGTTCCTGTGTATTTCATGTCATTTTTACTTTGTCAGGTTGGTAAAGTTGTTTATATTGAGACTTGCAATTGGCTACCTGACAAAGTACTTTGTGATGGTGACATCCACCCATGGAGGGACACATACCCAGATTATCACTTATCTTTACTCTATTAGCCCTATCGGGATTTTTAGTGGTCATTTGCAACATCATATCTCTGGAGGTGAGTACAATTAATTTCAAAGTCCAAAATGTCCACACAGATATCTGGTGTGCTTTACTCTATATGTATTTAACCACAGATGTTTTTTTCACATTAATCAGATGTAACTTAAACCTACAAAGTAATAGTTTGTCGTTCTGGATATATTCTGTGCTTATAATCAATGAGTCAGGATTTAATACAGAAATTACACACATCAATATTTAGACCACTGCTAATTTTACACTTTATGTTTAGAGTAATGTGGTCCATAAATTATTACATCTCCTCGCTTTAGGACCTTATAACTTAACCTGTTAGTCTTCATCACCGATTTTGGTTCTCTGCAATGGAGAAAGCACACTCTTCTTGGATCAACCACTAGCTGCTCTGACTGAGCCAGTATCAACCAATCGTCAATATAATTTAGAATCTGGAAGCGCCGCATCCACACATTTCATAAAGGTGCGGGGTGAGAGGGCAAGACCAAACAGAAGGACCCGGTATTCGCAAGCTTTGACCCCGAAAGCGAACCTCAGAAGCTTCCTGTGAGATGGAAGGATGGATACATGAAAGTATGCATCCTTCAGATCTACCTTGAAAAACCAGTCCTCCAAACTGATTTGAGAAACGACCTGCTTCAGGGTCAACATCCTGAACCTGAGCCTCAAAAGTGAGAGGTTCAGCTGACGTAGATCCAATATAGGACGCAACCCTCCATACCAGCTGTAGAACCCGGATTCCCTGTCTGATGGAGGGACCGCCTCAATGGCCTCCTTACTCAAGAGAGTATTTACTTCTTGTTCCATGACCAGAGCCTGCTCAGGCCCCACCAGGGTGGGGCATAACCTGTTGAACCAGGGCGGACGAGACCCAAACTGAATCATATGGCTTCTGTGTAAAGTACTGGAGCTGTCCCTGCCCTGAAGCACTGATAGTGGCAGAGTTAACAGACCAGCTCCCTGAGGGCACAGAGGCACCGTATAATAAGGTGCACAGCGCCTTTTCCTGGCGGGGTCCCCAGATGGTCCTGTATCAGGACTTCTTGGCCGAAGCTCTTCTATTGATGATCCTGTAGCTTTGGCTCTGTCTTTCCAGCTCTCGGTACCCGGAGGAGCTGGGTTGAGGTTGCGGCTGTGCCCACCGAGCAGCCCCATGAGAGTGATGTGGGAGGAAGCACTGCAACGCCACAGACTGCTTTTTGTCCTCCTGAAATTTGTTGACGACTGTATTGACTGTCAGAAAGGTCCGACGGGGTGAGCCATAGGTGCCTTTCAGTGGACACCAACGGAGCATTCGCATAGACATGCTAGCGCAATCTGAGCAGTCGCCCCCCCTTTGAGAATAAACCTAATGTGCTCCGCTCCCAAGCAGGCAACATGCAGTGCTTACTCTTTCTGTTTGCTTTAATTTTCCTTCTTTTTTCGGACATTTACCACTAACCATGAACACACACACAGAGCGCTTCCTGAACAAACAGAAGCTAGCGCCAGTTCCACTCCATGTGCTTTTATAGCTTCCTGGTCATGATGTCACCCCGCTGGTGACGCCGCGCTTTCCATTGGACTGATTCAATGGACAATGAAGAAGCATTCCCAAAGCATTGTTGATGTAGCGTCACATTTTAAAATTCCTGTTGATACATATATATTATATGTATTTTATACAGAAAACTGCAATTATGTTATTCATTTAAATGTAACATGGGCAACAAGAAGGTAGTTTAGCTTTACCTACAGGGTATTTAAATCAAGATAAATTAAATGACATAAAAATGACAAGACTATTTAATTGTCTATTATTTGTTTATTTATTTTATAAAGTTTTAGTTAAGTATATAATAATAAATAACCTGAACCATTCTCCTGATTTCTGAGTGCTGCTTTCATTGTATTTTATCATTTGCAGGATTTGAATGTTCAGCTAATGTCAACCTTCTACAAAATACAGAGCAGCATCAACTCAGCCTTTAAACCTCCTGAAATCTTGTTGCCGCTGGACATAAACCTCACTTACTGTGCACAATTCGGCCAGGAACCCACTGCAGAAGAGGCCAAAGAAGAGCGAGATCTGCTCAATTCCATCACATGGCCAGGCCCCTTAGTGAAAGGCATGCCTGTGGGGTTCAGCAGTGACCCTGTCAAGAGCTATTTTGTGATTCAGGGTCCACCAATGCACCACGTAGGTGACCAGCTTGTTGTTGATGTTCATATGCATAACTTCCTGGGCCTGCCTAAGAAACATGGTGGAGATTTTCTGATAGCCCGGCTGCATTCACCTGAGCTGGGTGCTGGAGTTGCAGGGAAGGTACATGATCACCAAGATGGGAATTATACAGTGCTTTTCCCATTGTTGTGGACTGGTGTAATGCAGGTGCAAATCACCATGGTGCACCCGAGTGAGGCAGTGGTGGTGCTCAAGAGGTTGCAGGAGGAGCAACCTGACAGAGTGTTTTTTAAAAGCCTGTTCCGCTCTAGTACCATCTCTGAGACCACTGTGTGCAACTTGTGTCTGCCACTAAATAAGAAACCACTCTGCAACTACACTGATCCTGAGACTGGAGAACCCTGGTACTGCTACAAACCTCAAAAACTAGGCTGTGACACACGAATAAATCATTCTAAACAGGGCTACAAAAAGAACCTCATTACTGAATATGAAGCACAATTCTTCAAGAGGTAAGGATGTAGCTGAGGTCCATTTGTTCAGATCGTTTTAGATAGTGTCACATATGAGATGAGACAGAAGCAATTACAGTTTCAACATGTTATTTGAAAAGGCAAACATGTCAAAAACAGTATTGGTCAGGAGATTCACAAAAATATACACAATACACAAACCAGAAAATGTAACAAAGTCACTACAAGTCATAATGAGAAACAAAACAAAAAGTTTTGCAAAGACAGGCAGGGAGACACAGAACAGAGGGGTTTAAACACAAAAGGGGTTTAAATAGTGAAATAAAAATAGAAGCAGGTACAAATAATAAAGAATGATACAAGCGGTGGTGGACCGTCAGGGCCAGCAAGACCTTCTATGATGGACTAAACTCTATCAGAATTGCTTTTTTAATATACGTTTTAATATCCAACCCCAATTCCAAAATAGATGGGACACTGTGTAAAATGTAAATAAAAATAGAATGGAATGATTTACAAATCTCATAAATCCATATTCTATTTACAATAAAACATATCAAATGTTTAAACTGACTAGATATACCATTTTAAGAATATATATATATATATATATATATATATATATATATATATACATACACATAACTGTATACATGTGGGAACTGTGGAAATCACAGTTGGCAGAGGAATGTTGTCCCATACATCTCTAAAACAGGATTTCTTAACAGTTTTGGGTGTTCTTTGTTGTTTTTGTTTCATGATGTGCCTGTTTTTTTTAAATGCTGAAAGACTGCAGGCAGGCTAGTTCAGCACCTAGACTCTTCTACTACGAAGTCATGCTATTCTAATAGATGCAGTATGCAGTTAGCATTGACTTGTACACTTATATACTGTATGCAAGGGCTCCTTTGAAAAATACATTTTCTGGATGGAATTATTTGTTGCTCTAAAGCCTGTATCTACCATTCAGCATTGAAGGTGACTTTTCAAATGTGTAAGCTGTTCATTCCACGGGCATAACTATGCACTCCCATACCATCAGAGATGCAGCTTTTGTAACTAAGCACTAATAAAAAGCTAGATAATCCCTTTCCTCTTTATTTCAGAGGAGTGTTCATAGTTTCCAAAAAGAAATAAAAATTCCTATTAGTCTGTCTATAGAACAGTTTTCCACTTGCGTTAGTACATTTTAAATAAGCTTTGGCCCAGAGAGGATTACAGCATTTCTGGATCATGTTCATGCATTTACATTTGTGGCATTTAGCAGACAACGTATCCAGAGCAACGTACAAAAGTGTCCTTCAAAAAATCCTTCTTTGCATGGTAGAGATTTAACCAGCATTGTTGGATGACATGGCAAACTGTGTTCACAGACAATGAGGTGGAGGTGGTAATGAGCCAATGCAGTGATTTTCATTACAGAATCATGACTGTTTTAAATGCAGTGCTGCCTGAGGGCCTGAAGATCACAGGCATCTAATGTAGATTTTTGGCTTGTCCCTTGTGCACAGAGATTTATCCGGATTGTTTAAAAGGTTTTATGATATTATGTACTGTAAATTAAGATATTCAACTATTTTACAATTTTATGTTGACGAATATTATTCTGAAATTGTTTCACAGTCTTTCACAGAT
This sequence comes from Silurus glanis, assembly GCA_014706435.1. Lineage (NCBI taxonomy): Eukaryota > Metazoa > Chordata > Actinopteri > Siluriformes > Siluridae > Silurus > Silurus glanis. The sequence continues at coordinate 8,028,508 of JAAIIK010000008.1, forward strand.
GAAGCTCTGCTCATCTTTACTTCTGAGAGACTCTGCCTCTCTAAGATACACTATTTATACCCAATCATCTTACTAACCTGTTGTCAATTAACCTAATTATTTGCAAAATGTTTCTCCAACTGTTTAATTTTAATAACACTTGCTTTTTCCAGACTTTTGTTGCCCATCCCAACTTTTTTGTTTCAGCCATTAAATTAAAAATGACCATATTTTTTTACTTAAAATGTGTATTTAACACAGTGCATCAACTTTTTTGGAATTAGGGTTTTAGTTTTGAAAATTTTTGTAAATAGCTTTTGTCTTTTGAGTGTTCTGCTGCAAGCAGTGTCTGTATATGTTTGTGTTTTCATCCAATCAGATTTCAGCCGTCACATCAATTGTTGCTGTCAAAGGCATCTGCCATAAGGACTTCATAAATCAGTACTGTGGGCACCTGCTAGCAAAAAATACATAAGAATGAAGCTGTTGCTTTAACCAATCAGATTGAGAGTTGACGACTCCAGGACCATCTACTAGGCATCCAATAATAAAGCCAGTTTCACATCCTTTAAATAGATGGTCAGAGAGTGCACAAGTCTTATATTTTTGTGGATTTAATAGCTGTTTTTTTTTTCATTACACAATGGCTGATAGAGGGTAAGAAATTGATTTGGTCACAAAAATACTTTTAATGACATTTACAAGATGGACCGTGAGGAAAGATCGGCCAAAACTGTTTAAAACATTTGTTAACCTTTTTTCATAAACTAGTTATACGTTTGCATTTTTTCCCCTGTAGAATTAGCATAAAACACACAATTTGACTTAATTTTAAATTCCCAGGAAATCCGTAATGCCCAGAAAAAATGCACAAAAATGGACAAAAACCTAGGGTCATTTTATGAGGTTAATGATGCTTGTGCTAGAGATGATGTATGTGAAAGGTGCAGCTGTGGCTGCAGTGAAAAGAGATGTGTTGAATTGTGTTAATTAGGTTTCTTGCTTTACTGATGCAGTGCTCTGTTATTCTGCATTTCTGTATAATATTGATGGTTTCTGTACCTGTAATAATGATGTTATTAAAAGGTCGATTGGTTCAGGCAGAACATCACTGAAGCCCTAGACATGAATTGCACGGCCTGCCACTGGATATGACCAGTGACAATACAGTGGAGGATACAAAACATGAATTAAACAAAACATAAAACTAACAAAAACAAAAGCACTTCTGCGGTTATGTGAGAAAAGTAAATCATTAATCATGAAAAGGGAAATCATTGTTATCAGATCTAAAAAACAAGTCCCCGAATAAACAGTATTAGTAGGATTTTAATTATTTACAATAGATAAAAAAATAATACAATTAAAGATTTGTTTATATTTTCTTTTAACAGCATAAATATCAATGTTCCTATACCTGCATCAGTCCTGGACAATGTTAATGTATTGCCTGAAGAAAATGGTAAGTTTTACTTTAATTGTGCAATCCTTTTAGCAATAATTTTACTGGGGTTTAGAAAAAATTATATTTGTGACTATATTATAAATTTGGTCTGTAAGTGATTTATAAGTGGTTTGTAGATTTTGGTCAAAATGTGGGCAGATCTAGGCTCTTCAGTGGTCACTGGAACTCAGAGTCAACTGGTTTAGCCAACAGTATGGTATCCAAGTCCACCTGCTTTTTTAACAAAGAGGCAAAGCAGGTAATCTGGATTGCCTAATGTACCCCTGTTGATGTATTTTCTGGATGTTCTCCTACAATGGAGGTGTACCTTATTGTTAGGAGCAACATCACTTTTCTCCTTTCTCCTCCCAAATTGTTTATGTAGTTGTATAGGTTCAAAACTTACTGTAAAGCAGATGATCTAGATAAACAGCAAAGTCGATCAGAGATTCAAGGTTACAGAGATTCATCTAAGTTGGCAGAATGTGTTTGTTTAAAAACATGTTAAAATACTACTGGATCATGCATGTTTATTTCTTCTCCCAAACCACTGTAGCTTAAGTAAGCTACAGTGATTATGAATCAGCATTCTGATTCAGCCACCCCTTCAAGATTCATGAAATACAACAAGACACCAGTTTCTCCAGAGCCGACATTAGTAGGCATATGACTGGGGTGGGAGTGTCTAGCGTTGTGGGGGATGTTAGGATTTGTAGGGGATTTAGCCAATCTGAGCACTGCTAGACAGTTCAAGAGTATAGATATACATTTGGCAGAAACTCTTATCCAGAGAAAACTTAAATTTATACATTTATACAATTGAACAGTTGGGGGTTAAAAGCCTTGCTCAAGGGCCTGTTAGTGGCAGCTTGGCAGTGCTGTGATTTGAACTCATGGTCTTTTGATCAGAAATCCAACATTTTAAACACCAAGCTACCCCGTCCCCATACATAATTATGTTTGAACAAGTTTGTGTTTACTACACGTATATAGTATTGCAAAGTTCAGTAAAATACAATACAATACAGGTAGTCAGAGCTAATTACCTTTGTTTGTTTGTCTTTATGTGATTGTTCCTAATACAATATTTGTAGCTATTATTATTATATGCTTGGTTACAATGTATATTAATGTCACATAAAGCAAGCAAAGACAAGTGCAGGTAATATTTGACAATAAACAAAAGACACAAAAACAAAAAACAAATAAACCCTAGATTGATGTGTCACTCTACCTTTCTGCTTGGCTGAGGGTGTCACTCCACCAGCCTGCTTGGCTAAGGACGTCACTCTGCTTCCCTGTTTGGCTGAGGCTGACACTCTGCCTCTCTATTCAGCTGAGGAACCCGCCATTCCTCCGTGCACCAATGAGTATGCCTCCAGCATGTGGGCAGGATTATATCTAGAGACTTCATTATTGTACTTTCTTGTTTGTCATATGTCACAACTGTCCTTGTCACCTTGATTAGCACTTGTGTATATAGCTTCACCCAGCAATCAGCAATCATTGTCTCAAGTTTGTCTTTCTATTCCTTGGTCATGCTCCTTGGGTTTTTGTTCATTGTTCATGTCTCACTTTACATGTAAACACAGTTTACACTATGAATTGTCTATAAAGTATATATTTTTTGTGATTAACTGCTAATTTATTCCCCTCATAGGACATAATAAAATGAAAAGTATTTACAATGTTTCTGGCTACTATTTTCATAACACCTGGAGGCCTCTGAATGGTGCAGTCATCCGAACGTTTAAAAGCTCATTGGCCATAACACATTGTCTTAAAGGAAAGCTTGTCTACATGTTTGGAGATTCCACTGTGCGGCAATGGTTTGAGTATCTCACTGCTTTTGTTCCAAGTAAGGGCAAGCATTTTTCATTGTATTTTTTCTATTCTTTGTCCACAAACTCTCTCATTTCTTATGTTTATCTAATTTCCCCCATGACTTTCTCTTCTTTGCAGACCTAAAACAATTAAATCTTTACAGCCCTAAGCAGGTGGGACCATACATGGCTGTGGACAGCAAAAACAATATTCTTTTGAGCTACCGTTGCCATGGGCCACCCATTCGCTTTACCTCTGTGCTTTCCTCTGGCCTACGCCATGTAGCAAATGAGCTGGACAGACTCAAAGGTGGGCCACAAACAGTTGTTCTGGTGAGTGTGTGGTCTCACTTCAGCACTTTTCCTATCGAAGTATATATAAGGCGCCTACGGCACATCCGTAGGGCTGTGATGCGGCTGCTGAATCGAGAGCCATCTACGGTGGTGGTGATCCGCACAGCAAACCTGCAGAAAATGGACCCAGAGAGCAGTCTGTTCAACAGTGACTGGTTCTCTCTACAGAGGGATGCTGTGTTGCGTGCCATGTTCAAAGGAATCCATGTGCAGCTGATAGATGCCTGGGAGATGACACTGGCTCACCATCTCCCACATGACATACATCCACCCCTCCCCATCATTAAAAACATGATTGATCTGATCCTCTCCCACATCTGTCCTAATGAAAAAATCTAGAATTGTGAAGCAAATCTCTGTAACAGGCTTTAAAACAGATTTAAACAGGCATGTTTTATGCACTTTTACAATTAATTTGGAGAATATTCTCACATTATGCACTTGAAGTCTGTTTACAATTTAATGGGTGCATTTGCAAACTACTAATATACAGTAGTACTATCATACTGCTATATACTTTGTTTTTACTTTCACTCATTATATTTTTACACAAATATCTGTACTTTCTACTTTGTATATTTTCAAAACAGGCTCGTTACTTTAGTTTTAATCTATTTGGTGAAATGTCAATATTTTTTTTCTCATTGCGTGCCGATTTCAGCCCATCAACATATTTCTTGTCCTTGTGTGGCTTTTTCAATCTTCCACTGGTGTATAATTTAATGGCCATCACACACCACAGACGTAGGCTAGTTTACAAAGCTAACAACAAGTAAGGCAACAAGAAGTATAGGGCAAACGTGGATGAGACAGAGGGAGTCAGTAAACATGACTGAGAACAGAGACATTCTTGATCACCTGATCATCTTTTCTCTGCTTGTGTTCTATATGGTGGATGTTCAGCCTGGATACATTCATTAGGTAAAATAATATTAAATTCGGTTTGTATTAATATATTAATTATGGATGTTAAAAAGCTAATTAATTTTAAGGGCACTAATTTTATCAACGCTCGGTCAATCCAACGTGCATTTCTGTTTGACCATTTTTCTTAAAAATATAAATAAGTAAACATAAAAAACTCTACGGAAACATAATTTTTAAATAGTAAACATTTGTCTTGATGCGGCAAGTTTCAAATCAGCAAACTTAGATTACCGTAATTTCCGGACTATAAAGCGCACCCTTATATAAGCCGCACCCACTGAATTTGACAAAGATTTTTATTTTTAACATAAATAAGCCGCACTGTCTACACTGAAACTAATGAACTTTACACAGGCTTTAACGAAAGACACTAAAAGGAGCATAGCGGTATTTTGGGAATAGCCTGCCACTGCATTCTTCCGCTATTACTGCGTGTGTGGAGACCGAGGAATATGTCCTTATTATTTTCTGATGCTCATTTCTAAGTTTCTTTGACTAACCCATAACGCTGTTGCCAAGAAAAATAAAAAAGCACGAGTTTTGGAAACCTGTCTGTGCTTATATGATTTCTGTTGCAACTGGAGTTTTAGTGAGCTCTCCCATGACCCAGACTCAACACGTTACAACGGCTTGTATCTAAACAGTAGCCGACCAAGTAAGTCATTGTTCACTGTTTTCCTCCTTCCTTTCACAACTACAGTGGTACCTTGACCTACGAGTGCATTAATGTACGAGTTTTCCGATGGTTTTTGCGAGTTTTTCCGAGTTTTTGCTTTGTTACGCGAGCAAAAAATTGAGGTACGAGCTCGAGACGCACCTGCTAGATGGCGAAGCAAAGCCAGAAAGCGAAGATTGTGATGAAAATTAAGATAAGCAAAGAAGAAAGAGTAAAAATTTTAAAGTTTAGGGATACGTAGTGTACAGGAGTGATAGTAAAAAAACAAGTTTTCCCTCCGCCTCCGCTTATCGCCTCTACCCCCCTCCACAGACACACCCCGCCGGTGTTTTCGTTAGCTCAAGTCCTCTCATCTCCAAGGAAAATACACTGAATAAAACCTTATTATATCTTTACATACTCTTTCTATTATGTTTTTATACAAGATTTGTTATTTAGAAATGTATTTTCCAATTTAATAACATGAAACATAAAAACAGGGTGTCATTTTGAGGGTTGGAACGGATTGATGCCATTTTAAGTATTTTCAATATGGAAAACTGATTCGATGTGCGAGCAAATTGAGATACGAGCTCGTCCACGGAACGAATTAAACTCGTAGGTCAAGGTACCACTGTATTTCTCTGGGGAGTTTATCTTTTGTCATCGTCGTGCGCCACCGGAAGTTTTTCTCCCGAAGCCGTGCAGCTCAGAACACAGGTGAGGTGCGTTTTTTCGTTTTCGTTCGAAAATTTCATTGGTCTAATGTTATGTCGCTCAGTTTTTTGGCTTGAAGTTTGTGAAACCGGGAAAAACCCAGGAAAAATCCGTAAATTAGCCGCTTCGTTGTTTAAGCCGCGGGGTTCAAAACGTGGGAAAAAAGTAGCGGCTTATAGTCCGAAAAATACAGTATGATTTTATGATTGTACAGAAAAGAGCAATATATCATTTGAATATGTAAAGGGTCTACTACACTCATAAAAACAACAAAACGCTGTGCTTTTGTAAAATAAAGAAAACAGACATTGTGCACTCTTTTCCATCTCTCTTCACAGACACATAAATAAAACAACCTGAATCTCAGTGAATACTTGCCTCACAGACATAATAAACATATGTATAGACACTAAAACAGGTAGTAGTAATGGCTACGTTTTACTAAGTTGCAGTACATGTCAGAGCTAATACCTCTTTTCTTGAGGAAAATAGGATGGTGTCAGGGATCCCCCTGCCACGCCCCCTTCGGAGGCTGTCCTTCCCAGGGATTCCCTGACGCACCGCGCTCATGCTCTCGTGCGTGCCCCGCCCGCCTGCAGCTGCTCGCAATCCGGCTTCACAAGGAGCAGCTGAGGCTCATCTCCATGTCCCATTCCACCACCCATATAAACCCGGCGGTGTGTGCGTTTCTCGGCGCGCCTCGGACTGCTGACGTTCCTCCGTCTCTGCCCCCGCTCCGTACCCCGCTCCGTACCCCGCTCCGTACCCCGCTCCGTGGATATATTTGTGTTATTGTTTGTATTACGGACTGCCTCTTGCCGGTTTATCCCGCTCTGCGGGTGCTTTATGTTGGCTCTGCCTGTTTGTGTAATAAAAACGCTGGCTGCTATTTCTGCCTCCGCCTCCATCTACGCCGCGTGACAGATGGTCAGTACTTCAACTTTTAGCAGAGAATTTTAAAAACATGAGTATCTGTACTTCTACTTAAGAGAAGGATGTGTGTACTTTTGCCATCTCTGGTCATGGTGAAACGGCAGTGGTGGACGAAGTATATCAAATGTACTTGAGTTAAAGTAGAGATACAGTAGGTACAATATTACTTTAGTAAAAGTGCTCCATTTAAACTTTCACTTAAGTAAAAGTACAAACGTATTTGCTTTCAAATGTACATAAGTATCCAAAGTATTATGATTTATTCTGGCTATAATGTTCCTATTATAATTTTTATCACAAGATTCTTTATTTAATCAACTCAGTTTATGTGAAAAGACACTAATGTTACTCTTAGCA
>JAAIIK010000008.1:8041628-8059667 GCA_014706435.1 Silurus glanis
TATATATATATATATATATATATATATATAAATATAAAACCCAGCCATTAGGGAGGCACAAGCCAGTGCACTCTTAGTGCCAGTCCCAAGCCCGGATAAATGGGGAGGGTTGCGTTAGGAAGGGCATCCAGCGTAAAACATGTGCCAAATCAAATATGCGGGTCACGATTAAGAATTTCATACAGGATCGGTCGAGGCCTGGGTTAACAACGACTGCCACAGGTATCGTTAGCCAACAGGGTACCGGAGGAAATTGGGCTACTGTTGGCCGAAGGAGAGGAGGAAGACGTCTACAGAGACGGCAGGTAAAGAAGCAGTGTAGGAGAGTTGAGGTTAAGGTTGGTACTTTAAATGTTGGCACTATGACTGGTAAAGGTAGAGAGATAGCTGATATGATGGAGAGGAGAAAGGTAGATATGTTGTGTGTTCAGGAGACTAAGTGGAAAGGGAGTAAGGCCAGGAACATTGGAGGTGGGTTTAAACTGTTCTATTATGGTGTGGATGGAAAGTGAAATGGTGTAGGGGTGATTCTGAAGGAAGAGTACAGTAAGAGTGTAGTGGAGGTGAAGAGAGTTTCTGATAGGGTGATGATCGTGAAGGTGGAAGTTGAAAGGATGATGATAAATGTCATCAGTGCCTATGCTCCACAAGTCAGCTGTGAGATGGAAGAGAAGGAAAGATTCTGGAGTGAATTAGATGAAGTGGTAGATGGTGTACCTAGAAATGAAGATTGGTGATTGGGGCAGACTTTAATGGGCATGTAGGTGAAGGGAACAGAGGTGATGAGGAGGTGATGGGTAGGTATGGTTTTAAGGAGAGGAATGTGGAAGGGCAGATGGTAGTAGATTTTGTTAAAAGGATGGAAATGGCAGTGGTGAATATGTGTTTTAAGAAGAAGGAGGATCATAGGGTGACGTATAAGAGTGGAGGAAGGTGCACACAGGTGGACTATGTTCTATGTAGGAGATGCAACCTGAAGGAGATTGGAGACTGTAAGGTGTTGGCAGGGGACAGTGTAGCTAGACAGCATCGGATGGTGGTCTGTAGGATGGTTTTGGAGGTGAAGAAGAAGAGGAGGAGAGTGAGGACTGAAAGAAGAATAAGATGGTGGAAACTGAAGAAGGAAGAGTGTAGTGTGAGGTTCAGGGAAGAGGTCAGACAGAGGCTCGGTGGTGGTGAAGAGGTGCTGGATGATTGGGAAACTACTGCAGGAGTGATGAGGGAGGCAGCTAGAAAAGTACTTGGTGTGACATCTGGAAATAGAAAGAAAGAGAAAGAGACGTGGTGGTGGAATGAGGAAGTGCAGGAGAGCATAAGGGGAAAGAAGTTAACAAAACAGAAGTGGGATCGACAGGGTGATGAGAAAAGTAGGCAGGAGTACAAGGAGATGCGGCAGCAGGTAAAGAGAGATGTGGCGAAAGCCAAGGAAAAGGCATACGAGGAGCTGTATGAGAGGTTGAACACTAGAGAAGGAGAAAAGGATTTGTACCGATTGGCCAGGCAGAGAGATCGAGCTGGGAAGGATGTGTTGCAAGTAAGAGCAATAAAGGATGGAGATGGAAATGTGTTGACTAGTGAGGAGAGTGTGTTGAGAAGGTGGAGGGAGTATTTTGAGCAGCTGATGAACGAGGAAAATCAGAGAGAGAGAAGGTTGGTTGGTGTGCAGATGGTGAAGCAGGAAGTGGATAGGCTTAGTAAAGAGGAAGTGAAAGCAGAGATTAAGAGGATGAAGAGTGGAAAGTCGGTTGGACCAGATGACATACTGGTAGAAGCATGGAGATGTTTAGGAGAGATGGCAGTGGAGTTTTTAACCAGATTGTTTAACAAGATTCTGGAAGGTGAGAGGATGCCTGAGGAATGAAGAAGGAGTGTGCTGGTACCGATCTTTAAGAATAAGGGAGATGTGCAGACCTGCAGTAACTACAGGGGAATTAAGTTGATCAGTCACACCATGAAGTTATGGGAAAGAGTAGTGGAAGCCAGGCTGAGAGAAGAGGTGACCATCTGTGAGCAAAAATATTTCATGCCGAGGAAGAGCACCACAGATGCATTATTTGCTTTGAGAATGTTAATGGAGAAGTATAGAGAAGGACAGAAGGAATTGCATTGTGTATTTGTGGATTTAGAGAAAGTGTACGACAGGGTGCCAAGAGAGGAGTCGTGGTATTGTATGAGGAAGTCAGGTGTGTCAGAGAAGTATGTGAGGGTGGTGCAGGACATGTATGAGGACAGTGTGACAGCAGTGAAGTGTGCAGTAGGAACGACAGACTGGTTCAAGGTGAAGGTTGGACTGCATCAAAGATTGGCCCTGAGCCCTTTCCTGTTTGCAGTGGTGATGGACAGGTTGACGGAAGAGGTCAGACAGGAGTCTCCCTGGACTATGATGTTTGCGGATGATATTGTGATTTGTGGTGAGAGTAGTGAGCAGGTTGAGAAGAGCCTGGAGAGGTGGAGGTACACGCTGGAGAGGAGGGGAATGAAAGTCAGTAGGAGTAAGACAGAGTACATGTGCGTAAATGAGAGGGAGGGAAGTGGAGTTGTGTGGTTGCAGGGAGAAGAGGTGGAGAAGGTGGTGGAGTTCAGGTACCTGGGGTCAACAGTGCAAAGTAATGGAGAGTGTGTTAGGAAAGTAAAGAAAAGAGTGCAGGCAGGGTGGAGTGGGTGGAGAAGAGTGACAGGAGTGATTTGTGATAGTAGGATATCTGCAAGAATGAAAGGGAAAGTTTATAGGTCTGTGGTGTGACCTGCGATGTTGTATGGATTAGAGACAGTGGCATTGAGTAAAAGGCAGGAGGCAGAGCTGGAGGTAGCAGAGCTGAAGATGTTGAGGTTTTCGTTGGGAGTGACGAGTATGGACAAGATTAGAAATGAGTTTATTAGAGGGACAGCGCATGTTGAACGTTTTGGTGACAAGGTGAGGGAGGCGAGATTGAGATGGTTTGGACATGTGCAGAGGAGGGACATGAGTTATATTGGTAGGAGAATGCTGAGGATGGAGCCACCAGGAAGGAGGAAAAGAGGAAGACCAAGAAGGAGGTTCATGGATGTGGTGAGCGAAGATATGCAGGTAGTTGGTGTGAAAGAGGCAGATGTAGAGGACAGGGTGGTATGGAGACGGATGATCCGCTGTGGCGACCCCTAATGGGAGCAGCCGAAAGAAAAAGAAGAGATATTTTATATATATATATATATATATATATATATATATATATACACGTATATAGAGTTCCATTTAAAAGAAACTCTTGAAGCTGAACATCAAATGCTAGCAGTAGCAGCTAGTCACTTGATGACGCAATGTTTTTTTTTAGCGTTTTCATGCATGTGCAAAACAAATCTGCTGGATACTGGAAGCCATCCCCTGCTTCTCTCAATCAAAATCATGCTTGTCTGTTTTACCACAGTGAATATCTTTGGAAAGGACATACAGTAGTCTCCTTCTTCTCCAGTATGCTGGGAAAAAGGTGCTTTTTTCATTGCTCCAACTCTGTGTCTGTGTATATGACATTCTGTGGACAGACAAAGTTGTACGGTCCTATTGCCACTATGTTGATCTCTTGGGTTTGGAGAAGGCTCAGGAGATGGAGAGGGGTGGGTGGGTTAATAGGAGAGGGAGCTGGAGGAAGAGGGAAAAGGGGTGGGATTGAAATCACAGGTCTCAGAGCAGGTGCTTGACCCTGTTTAAGACATGAAGCACATTTATTCATTGATAACTTTAAGGCCAATAGGCAAGTCATGATGTCATCGGCGGGTGACATTGCACAAACCAGGAAGCTACAAAATGGGTGAGAGATGATAGCAACATTAGCTTCTGAAAAAAAAGGGAAGGGAAGCGCTGCAGGGATGCAGTGAGTATGGACTGTTGATGCAGCGTTCCCTGAGGGAACGAGGGTTACATAGGTTACCTAGAGATATCCCTTTCAGGAACTCGAGCTGCATCAAAATGCTTTGGGAATGAGTGTCCAATCACGCCATACTGACCAGTCCCTGCCTAGTGTGTCTGAGCACCAACCTGCAGGACAGAGGAGCCGGGAGTGGCTCTGATGTCAAGGTCATAGAACCTGACAAAGGTCAAAGGGGTGGACCAGACTGCAGTGTTGCATATGTTCGGGAGAGAAACTCCAGCGGACCAGGCTGTAGAGGCCGCTATACTCCGGGTGGAATGAGCCATGACTTTGAAAGGAGTGGGAAGACCAGAGGACTCATAACCAGAGGAAATGGCATCTACTATCCATCTGCTGAGAGTCTGCTTATTGGCTGGAAAACCTTTACTATGAGGGCCATAGCAGACAAACAGTTGCTCCGACTTTCTCCACAAACTCCACAAACTCCAGAATTGAACTAACCGGGCAGTTAACTGGGTCTAACTGGTGGTGCTCACACCATGTGGTGAACAGATGCCATCTAGCACCATACAACCTCCTTGTGGAGGGAGCTCTGGAATGGAGAATGGTCTCCACTACCTCAGTAGAGAGACCAGCTGCTAGAAACTGTGCCCCCTCAGGGGCCACAGCCAAAGCTTCCATAACTCTGGGCGGGGGTGAACCAGGGTTCCCCCTGTCTGCGAGATGAGAGCAAGAAGGTTCCTCGAGGAGGGACAGCAGGTCTGTGAACCATGGTCTGCCTGGCCAACAAGGTGCCAACAGGAGGAGACGGGCTCCCTTCTGGTGGATTTTCTCCAAACTCGGCAAGATGGGGGAAAGGCGTACAGACATAGTATGTGGTGATCTCTCAGGTCTTATAGGTAGTGTTTTAGTGCCAAAAACACAGTCATCATCTCCAGGCAGTTTATGTGCCATGAACTATGTACCACCAACCTTGGGCGGAGTTGCCACTCATGACCGCTCCCCACCCCATGACCAATGACAAGGAGCTCCCAGGACACGGCCCTGAAACTGGAACGTAGGTTCTTTAAATATGTCTAAGGCTTGAAGGGCTCGCTTTGGGACCTTGATAATACATAATGGATTGCCCCCTCGGGAGAACCCTCTGTCTCTGAGCCACCACTGGAGGTGTCTCATATGGAGGAGGCCAAGTGGGATCACATTGGATGCTGCTGCCATGAGACCCAGCAGCCTCTGGAACTGCTTCAAAGTGAGTCACTGGCCTTCTCTCACTCTCCTGACTGCTGTGAGGATAGCTGCGATCTGCGTGGGAGACAGTTGTGCCTTCAACATGGTGGAGTCCCACACTACGCCCAAGAAGGTGGTTCTCTGTACTGGAGAAAGCACACTCTTCCTTGTGTTTAATCTTAACCCCAGCTCCTTCATACAGGCGAGAACGACATCTCGATGCTGTACCGCCTGAAGCTCTGATCGAGCTAATATCAACCAGTTGTCGATATAGTTTAGAATGTGGATACCCTGAAGCCATTGCGGGGCTAGAGCCGCATTTATGCACTTTGTGAAGGTGTGGGGTAAAAGTGTTAGGCTGAACTGAGATGGAGGGAGACACCCGCTGGAGGGAGGCTGCAATCCAAAGCACATCCTGTGGTAGGGCTAACAGCCTGGCCTCCTGTGCCAGGAAGTCTGATCGGGGAACGAACCTCTCAAGCCGTTGAAGCCTCCGGAGAGGAGGCGGGTCTTCTCCATCCACAGCGATCTCTTGGGCAGAGATGGAGGGAGACACCCGCTGGAGGGAGGCTTCATCAGCTGCAGGGCATTGCTCCAGCTGTTCTGAAAGGGTCAGAGCTAACAGCCTGGCCTCCATTTGGTGTTGAGGAGGTATGGGCACCATATAATTAAGAGTACACCGCCCTCCTCGATGTAGGGCGCTCTGATTTTAAGGGCCACTTCACCACTGCACATTTGTTCGAGGATTTGACCACCCTCAGGTTGGCCGGCTCCTTTGATCTGGGCTTTGCGATGCCCAAGAGATCGGTGAGGAAGGTACCACTGGAATGCCGCAGATTGCTTTGTTTTCTCCTGAAACCTGTCGGCGACTGCCTCAACCGCGTCGCCGAATAGGCCAGAAGTAGCTATCAGGGCATTTAGCAGAAAGCAGGTGAGGCACAGATGCCTTTTTTTGGTTACTAAAGCTGACATAGACTGACCAACGGCCTGCGCCTTTTTCTTGGTGGCCCTAAGGGTTAGGTCGGCTGCATGACGTAACTCCTTAATATCGTCAGCCCCAGAGCTGAAACCCTTGTCCAACTCTTGCAGAAGGTTGGCCTGGTATGCCTGCAACACACTCATTGTGTGGAGGCAACCCGCGGCCTGACCTACTGCAGCGCCTTGCCTACTAAGGCCGAAGTGGCTTTCAACAGCCTAGTAGGCAATACTGGAGCCTTCAGCGACGCAACACCTGGGGAGAGAAGCCAGCTAGCATCTCTTCGACCCTGGGCATCTCCTTATAGCCGCACTCCTTAAACCCAACTACGTTCGCGTACAGTAAGGTTGCAGGGAAAACGCTCTATGGGGTCTCCCAGGACCTGGACACCTCGGTAAGCAGGTTGAGAAAAAATGGAAGCCCCGGCGCGGAGGCTGTGACACAGCACACAGGAAACACTCATCTAGCTTACTGTGAGTGCGTTGCTTCAGCTTCTCGCCCAGCCAAGCTATCTCTAGCTTGGATACAGCCCGCATCATTACCTCCAGGAGCTCCTCGTACAGCACAGGAGGAAGAAATATGGAGCTCTGTGTCACATGCGCCAGGAGAAGAAATCGCCGAAGGGCGTGCTTCCCCCGGGGAACAGGTGCTCGGCCCGGCAAAGGAGGCTGGAGGGGACTCATCTGTCTCCATGCCTTCTGCTAGGGCGGCCTGCGAGCCTCATGACCTTCGGCGCCTGAGCCGCAAGGAAGAGCACTCTCCTCAAAGAGTGCTTTCCGGGAGCAGAGCATGCGTATACAGCGTGAACAATCGTCTCCCTCAAGAGCCAATTGAGCATGCTCCACTCCCAAGCAAACTACGCATAACTCATGAACCGCAATGAAACGGGGGCAAAGAGGGACACACATGCGGAAATTTTTGTTTGCTTTGAGCCATTCCTTGCACAGATTCACACACAAAATGCTTATCTGAACAAACAGAAGCTAATATCGCTACCATCCCTCACCCATTTTGTAGCTTCCTGGTTTGCGTGACGTCGCCCGCCGATGACGTCATGACTTGCTTCTTGGCTGGATTTCACATGTGATTCAGAGAGTGGACAACGCGAGACATTCCCAAAGCGTTTCTACGCAGCTCGAATTCCTGAAAGGGAAATTCTGTTTTTTAAAAGTCTTTTCAGTCTGGGTATTTTTTTTTTTTTTTATTGTTTTAATGGTTTTATTAATCTCATTCATGTGTCAGGTTTACTTATTATTTTGCTTTGTCTGTTCTAGAGACATGTTACAGCTTTTTGATAAAGCTCTATTTGGTTTCTTTGTAAAATATGATTCAAATTCAAAAACATGCAAAAGCATTTATTAATGTAAAGTGTGTAAAAAAAATTGTGATAGTATTTTTGTGTCCATTTAGCACCGCCTTATTTCACTCATTACTCCACATTACTTGTTGGAGCTTGGCATGTTACTGTTGGAAAACAGAGCTGTTTTACCCCTTTCCTTATGTTATTTCAGTGCAGATCTCTGGAACCTTCTTGCAATGGTTGGCATGAACCTTGTGGCAAACATGGTTTAACATCAGGATCAATCCATACAGAATCAGTAAACTTGGCATCAGATTTTAACCCAACAATGCATTCTTGGCATGGAGGTATGGGGAATTAAAATCAACAAATGGATTGAGGATTGATTGGGGAGACAGTCAACATCAGACAGCAAACAGAAAAAGAAGAACTGGAAACAGCAGCTGCTTTTACAGGTGGGTCTGCTGCAGAATTTCTTCTGGCCAACTTACAGGCTTCAATTATATCAATTGCAGCTTGTACTGAGAATTGTGAAGGTGTCTAGATTATGCTCTGAAAAAATACTCAAACCATGAACATAAAACATATGAATCATGTACAAATTAGTGCTGCAGCTTAAACTCCAATTAGACTTTATATCCATGTTAGACCTTAAACATGTTACTGTTTCATATTGTTTAGCTTAGTGTTGTCAAAATGAACGCGTTAATGACTGCGTTAATAATGCTGTGTGCATTTCTGTTTGACCATTTTTATTACAAATACAAATAAATAAATATAAAGAGTTGAAATTAAAACCTTCAAGGCAACACACATTCATGACATCTTTTCTTTACTCAGATAGAAAACCTCCTCTCTAATTTCTTTCACGTAATTTGAAAAACATGCAATCTGATTGTTTAAAGCAGGGGTGTCAAACTCAGGCCAAATATGGCCCGCGGTGTAATTATATTTGGCCCGCGAGATCATATCAAATGTGTATTAGAGTTGGCCCGCCAGTATACAGCGCATACACCGCTAATACTACAAATCCCAGAATGCTTTGTTAGTGCGCGAGCGCGTCAGTCGAGACCGCTGAAAAACTCCGCTTACTCAGCGCTGAATTTACCCGGAGATTTACCGACTTTGAAGCCCAGAAATGCAGATTTGAACTGCTCAGTAATCCGTTTGTGGTTGACGTGGAAAGCGCACCAACCAACCTCCAAATGGAGCTGATTGTACTCCAGTGTAGAGACACGCTCAAGTCAAAGTACGATTCTGTGTGTGCTGCACAGTTTCCAAGTTTCCTCCCCGACACACTGCTCCAACTACGTGTCCAAGCTGCTCAAACACTCTCTATGTTCGGCAGCACATATCTTTGAGAGAAACTGTTCTCTTTGATGAAGATGAACAAAACACCACTCAGGAGTCTCACTGATGAACACCTTCACTCAATCCTGAGGATTGAGCAGAGTAAATCAGAGTGTAGAAACTGAGCTTGAATTAATTTAGTCTTTATGCACTTTTTCTACTCCAAGGCATGAACTGGTAATAGTTGAATGGTTGTTTTTTTATTGAAGGAAATTATTATTTTTGGTTGTTTTGTTGTTGGCCTGTGAAAAAAGATTTACATTAAAAAGGAATTCGAAAGGCTAGAGAGAGAGAGAGAGAGAGAGAGAGAATAATAATGTTGAACCTTTTCATATGGAAACGGTTCAACATTACACATCTGGAGAGACGGAAAACATGCACAATTGCAGTCATTTTTTCAATAAATAATGAGTTTGGCCCGTGACTTCGTCCCAGTTTTTTATTTTGGCCCACTGTGAATTTGAGTTTGACACCCCGGGTTTAAAGCATCAGCTTTAAGCAACATAGATTAGAATCAACAGGATGCCTGCAGGACATCTTTACGACTAAAAAGAGCCATTTTGGCCCCTCTCCCACCAAATAAAATTTGCCTGTATCCGCAAAACACATTTGTCCTTTAAATTATTAAAACACAATTTGGTGTTTTATGCAAATGTAAGGTATTTGCCTAGATGCACCACTAGGCAGCACTAGTGTCATTTCTGTATTTCTGTTTTAGAGGAGCTGAAGAGCTGCGGGTTGCCAACCTCCGCCTTAAGGCAATTCCCTTTGACAGCGGCAAGACGTGACCGCCGAAATTTGATTGGATAGAAAAATAAACCGAAAATTACACTTAAGTGCACTGCTCCATGACACAGCACATTCGAGAGAAACATTGTGAAATGAACTACTGGGAATATTAATACATATTTAGGAAAAAAAACATATTAAAACGTAAGTCATTGATTCCGATTTTTAACTGAAATGTACTTATACAATCAGAAAATTGTTAGTTAAGTTTAAGTAAATATGTTTTAGAGAATAATCTTAGCTGAATGCATCAATGTGTTGATCAAGACCTGCCACCAGACTATTTTGAATAACTGTAAATTACAGCGATAAAGATGGGATTTCCCAAATTCTTTTTAATATATTCACTGTCATAATTCTTTCTGTATTATCATTTTCCTAACCCTGTAAATGTAATGTAAAAACATCTTTTGTAAGATATTATAACACAGACAAGAGCTTACTCCTTGTACATGAAAAGGGATTGTAAGTTGGAAAAGTTGAAAAAAATGATCATTTTGGATGTGAGAATTAGATCTGATATAAATATGATATTTATAAAACACCATGTTATACAAAGTTAAATCAAAATCTTAAGTTTGTCCTGCACTCTGTGAGACAGCACTTATAGTTTTATCACTCTTTTGGTGTTTTAAATTAAAACTGCAGAGTCATTGTGTTTGCGACAGACAGACAGACAGACAGACAGACAGACAGGCAGGCAGATAGACAGACAGGCAGATAGATAGATAGATAGATAGATAGATAGATAGATAGATAGATAGATAGATAGATAGATAGATACTTCACAGCTTCTCATGGTCAATATTTGCAGCCCAGTCTCATTGAATTTCGTGATATAGTCACAAAATGGAATCTATTGATTCGATTGAATTTCTCTCTTTTTTTTTTCGTGTCACTAAGGACGACTTTCTATATAATGTATTTCAAGTATTTTTGGTGCCTCCACCAAAGTTTTCTTTCTGCCACTTGATACCACAGACACGGTATTGTTTTTTTGTTGTATTGATTTTCTAAACGTCAAGCAAGTGATTTTATCCTTGTTTTTATTGTTTTATATTCAGTAAGCTACTCTATTATAAATCATCATCAGTGGTTTATTCTAATCAAAATACAATAAATATGTTCTCTCGGTTAATTAAGGAGAGTGTCTTAATTGTTAAAAGACACACATTTTTTACAGTATAACCCTAACGCTTACCCTAAACCTTCTGCCTTATTCTCCGATAAAAAATGTGGGGAAAAGTTTGCTTTTGCATTACTTTCAGCATTAACCAGACGGAGGCAGTTGTGCGGAGTGATGTGAAAAAAGAAGGAATTCGTGTCCATGAACACGAATCAATAGATTCAAATTCATGAATATGTCACAAAATGCTGTGAGATTACAATTCATGACTATATCAAGAAATGCCTGTGAGACTCTGTTGGTATTTAAGCTTTGATCACAGAACAATAGGTCATTTAAGTTGACCTCCACTTGCAAACCCATTAATTTAGCTGATTTAACTTTCTTTGAACAGCATACATATACAACATACAGTTATATTATACTGAGTAGTAAAACTCTTTTACTTGATTTTACAAGTTTGACAGATCCAGTAAGTCATTCACTTCTCTTTTACATTATAACCATAAAAAGCTGCTAAAAATCAGGGTGGCTGATGAGCTAAGAAAAAATAAAGTTCATAAAATGTTTGACAAACATATATTATTATTGTTCGGGATGTCAAAATTAACATTTTAATTGTTGATTGTTACTTTTTTTTAATTTCTGAATGCATGAACAAAAAGAAGCAAGTAATGTCAAAGAAACTGTCTTCAAAGCTTAAAGACAAGATTGTTTTGTTTTGAAGAACAGATCTGGAGAATGCTATAAAAAATCTGCTAAAATGAAGGTTCACAAGACCACAGTGGCCTTCAGAATCTTAAATTAAAGAAGTTTGGAACAACGTGGACTCTTCCCAAAGCTAGCCACCCAACCAAACTGAGCAATTGTTGAGGGAAGGGCCTTATTGTGAGAGGTGAGCCACAGAGATCATGTGTGGAATTGGGAGAGATTTATAGATCATCAACCATCATTGCAACACTCCAGTCATCTGAGCTGTGTGGCAGAGTGAATTGTTTTGCAAGTCGGCTTACAATGCAGTATTTTATGGTCGAATAAGTGTGTATGTGGGTCATATACACAGAATGTCATTGTTAATCTACATACTATACTGGCTGATTATTATTTACTCTAAATCTAGAGTTTCATAATATTATTAACTTTAGTTTTGTTTTGTTTTTTAATTTAAGGAAGGCTTTTGTACTGTATATAGGTGCATGCACCTATAGAAGGTACGATAGTAGAAATAAACAGTATGTCGTGTTAAAACAGACACATTAACATACCACACAGATCTGAGCAAGCTGAGTTGACCATGACCAAGTGTTTATTTTGATCCACCCCATAGATACCTTTTTCAATATGGATTCGCATCAGATATTCTGGTTAAATAAACAGGATTTCAAGACATCTATGTTTTAACATGAAAACAAAATGAACATACAATTGAGACTTAATTTCAATAGTTATCAAGCTAACAGCTATGCAAAATAAAGTAATTTAATGTCTTTCCCAAAGTAGGTAAATTATGCATCAATCATCACCATCATTATGACTGGTGAGTGAATAACACTGATTGTCTCTACATCATGGCACATGTTAAAGGCAATGCATTAGAAAATCAGCAGAAAAATGGGCAAGCATAAACATTTGAGCAAGTTTTACTAGGGCCAAATCGTGATGGCTAGATGACTGTCAGAGCATCTGCAAAACTGCAGCTCTTTTAGGGTGTTCCCAGTCTGTAGTGGTCAGTATCTATCAAAAGTGGTCAAAGGAAGGAACAGTGGTGAATCAGCAACAGGGACATGGGTGGCCAAGGCACATTGATGCACGAGGGGAGCGAAGGATTGCGGAAGAAGATAAAGCTGTTAATGCTCGACAGATTTAAAATGTTGTGGCAGCAAAAGGGGGACAAACACAATATTAGGCAGGTGGTCATAATCTTTTGTCTGATCGGTGAATAATTTAAATTACATTCCTTTATAGAAATAAAAGAACTAGACAAACTAATAACCAGCTGTTAATTTTGCATTAGGTTTAAATTATTTTAAGAGTGGATGAACACATTTAAAATGAGGGAAATTGTTATTGGAGTGTTCCTGTGGATCCTTTTGAGATAATAACATACCCTATATATGTTGCTTTTAACTATTAGGTATTTCATCTGAGCCTATTATTTAAGGATTAATTGTTTAATAAATTTAAAAACAGAAATAATTGACAAGCAGTAATATTTTCTTAAAATACACATGCCACTGTTTATTTATTTTTACATTTTGACTATATTTTGTAACTTAATTTCTCCTTATTAAGGTCCTGAGTTAATGAGTATGATAAAGTTATAACTTACTCATACTCCCCCTCATTAACATCATTCAGAAGCATTATTATTTTTTATTGTATAAAATATAATTAATAAATAAAATGAGTAATGCATTTCTCACCATATATCTAATAAGATTAGGTTTACAATTTAGCATATTTCAGTGTGTTTCATATAAGTTTCTCTTTGTCAGGTTGGTAAAGTTGTTCACAGTGAGATTTGCTCATAACTTACTGGTATTGTACGGTGGTGATCAGGGCACCCATTCATGGAAGGCCAGATACCCAGATACCTACTTGTGTTTACTCTATTGGCACTATCAGGATTTATAGTGCTCATTGGAAACATCACATCTTTGGAGGTGAGTACAACTTCATTCAGAGCCCAATATGTCTATAGAGGCAGCTGATTTGTTTCTTATAAGTTACTTACTTTAATAGGATGTCTCAAGTGAGTGATTTGTGAATGAACCTAAACTGAACAATTGTATTCTCAGAAAACTATGGGGTTAATATTCAGAGTTGAGATAAGTGAAGAGAGTGAGTATTTAGAAAATGCATGCAGCTGCATACAGCTGTAAGATCTTCTTAGAATAAACATGGACTATTTAAAACAGACATATGGCTCTTGAGCCAATTTTTGAGTGATATCAGCACAAGCAAAGCACAACACAAGCAAAGACCTGACTGTTGTTATACAACCATTTGATCTAACCACAATTTGTCATGCTATGATTTTTGGGTTTTATAAATACATAAAACGATGACCTTATTAATTTCTTATCCCCTTTAAGTCTTAAGTCTTTTTTCAAGAGTACAAGAGAGGATACATCTTTATTGTGACATTGCTTATCTATTGCTTATTTTAATAAATAAACGTATGAACAACATACATGGGATGCAATTAAAGGCAGTCTGCATGTTCTATACACAATTAGAAATTGCATACATTTTTAACATCAGAATTTTGCTTTAGAAGCTAATAACTTCATGTAACTTACAGTACCTAGACATTTATTGTTTTTGAGGACTACCCAGAACTAAATCGTATTGAATTGCTCTGGGTTTAACTTGATTGCAGGGTAAAAATAAATATCCCAACTAGAAAGATCACCTGTGTGTGTGAGGCACACACACGCTATCTATTCGGTTAGAGCCAAAAATGTAGAATTTGGAAAGTTCTTTCCACTAAACTTTCTTCCACTCATTCACTGCTCAATTTACAGTGCATTGCAAAAGTATTCATACCCCTTTAATATTTACGCATTTTGTCATGTTATAACCACAAACTAAAATGTATTTAATTGGGATTTTATGTGAAGGACAAACACAAAGTATCACATACTGTACATGGAGCATTTTAATTGGTTAAAGAGTCCAATCTGAATAAAAATGCTCCATATAAACACACGGATCCTAAATGGCGGCACGGCAGTAGCTCGCAGCGGCCGCTCCGGACCCAAAATGGTGCTACTTTCACTTTGTAGCCTGCCTTACGCAACATATGGACATCGGAGCAACCGGTGTCCCTGTGTACCACCGCCGAATACTCAAGGAACTCAGAAACAACCCCAACAACACAATAAACGATGATCTGTGGCAGAAGCTACGCAACCTCGGCGTGCTTTGAGAACCAGGCCTCCAGACCTCGTCGTCGCCTGCAGCGGATGGACGGAGGAGGGGGAATCAAAAGTGCTGCGCGAGGAAGCGGAAGCACGGAAAGTGAGCGGGGGCTAGTGCTAGGCTAAAAGCTAACCCTAGCCGTCCTGCTCTACCATCTCTACTGCTGGCAAATGTCTGCTCCCTGGACAATAAATTGGACTACATCAGACTCCAACAAGCTATTAGGCGTGAGTAAAGACACTGCTGCGTCTTCATGTTCACTGAGACGTGGCTGAGCGACAGAGTTCTGGACTCTGCCATTCAGCTGGATGGGCTAGCCGGGTTTCGTACTGTAGGAAATGCAGCTCTGTGCGGTAAGACTCGCGGCAGTCTGTGTGTTTACATCAGCAAGGGCCAAACTGTCCTGTGCCAATATAGAGGCCAAGTGCGCACACGGCAAGAGAATTCGCAGCCAATTCCAGGACAGCGGAGACACCCAGCGCATGTGGCAGGGCATCCAGGCGATCACGAACTACAAGACGACATCACATGCTTGTGACCGTGACACCTCCCTCCCAGATGCTCTGAACGACTTCTACGACCGGTTCGAGGTGCAGAACAACAAGGCAAGGAAGACCACTCCTCCCAGTGACCAGGTGCTCTGTCTAACCATAGCTGAAGTGAGGAAAACTCTATGCAGAGTTAACCCACGGAGGTCTGCTGGACCAGACAACATTCCTGGCAGAGTGCTCAGGAAATGTGCACAACAGATAGCGGATGTCTTCACCGACATCTTCAACATCTCCCTGAGCAGCGCCATTGTTCCTACATGCCTCAAGACAACGACCATCGTTCCCGTGCCGAAGAAGTCTACTGTCTCCTGCCTCAATGAATATCGTCCCGTCGTGCTCACACCCATCGTAATGAAGTGCTTCGAGAGGCTCGTCATGAGGCACGTCAAGACCCAACTTCCACCCGCAATGGACTCCATGCAGTTCGCATAGACTTCAGCTCAGCATTCAACACGATCATCCCTCATCACCTGTTCACACCTACTGGGCCTAAACACCTCCCTCTGTAACTGGATCCTGGACTTTGTGACTGGGAGACCTCAGTCAGTCTGGATCGGAAACAGCATCTCGAGCACCACCACACTGAGCACTGGGGCACCTCAGGGCTGTGTGCTCAGTCCACTGCTGTTCACTCTCCTGACTTACGACTGTGTAGCAATGCACAGCTCAAATCACATCATCAAGTTTGCCAATGACACGACCGTAGTGGGTCTCATCAGCAAGAACGATGAGTCAGCATACAGAAAGGAGGTGCAACGGTTAACAGCCTGGTGTGGAGCCAAAAACCTGTCTCTGAAAGTCCACAAAACGAAAGAGATGGTTGTTGACTTCAGGAGAGCACAGAGCAACCATTCTCCACTGATCATCAATGAATCCTCTGTGGAGATCGTCAAGAGCACCAAATTCCTTGGTGTTCATCTGTCATCCTCATCCTGACCACGTTCTACAGAGGGACCATTGAGAGCATCTTGAGCAGCTGCATCACTGCCTGGTTTGGGAACTGCACTGTCTCGGCTCGCAAGACCCTGCAGAGGATAGTGAGGACAACTGAGAAGATCATCGGAGTCTCTCTCCCCTCTATCATGGACATTTACACCACACGCTGCATCCGCAAAGCCAACAGCATTGTGGAAGACCCCACACACCCATCACACACACTCTTCATCCTCCTTTCATCCTCCTGCCATCAGGGAAGTGGTTTTGAAGCATTCGGGCTGCCACATCCAGACTGTATAAGAGTTTCTTCCCTCAAGCCATCAGGCTTCTCAACACAGAACTGAACTGAACTCTCACACACACACACACACACACATACACACACACACACACACACAACTGTGTGACTGATCTGTACAACCCGTACTCAACACACACTCGTACTCAGTTCGCACACCCATGTCTTAAGTACCACTCATATTACAGCACTTTATTACCATAAATTGTTTACATGCCATTTTTGCACATCTTTTCTGGATTGCTGCTATTGTTCTTTTGCACAACATCTTGTTTACATTTTTGTTACTGTTCACTTTATGTCTCTTTACAACTGGTTTACTGGTGGAGCTATTTTGTGTTTTGTGTATTTGTCTTGCACTGTCCTGCATTGTCTTGCACTGTCTTGTGTTGTTTTTGCACTGTTTGCACCAGGTTGCACATGATGCACTTTATGTGGCGAGGACACTTACAAGTCCTTAGCCCTGTGTTTCCTGTTTTCTGTGATTGTAAGGAAGTGTTTTATCCTCTGTCCCATGGACAGGATTCCCATCTGTCGCGTGGACAGGATACCCTCGAATTCAGCCTTTCCTCTCGATCTTTGCTCTCTTACAAGCGCTCGGGGAAGTCTCAAAAGTTTATTGTCTCACACATGAAGATATACTTCCAAAGAGATGGAAAGAAAGGGGCTGCCAGGTGTGTGTGTGTGTGTGTGTGTGTGTGTGTGTGAACAGAAGAGAAAGTTAGGAGAGACAACTCCACAAGGTTATGCTGAGCCTGCAAAAGATAAGCCTAAAACAGAAATTCAGGAACCACTGTGTGTACGAGCAAAGTAACACATGCCACAAAAGAATAGTTCAGGGTATGGTCAACAGAAGCATACAAAAAGGTTATTCTACAAGCATACAACAAAATTACTATAACTACTAATGACAACAAGATACATATTAACATATTGTGAGAACATAAAACGGTTGACGATAATAACTCCACATCTGGTCATGTTATTTGTTTAGCAGAAGCAACAAAACGCGGATTAGCCATACCAAAAGGCGACAGTTTGGGTTTTCTCACAGCGTAAGCCTATGAAGAGAGGATAAAGACAAGAACTGAGTGTTCTGGGTCAACCTAATCTAGGACTAGTGATAAAGGATATCTTACAGTGATTGTTGTTGTATGTAGCACCAGGGTTCAGGTGGAACATTATATACATCAGCTATATTTGGTTAAAATGACAATAAAAGCTTCTTGACTTGACTTGACTTGACTTGACCTCAGTTGGAAAAAATATGCCCAAACCGAATGAAATTGCAATCGGTTTGAGAGGGTTGGTATAAACCTTTCTATAAACTGAACAGAATACAGATTCTGCCATTTAAATCCTTAAAACT
Source organism: Silurus glanis (assembly GCA_014706435.1). NCBI lineage: Eukaryota > Metazoa > Chordata > Actinopteri > Siluriformes > Siluridae > Silurus > Silurus glanis. The sequence goes on from JAAIIK010000008.1 coordinate 8,059,320, forward strand.
GTTTACTGCAGTTGATAAGACCCATTACTTGAGGGACAAAATACACTTCCTTAAATCTCTTCACCTGGCATCCATGTCAGATTTTGTATCGGCCAAAGGGAAAATAGAAGATATACACAAACTTTTTTACTGTGCTCTGGTGAACACTTGATTTTCCACAACACGGAATTCTGCACAGCTTCCAAGTTTGTATAAAAACTATTAGGGGAATTGGATTTCTGACGGTCTCTTCTTTTGGGGCCTTAAATCCCTCTATTAGTCCACACAAACGTGTGAATGACCGGTGACTCTATCTATCTATCTATCTATCTATCTATCTATCTATCTATCTATCTATCTATCTATCTA
>JAAIIK010000008.1:8061742-8091524 GCA_014706435.1 Silurus glanis
CTATCTATCTATCTATCTATCTATCTATCTATCTATCTATCTATCTATCTAAAATATACAGTATCTGCACATTGACTACTCTAAAATATATTCAAGTTTAAATCCTATAGTACTGTCCCTTGAGAACAGGGTGCATCGGTTTGCCACTTTTATTTTTGGAACGAAATGTAATACCCGGCAAAAGTGGCCCACCCACATGGGCATTACAGATATAATTTTTTTTTTCAAATCAGATAATATTTTTATAAGAATTTTTTAATCAAAGTTTTGAAATTTCGACTGAAAATAACAAATTTGTCATTCATTTTAGTTTGGTTGAAGCTACCATACTTTTGGCTAATGTCACTTGAAAACTGACATTCAAGCCTCAAAAATACCAGTTATATGCCCCTGGGGGGCCAGGGATGCCTCCTCTGGGGCTGGAAAAGGGGGCAAATTCAGTACAATTAAGTGGTTTTGTAGCCCTTTCTGTCCTTGCCTTTTGCTTCACCTGGTGGGTTGTAGCAGTGGTGGAGCATTGTTGCGTTGCACCATGACCCCCCCACCTGTCCACCAGATGTTTTCGCTTTAGCTTTACTCATTTGCATTGCTACAGATCACACACATCTCATTTTGCTTCTTTTGTTCGCCAGTTTCAGTGGAACTCCGGGTTCCTCACTACACAAGCACTGTATCTTTGACTCGCTCACTGATCTTTTATTTCTTAACATTTGACTCTGGATTTGCACAGCTTTTCATTCAGTCAACAGAATTTCACTTTTGAAGTTTGTTCTTCGTGGTGTAAACCATTGCCCGATTTTTTTTATGAAAACCCCAAGGATTTTGAAGAAGTAGAAGTTCGGCGGCAAATTGGCTTAGCGTCCCAAAGTAACAAGGAGCCAGCTTTTTCTTCTGTACATACATATAAGAGGCTTCGATTGGAGAGTTCCCTTACTAAGCCATCTGATTCAAATGCTTCCTCACTGTTGTTTTCAAATGACAGCCAACACTTCAGTGATGATAAAGCAGGCATTGGGGACAAAGCCTAGCACATTTAGAGACGTACCAGTGCCAATTGGATCCCACTACATGTGTGGAGTTTTGACATTGGACCTCCTGGAGTGTTTAAAGGCTCTGGCATGGAGAAGCTGATGCTGGATCTGTGACGATCACAAATGTTGAACTCAGTAGCTTCTAGTTTTACAACCATAAAGACTGTATAAGACTGTAGAAAGAACATTACTTATAATCTTATACTTCAGTACTCATGTTAGTTCTCACTCTCCAGTGTTCTGTATTGTTGAAAGATTTATGATCAAACTCTTGATGTCACCCAAATGAGGCTGGGTTCCCCTTTTGAGTCTGGTTCCTCTCAAGGTTTCTTCCTCATTACATCTAAGGGAGTTTTTCCTTGCCATAGTCATGGGCTTGCTCATCAGGGATAAATACACACCGTTCACCTTGACTGTTGATTTCTGTAAAGCTGCTTTGAGACAATGTCTGTTGTGAAAAGCGCTATAGAAATAAACTTGACTTGACTTGACATTTCTGCTAAGCAGTGTTGGGGGTAACGCGTTACAAGTAACGTGCGTTATGTAATAATATTACTTTTCTGGAGTAACGAGTAAAGTAGCGCGTTACTTTATAAATTTACCTATTAATATCTGAGTTACTTTTTTAAAAAAGTAATGCGAGTTACTTTTCAGTTCAATTATTTTGCATTAAAATGAACGTAATCTCGTAGAATCGCGCACCCCTACGTGCGAGCCGTGGGAACAGAAGCTGGTTAGAAGCGGAGATGGCAGGCCAGAGCATTACATTACTGCGATGGAAGTATTCACATTATTTTGAAATAGTCGAGGAAAACGAGAAGGGAATAATCGTTAAGTGTAAATTATGTGTTGGTGAAAAGCTTTTGTCAACGGCAAAAAATACCACTTCAAATTTAAAAAAACATCTGCAAGCAAAGCACAGCACTACAAATTTGGAAGAGAGAGAGCCGAATGAAACCTGCACCCCGCCTCAAGCTAAACAACAAAGGCTTGATTTCAGTAAATTAATATTTAGTAAATAGATTTTCAGTAGATTTTCAGATACTAACCTTAACCCTAACCCGAGCCACATCATACACATGGGCACACATGAACATCACCCATCCCTTCCTCTCTCACACATGCACGCGCGCGCGCACACACACACACACACACACACACACACACACACACACACACACACACACAACTCTGCTCAGCCAGATTTATTGTAAATGTCACACACCAACATAATGACAGAAAACACAGACTTTGTTTGTGTTTTTTTTTTTTTATGTGCGTGTTCGCTTGAGTTCAATACGGTATTTTCGTCAAATGCGCATGTGCGTGAGATGAATATACCGCAAAGTTTTCCAGTAGGGGCGAGATCATTTAAGTCTTAAAAATACCGTATTGAACTCAAGCGAAGCGAACACGCACATTAAAAACAAACAAACACAAACTTCGATATGAACGTAAGAGCCGCATGAAACCAGCCATAAAACGCCGCATGCGGCTCGCGAGCCTCGGGTTGGCCACCCGTGCATTACTGCATTAAACACTAGTACAAGAACTTCTCACCTGTTACACCTGTAATGCCTGAAAGAGATCAAGCCTTAGCCAGGTAAGAAAAAGTAACGCAAAAGTAATATAACGCATTACTTTCCATAAAAAGTAACTAAGTAACGCAATTAGTTACTTTTTTGGGGAGTAACTCAATATTGTAATGCGTTACTTTTAAAAGTAACATTCCCCAACACTGCTGCTAAGGATGAGGTATTTACCAAACCCAGAGAAAGAACATCTAAGCTCAAACTAGACTTGACTGAAACTGATATGATTGCTCAGAGATAACAATGTAAGCGAGAGGGCTGCGGCACATATAACATCACGCAGCTTCACGCATCTTTAAAATCTGGAATTATATTTTCTGAGCAATCTAGCAACATAACATCTGCTTTGATTGTGGACAAGAGCAAAATAAGGCATGCGAAACTTAAAGTTGCTCGGAATTTAAAGTTGCTCGGTTGCCTCTCTTTGAGCCTCTGACCGAGGTACTGTGAGGTTCCTCACAATTAACACTGTCTTCCTCTTGGTCATCTCCTCTCTCCAGGAAGGAGAAGAAGGAGAAGCTTAACTGACTGTGTCCAGTGCTTGCAATGGACATATATGTCCACAGAACAGAACTGTGGAGGAAGTTGGAGCAGCCGTTCTTCTGCTATGGCCCTCCGAGGAGAGGTCTCTCTGTGAATAAGCAAATGCTCAGCAGATGGATTGTGGATGATATTTCTTCCTCTTATGAGTCCTCTGGTCTCCCCGCTCTCTTTGGGGCCAGAGTTTACTCCACTCGAAGTGTGGTAGCCTCTAAGGCCTTGTCCTCTGGAGTTTCCCTCCAGGACATTGGAGGTTCTATAACCTCGACCTCAGTGCCACTCCTGGCCACTCTGTCCTTCGCCCTAGCTGTGCCCATCCACACTAGGCAGGGATGGGTCAGTCTGGTTCGTATGGACTCTCGTTCCCACAGCGTTTCTGACGCAGCTCAAGTTCCTGAAGGGGAACTTTTTTAGGTTATGTATGTAACCATGGTTCCCCAAAGGAAAGAGACGCAGCTTCTCTATTCCACATTGCCTGCATCCATGCAGCGATACTACTCTTTTCAGAAGCTGGTGCTGTTTTCACTCCATGTGCTTTTAAGCTTCCGGGTCATGATGTCAACCTGCCGGTGACGCCGTGCTTTCCATTGGACTGATTATATACGTGATTCAGAACGATATAGCATCTGATGTAGCATCTTTTTCCCTCGGGGAACCATGATTACATACGTAACCTGGAGACGATACCTATGATCATGGGTGTTTCATGTTAACACTGTACACTGTTACAATTACATTCGTATTGTACAGACACCTGTCCTGAATGTTCCATGTTGACAATATACTATTTAGGTATGGAATACCTATTTCACTTTAATAAGCTTTACATCAGTTCTATCATATCTAATATAGCAAAAGGAAATCTTCAGTTAAAGATCAGTTTTTATTAATCTCAGTTTTTTCCACAACCATTGCCTGTAAAAACCCTCATATTTATCCATAATTTCATACATTATTTAATTTACACAAAAAGAACAAGAGACATGAGATGTTTAAAAAACTGTTTGATTAAGGGCTTACCGGATTTTCTCATGTACAATTTCCCAAACCATCACCACAATGTGGAATGTCACATTACAGAGAAAGTTTTGTCCTTTATTATCCATCACAGGTATGCTTTTCTTTTGTTTTATCCTTTGGAGCTTTTCCTACGATTGTAAATGTCACCAAAAAAACAGACATGACATGACTCCCCAAAGCACCACTGACTGTGCAAACTTTACACTGGACCTCAAGCAACTTGGATGCTGTGCCTCTCCTCTCTTCTTCCAGACTCTGGGACCTTGATTTCCAAATGAAATGCTAAATTTTCTTTCCTTTCATCCAAAAAGACAACTTTGGGCTACTGAGAAACAGTCCTGTCTTTTTTGTCCTTTGCCCAGGTGAGACACATCTGACGTTGTCTCTGGTTCAGGAGTGGCTTGACAGAAGGAATGTGTCAGTTGTAGCCAATAGATACGTCTGTGTGTGGTGGCTCTTGAAGCACTGACTCCAGCTGCAGTCCACTCTTTGGGTATCTCTCCCAAATTCTTGAATCTGCTTCGTTTCACCTTTTTCTACCACATTTTTTCCTTTCATTCAACTTTCCATTCATGTGCTTGGTTACAGCACTTTATGAACAGCCAGCTTCTGGACAACTGTCAAGTCAGCAGTCTTCCCCCATGATTGGGTAGCCTGAACCAGACTGAGACACCATTTAAAGGCTCAGGAAACCTTTGCAGGTGTTTGGATTTAATTAGCTGATTAGAGTGTAACGAGTCTTCAATATTGAACTTTTTCACAATATTCAAATTTTCTGAGATACTGAATTTTGAGTTTTCATTAGCTGTAAGCCATAATAATCAAAATAAAAAGAAATCAACACTTGAAATATATCAGTCTGTGTGTGTTGAATCTATATAATATACAAGTTTGACTTTTTGTATTAAATTACTAAAATAAATCAACTTTTTCATGATGTTCAAATTTATTGAGATGACCCTGTATGTTTGGGGTCATGATCCTGTTAGAAAACAAATTATGGTCCTAGGGCAAAACAGAAAAGAAAGCATGTCATCTGGAAATGCTGTGGCAGTAAAGCTGGTTAAGTGTCAATTTAGACTAAATCACCAACAGCATCACCAGCACAGCATGTCCACACTGGATCAGTTTTTGACTGATCCAATGTCCATTCCTTGTATTTCTTGGCAAAACAAGTCACTTCTGCTTGCTTTTCGTCCGAAGTAATGGTTTCTTTGGCACAATTTGATCAGGAAGGCCTGACTTGCTCAGTCTCCTCTGAACAGTGGATGTTGAAATATGTCTGCCATGTGAACGCCATCAAAAACCATTTATGTAAATTAGATTTTTCTCAGGTTTTCTTTGGCTACCTCATGGATAGCCCTTGGTCTTTCTTTTCTGAAATGGTCCTCATGAGACCATCATAGTGTTTGATGGTTGTGGATACTGCATTTTGGGATACGTTTAAAGTTCTTGAGATTTTTCTGGTTGATTGCCCTTCATTGCAAAAACAAAATTAAATGACGGTCAGCCAGCCCTTCAAAAAAACCCAAAACATTCCAGGTGACTACCTCGTGAATCTGATGAGATTCACGAGGTAGTCAGCTGGAATGTTTTTTAATTCACAGGTCTACCTTTGCACTATTAGTAGTACTAACAGGGCTATTGACTCTGTACTCACCCTTTCCTCTGCACAAGACAGCCGATGAGGTGAAGCACATTAAGAAGGCAAGAAATGTCACAAATTAACTTCTGACAAGGCACACATGTTAAAAATCATTCCCGTTGACTTCCTTGTGAATCTGATGAGAGAATGCCAAGAGTGTGCCAAGCTATCATCAAAGCTAAATGTACCTACTTTAGACAACCTAAACTAGAAAACCTTTTCAGATGTTTTGTTTACTACATAATTCCATAAATGTTCTTTCATAGTTTGGATGCATTTAGTATTAAAATACAATGTTGAAAATGATAAATATCGGAGAAGGAGAAGGTGTTTCCAAATCTCATAAACCATACAGATTAATTCACAGTAGAACAAATAAGACATATAAACAATTTAAACCAAATGTACCAAGTGAAAATATGGTAATTTTGAATTTGATGGCCACAACACATCTAAGAAAAGATGGGACAGGGCCATGTTTACCACTGCATAACATCCCCTTTTTTAAACAATAGTTTGTAAACATCAAAATATTTTGGAAACCACTTGCTGAAGTTTTGGGTGAGGAATGTTGTGTATGATACAGGATTCTAGCTGCTCAACAGTTCTCGGTCTTCGTCATATATTTTTTCATATCATGAGGCACCAAATGTTATCAAATGGTGCCAGTTGAGCATCCAGATTGTTTAGCTAGAAAGTCGCATGGTCCCTCTCCTCTTTAGAAAGAGGACACGGCATCCAAACAAAAGTAAAATTTTGATTGGTCTGCGTACAGAAGAGTTTTCCACTTTCACTTTTTAGTCCAATTTAAATTATTCTTAAATTCTTCAGAGATTGGTGAACCTTTGCCCATCTTTGTTTCTGAAAGAGAAGATTCAATATCTATAGCCTATTATGTAACTGACCTGTTGCCAATTAACCTAATTATTTGTAAAATGTTTTTAGTAACACGTTTTTCCACCGTTTATTGATATGTATTGTGACCACCAAAATTCTAAATTACCTTTTTTTCCCCCCTTAAAATGGTTCCTTATCTTCAAGTTTTATATATATATATATATATATATATATATATATACATGGACAAAATTGTTGGTACCCTTCAGCAGTGTTGGGGGTAACGCGTTAACGTGCGCTACGTTAACACGCTACGTAATAATATTACTTTTCTGGAGTAACGAGTAAAGTAGCGCGTAACTTTATAAATTTACACACTAATATCTGAGTTACTTTTTTAAAAAAGTAATGCGAGTTACTTTTCAGTTAAATTATTTTGCATAAAAAAATAAATACTGAATTAAAATGAACGTAGTCACGTAGAATCGCGCACTCATACGTGCGAGCAGCGGGAACAGAAGCTGGTCAGAAGCGGAGATGGCAAACTAGGGATTACATTACTGCGATGGAAGTGTTCTTATTATTTTGAAATAGTCGAGGAAAAGGAGAAAGGAATAATGGTTAAGTGTAGATTATGTGTTGGTGAAAAGCTCTTGTCAACTGCAAAAAATACCACTTCAAAAAAAAAAAAAAAACATCTGCATGCAAAGCACAGCACTACAGATGTGTGCGTGTGTGTGTGTGTGTGTGTGTGTGTGTGTGTGTGTGTGTGTGTGTGTGTGTGTATATAATGTTGAATATTAACATTATGCAATGTTGCATATATGGAAATGGAGACAGAAATATAGAAAACTTTTGCCGACTTTCCACCACTGCAGATCTATAGACTGCTCAGAATAAAAGTTTTCCGTGGGAGACACATGTACGATGCCATCGCAGCGGAGATAGAGAGCAAATTCACAGCTCATTTGCTCTTTGTGGGAAGATAAACTGCCACGGTCATTGATAATAGCGCAAACTTTGTAAAAGCGTTCAGAATGTTTCAAGCTGATGATGAAGCAGATAATGATGTAGACAAGGACGAGGTCATATTTACGGAATTGCACGAAGTTTTACGAGATGACAACGAAAGGCATGTTCTCCCTCCACATCACCGGTGTGCAGCCCATACCCTTAACCTTATATACACGAACGATAGTTACATTCCTGACGGCGAAGGCAGATTGCAAAGCAGTGTACAGAAGTGCGACTGGAAAGTGTTCAGCCTTGTGGTCAAAAGTTAGTCGATCATCTTATTGTTCTCTAAGAAGTTATTAAACATTTTAAATGTTTAAGACATGTCTTTTGCCCTAATATAACAAATTTCTTAATGGCAATTATCTATATTACACCTGTTACACCTGTAATGCGTGAAAGAGATACAAGTAACGCAAAAGTAATATAACGCATGATGTTTGCGGATGATATTGTTATTTGTGGTGAGAGTAGTGAGCAGGTTGAGAAGAGCCTGGAGAGGTGGAGGTACGCGCTGGAGAGGAGGGGAATGAAAGTCAGTAGGAGTAAGACAGAGTACATGTGCGTAAATGAGAGGGAGGGCAGTGGAGTGGTGCGGTTGCAGGGAGAAGAGGTGGAGAAGGTGGAGGAGTTCAGGTACCTGGGGTCAACAGTGCAAAGTAATGGGGAGTGTGTTAGGGAAGTAAAGAAAAGAGTGCAGGCAGGGTGGAGTGGGTGGAGAAGAGTGACAGGAGTGATTTGTGATAGAAGGGTATCTGCAAGAATGAAAGGAAAAGTTTATAGGACTGTGGTGAGACCTGCGATGTTGTATGGTTTAGAGACAGTGGCATTGAGTAAAAGGCAGGAGGCGGAGCTGGAGGTAGCAGAGCTGAAGATGTTAAGGTTTTCGTTGGGAGTGACGAGGATGGACAAGATTAGAAATGAGTTTATTAGAGGGACAGCGCATGTTGGACGTTTTGGTGACAAGGTGAGGGAGGCGAGATTGAGATGGTTTGGACATGTGCAGAGGAGGGACATGAGTTATATTGGTAGGAGAATGCTGAGGATGGAGCCGCCAGGCAGGAGGAAAAGAGGAAGGCCAAGGAGGAGGTTCATGGATGTGGTGAGAGAAGACATGCAGGTAGTTGGTGTAAAAGAGGCAGATGTAGAGGACAGGGTGGTATGGAGACGGATGATCCGCTGTGGCGACCCCTAATGGGAGCAGCCGAAAGAAAAAGAAGAAGAAGACTTTCCATAAAAAGTAACTAAGTAACGTAATTAGTTACTTTTTTGGGGAGTAACTCAATATTGTAATGCATTACTTTTAAAAGTAACGTTGCCCAACACTGTCCTTCGGTCAATGAAAGAAAAACTCACAATGGTCACAGAAAAAACTTTAATCTGACAAAAGTAATAATAAATAAAAAATCTATGAATGTTAAAAAAAAAAAAAAACAATGTCTGACTTTCATTGGTTAACATTCATAGAATTTTTATTTTTATTTTTATAAGAACTCTGTGGGGGTCAAAGCTATTACTTCCAGGATTACCTGTTGTTCTATATGCTGAAGTTAGATAGATCTTAATGCCATTAGCTGTATGTTTGTGATCATTGTCCTGCTGCAGAATACATTTTGGGAAGGTCAGATGCCTCCATGATGGTGTTGCATGATGGATAAGTATCTGCCTCTGGCCAAATCTCCAACTCCATTTGCAGAAAAGCAGCCTCAGACTGGCAAGGAAATATTTCAGATTTTGACTCTGTCCAGCGCAACTGCTGCCATTTTTCTGTTCCTATGTATTTGTTTTGTCACTTAGCCCTGTTTCCATGTTGGGGGTATGGCTTTATGAATGCAATTCTTCTATGAAAACCACTTCTGCCCAGACATTTCTAGACAGTAAATTAGTGTACCTGGATCCCTCTGGTTTCCACCAGTTCACTGTTTATAGCACTGCATGATATCTTACAGTGTCAAAGGGAAGTAAGCTTAATATGTTCTTTATCCACTACATCAGTGGTCCCCAACCCCCGGGCCGTGGACCTGCAACGGTCCGTGGGTCAATTGGTACCGGGACACACAGAAAGAATACATAACTTACATTATTTCCGTTTTATTTATTATCTGATTCTGAACAATGTTTCATTTTGGAATATTACCGGATTCTCTCCTATTATATTTAGAAAATACCAGTTTTTATGCCGGTTGTATAATTTTTTGTTGTTGTTTTTATCCGCCACACCTTAAAGGCCGGTCCGTGAAAATATTGTTCGACATTAATCCGGACTGTGTCGCAAAAAAGTTTGGCGACCACTGCACTACATGAAGATTCCTTGGCCAATCACTGCATCTACAAGCCAGAACATTGCTAGTTTATTTGTACTTTTTGAAAATAGCTTGAACAGCACAATTTTAAACCACAGTCTGTTTTAGAAATCTTTTCCTGGGAGAGACTTTGCTGATGCAGTATAATTACCTTTTGGCCTATGGCAGGAATTGTCTTCCACAACCTCACACTGAAAGCCAAATGTTGGCCAAACTAAATACTAATAAAATGTAATTTATCTTCATTTACTTTCCATTTTTTAATTATAAACACTTTTATTTTTGGCAGCAAGGCAGCAATCCACTGACATCATCAAACTGTTGCATTCTTTTTTGTTTGTGTGGGTATTTGTTTGGGGTGGTGTTTTTGTTGTAGTGCCAGATGTTTTTTGGACTTTTCAATAAGTTGTCAGAAAGATGTTTCCTTACTGATGTTAATCAATATCAGAGGTTAATTTTGGTTTTAGAACTTTTGGGGCTCATTTCTGTATTTCTGTTTGTATTCCACTCTGGCAATTCTTTCTGCTGCTGAGTGGTATGCATCTTGTGTTATGGCCGCTATATTTCTGTTCCTAATGTTTTCTTTGAATAGGGAATTGTGACTAGAGGTTGACCGATTCATCCGTTGATTGCTGGACTATTGGCCATCGGGGAAAAAAGACCATCGATAGTTTTTCCAGCTTGCATCGGTTGCTGGAGCGGCTGAGAAGCTCCGGTGTCATTATGAGTGCAATTAAGCACACCCCATGCTGTTTGTTTTTACACAAGAGACTGCATGCTGCACAGAGAGCACTCAATGCACAGAGAGCACTATATTATATTTATTATTTATCATTTATCATTAATTAATTATATCACTATATTTATTCATTAAGATATATTTATATTTATTTCATTTAGCACGTTCATGATTCAGTACTGTTTTATTTTTTATTTCCGTAATACAGTAAAATTTTACATGGAGAGTTATGTTTGTTTTTTAATCCAATATTCATTTTTAAAACTATTGGTTGATTAATTGGTTATCGGCAACTACGATCAAACCAAGATACAGGTATTGGTAAAATCCACTATAGGTTGACCTCAAATTGTGACACCTTTATCCTGCCCAGAGGTTTTTGATAATGTCAGTGACTGTTGTTTTGGGGGTTTGGGGCAATTTCTTGCCTCAAGTGAAAGGATTTGCCCTACTGAAAGTCACAATTGACATGTGACTCAAAGGTAAACAGTGGTGAAAATTAAAATGTAGTCGGTTGAGAATGCATTTTCCAAAAGAATGAGTCTATTATGTAAATGCACATTTTCAAATAATATTGTATATGAACAAATTTTATTATCATTTTATTATTATATTATTATGATTATAATATTATTACATTATATCATTTTTCTTCCCTGAAAGGACAAATCCAGGTAAAAAATAATCAAACTGCTTCTGGATATTACTATAAAAATACTTGGAGACCTTTAAAAGGCCAGGATATGCATCAGTTTAATAACGCAACAGCCATAACAAAGTGTCTTAGAGGGAAGGCTGTATACATGTTTGGAGACTCAACTATACGGCAGTGGTTTGAATACCTCACTGCAGTTGTTCCAAGTAAGAGAAAATTATTAAAATGTTAATGATTTCTTTTTTATAATCTTTTTCCATTCAAAGCATTAAGTTTTTTTTTTCTCTCCACTGTCCAACTTTCACAGACCTGAAACAGTTTAATCTTTACATTCCTAAAAGTGCAGGACCATTAATGGCTGTGGACAGCAAGAACAACATTATGATCAGCTTCCGTTGCCATGGACCACCCATCTTTTTACCTACATTGTTCTCTTCTGAGCTGCGCTATGTAGCAAATGAGCTTGATCGGATTGAGGGTGGACCAAACACTGTAATTCTTGTAAGTATTGGGGCCCACTTTAACATGTACCCTATTGATATATATATACGGCGCCTCCGGCACATCCGCAGGGCCTTGTTGCAGCTGCTGAAACGTGAGCCTACTACTTTAGTGGTGATCCGTTCTGCCAACATGAGGAAACTGAACTTACAGATCAGCCTGTCAAGCAGTGACTGGTTCGCTCAGCAGCAGGATACTGTACTTCGTGCTATGTTCCATGGACTTAACATACACATACTAGATGCCTGGGAGATGACGCTGGCTCACAATCTACCTCATGACATACATCCACCCCGCCCCATTGTCAAAAATATGATTGATCTGATCCTCTCCAAAATCTGCCACTTTGAAAAAACATAGAACTGTTTAAAAAGTTGTTTAACATATGTTTCATTGTATATCAGTTTTACAGCAACATATACACATTTTATATATTCAAGGGGATCAAGAAGTGTTAACATTATATAGTTTAATGCCATATTTGGAAATCTGGGGCACATGTTTTTACTTGATTAGGCTTTAACTTTTTTATGCAGCATTCACTTTTATTTGTTTAATAAATAAACAGCAATCATAACAAGAAATCGAGAGATGAAGTCTTTAATATATAATATAGAGATTTTAATAGTTTTGTGTATAATGTCTAATCGGGAGGTATCTGTAGAATTGTTTGAAAGGCAAATTAAATATTTATTGGCGCTGTTGTAATGACATTAAAATACTGTTCTGATATAGTTTAGCAACCATAAACATGAATTCCACTACTAATGAAAAAGCTATTTTGTCTTATTCATAATATGTGGCATTGATATCTTTTCAGGTTTTTAAACTTTAAACAAACCAATATTCTAATCCTAGATCCAGTTATTGCAATAACCACTCAACAATGATTTATACATACCAAATAATTTACATAACATTTTACATTTACAGCAATGCAGACACCCTTATCCAGAGTGAGTTACGGTTATATAATTTATACCACTGAGCAGTTAAGGGTAATGGCATCTTGGTAATGCGATTTGAACTGACAACTCACAAAGCTTTAATATTTTGATTTTTGACTTTCCCTTGTTCAAAAGAAATCTACAAAAATACCTAACCATGTCAATAACTTTCTTTGTGATTTAAAGTGGGATCATTTGTAGTTTTAGAAGTATATTAATTTAAATTCTTTGTTACTACCTATCCATTTAGAATTGTTTCAACACAGCAAAAAATAAATAATCACTGTAGAGAAATGCATTTGAACGCACTCAAAGCTAATGTAACTGATGGTTATTAAGTCTGAATACACAAGCATATTCGACTGAATATGTACTATTATAAAGGGGTCCCCTTTTTCCCTGTCATAATATAATTCTTCCTAGCCTCTACAGGAGTTGAAATAAAAAATCTCCAGCAAGTAAATCTGGCTTAGTCCCTCTTGAGGCATGGGCATGTTTACATTTGTAATATTTTTGGTCCAGCTGTTGGCTTATGATTCACTCACCTGTTGGCATCCATTTTAACATAGTCAAAAGATGTCAGTTCATTACATGGCCCTTCTGATTAATGGGAATAATAAATATTGCAAAGGTTCACCACTGTGCATTAGTCATGTTGCATGGATGAAAATACAATCAGACAAACTCATCTAAAATTGGATGAAAACCTTCTGTTCTGAGCAACAACATAGGTTCTGTAAATTACTTGTTTTGAACTGCAGGGTGTCATTCAAACCTCCGTCTAAGAGAACAAAATTCTTTGGTCAGACAGAACATTATTTGTTGGGATCTGATCAAGATGAGCAACTGAGTCCTACATGAGGTCCTGACTATGAAAGGCTTGTTCTCTGTATCCTTATGAGTGTTAAAACACCGAACTGTTGCAATACATTCGACCATCCATGTGCTGGACTTTACAATGTGATTCAGTGGCACAGGATAGCTGCCTCATATCCTGGCCTAGAAGTCCATATGCAAAGAGGGAGGTGTTTTTTTTTTTTTAGCTCAGACACAGAAATTTCCACTTGCTCCAGGTCTGAAAGTTCAAAAAACTGATAACATATTTTTTTAGGGCATTTTACACAAAAAGCACCACCACAAGTTCAAACTAGATTTCCTAATTCAAAACTCTGGCAGCTGTGTCTAAACATTGTTCTTTCATTGGCAATAACATCATAAATACAGCTATCAACTAGCTACAATATTTACAATAGAGTGGGTGTTCTCTCTTTTAAAAACAACAACTGCTCAAGCAGTATGTAAACACCATGGCCTCTTTGTCTAATCACTAATGCAGAGTATAAAAATCACTCGATGAAATCTAAAGTGAATGAATATAATGAGCAGTCTTTACAAGTGACTTTCATGATTTTTGCCTCTGCTGTCTAGTTTAGACCCTGTCTAGATCTCTTTATAAGCAGCAAAGTACTGTAATCTATTTTAACTGCTTTGAATGTATAGAGTCATATTCTGCCTTCTTGTAGGCCACAAGGTTCCTAAAGTTTTGAGAATTTAGTTTGGCTGGGACACCACTATTTATCCAGGGCGTCTGTGATCTATGATTTTTGGAACAATACCATTGGTGAGCTGACTAATGTTTGCTTTAACAGAATCTGGTAGTCATTTATGTTCCTATCTGGAACATCTCCGTTTTGTAGTTTCAGTACAGTTTAAATCAGTTTACTGATATATTTGCTCCATTGGTAAACTGTACATCACACATTAACTGCTCTAGTTAAAATCACAAACGACCTGTTTTTTAGCTTCAGACCAAAACTACATCTCTCTGTTAGTTTTGCTCGATCTTTGTGCTGCATTCGACACTATAGATCATGATCTCCTAGATCGCTTACAAAATTACATCGGCATTTGGGGACAGGCCCGCTGAGCCTGGTATTATGCTAATTCCAGCATACAGACTGCTTGTCAGATGCTCTAAACTGGCTCTGAAAAACCTGGCCAGCAGGAGCCACCTCTGCTCTTCAGGACTGTTTTGAGTGCACTGACTAGGACATGTTTAGGGAGGCTGCATCCAATGGCGATTCCATCAACTTAGAGGACATCATCAGTGACCGACTACATCAAGTGCGTTGATGACGTGACCATCTCCAAGACCATCACTACACGCTCCACCCAGAAGCCAGGGATGACCGCAAAGGTGCGTGCACAGCTAAAGTATAGAGCCTTCAGAGCAGGGAACAAGACGGCCTTAAGAACAGCAAGGGCCAAACTGTCCCGAGCTATCAGAGAGGCTAAGTATGCACACGCCAAGTGAATCCACAGCCACTTTCAGGACAGTGGAGACACACGGCGCATGTGGCAGGGCATCCAGGTGATCATGAACTACAAGACAATTTTACCAGCTTGTGACCATGAAGCTTTCCTCCCAGATGCACTGAACAACTTCTACACCAGGTTTGAGGTGCAGAACAACATGGTGGCAAAGAAGACCACCCTTCCTCTCAACAACCAGGTGCTCTGTCTGAAGTGAGGAAAACTTTGTGCAATCAACGGAAGTCTGCTGCACCAGACACCTTAGCTGACATCTTCCACCTCTCTCTGAGCAGCGCCGTTGTTCCTACATGCCTCAGGACAGCGATCATCATCACAGTGCCAAAGAAGTCTACAGTCTCCTGCCTCAAGGACTATCGTCCCTGTCGAAATCACACCCATCAATAAAATGCTTTGAGAGGCTGGTCATGAGGCACATCAAGACCCAGCTACCACCCTCACTGAACCCCATGCAGTTTGCCTATTGATTAAATCGTTTCAGGGACGATGCCATCGCCACAACCTTCCATCTGGCCCTCACACACCTGGACTACACCCCGGGTCTCCTCAATCTACATCAGTACCATAGCAAAAATCTCCACAAGCACACTCCAAAATCTAGTGGAACATCTTTCCAGACGAGTGGAGGTTATTATAGAAGCAAATGGGGAATAGATGTAAAATGATTTGTTTATAAAGCACTTCACAAGTCTTTACAAGCTACTTCACAAGTAGTGTATAGAGAAATCCATTTGAGCAGAATTTATAGATGCAGTTATATATTCTGCCACCTGAGGGGGCTGAAGCAAAACATGTAGACTTTAGTAGACATTAGTGATGTTAATGCTCAATTTTTATGTTCATTGCACGTCCAGTACTGCTTATGTTTAGGGTTACAACAACAAAACAGCACAGAAGCTTGAAATTCAGGCAGGACATATAGTTGAGTTACTTTGTGTTTCTCAATTTCTAGCATAAGTACATTCTCATTCTGTAATACAATATAGGTAATGTAGTTAGTGACCTGTTATTTATTTATGCCTAGTTTAGTTATGTAATAGTATCAGTAAAATAAATAACTCCTCAGAGATGTGATGAATTAAACAGATTTAAAATATTCAATTAATAATGAAAAAAGTTTTTTAAATAACCAAAACATTAGCTTTAGCCCTGCTCACCTTTCTCAAGATCATCCATCACTACAACACAAAATTGGTGTGATTTTATCATTTATTCAAAACAGTTGTTTGCCCTTTCCTTGAATATCTGAAAATAGAATTATTTTGTAGTGTGCCACTAATAACTAAGGCATGTTTAGAAAATTATAATAAACTGCAACAATCCTTTAAATTGAACTTAGAACAGTACTAAAACTTCTGAACTATCCATTTAGGACTTATGTGGTACATCATAGCATAAACAGAAATCTTTTTGAGGTCGGCAAATAAGTCATTCTTAAATATAGCCGATATTTGGTAATATTCATAAGACAATATAGACCGTGGATTTTACAATTACAGCAAAGCCGAACAGAATCAAAGTTTTTGATCTTTGATCCAAACAAAAATACATTTCTATTGATTGAAATCTTCAATTCATTATATCAGCATTTAGTTTGTTCTATTGGCAGTAACCGTATACAAACAAGACAGCCCTAAAGAGATACCAGCAAATTAACAGGAGATAATACTTGAGGAAAATCATATTAAGAAGGGAGCGCTTTTAAAAAGAGGGGTCTTGTACACAAATAGACTGGAGTGCTCAATGAAAACAGTCAGGAGCTAATCATGGAGTGACATAAAATTTATACTCAGCTATTTAAAACTATTTTATTATTATTGTGCCCTCGTTTTGGGGGCTGTGATGCTAAATTCCAAGCTTTAGCATAACACAAGCCGTCCCTTTGGCACCTGCAACCAGGGGCAATGTTTTATGAGTCAGGTGTTTTCATTTTAACTAGCCAAATGTGTAAATATAGAGAAAGAAATTATATATCTTAAGAATATAAAAGCTGAGGCCTGGTGCTGGAACTTCACTCCCTTTGAGAGGTATGAGAGAATAGCTAAGAGCCAGAGAAACTACACATCCTGAACCGTCATGGCTTCCTTTGGCCATGTGTAGGAGTCTAGTGTAAAGGAGTCATAGTCAGAGTTGTAGACATGTGACAACACAAAGGCTTCTTTATCCTTGGGCTCAGGATACCATGAAGCAATATCATGTTTATAAGCATAATCCACAATCTGAAAGAGAGAAGCACAAGAGTGGGACATTAGGTGTGATAAATGCTGAGATATTACAAGATGCATAGTTTACTGCTCACAAAGTGGTTTTTCTTCCTTAATTTCTATTTTAAAAATTTCAGTCCAGTTCCTACAAAGAAGTACCAGCTAACATACTAACATATCGCTTAAGCATTGCTGCATAAGCAACTGAACACTCTCAAGATAACATAACTGTACTGATCTCAAGGGGAAATTAAAGGAAATGGCAAAATGCATCTTTCCTTTTTATTCATTAATGCCCATACTGTAGATAAAGAGATACTTTATTCATCCCAATTGGAAATTTAGAAATAGTCAGAAACTGGTAAGGACTTTGGGTCACTGATTAGAATGTTCAAATCCCAGCTAGACCACTGTGCTAGTCCAGGGTGCTCATGGATCAGCAAAAAAAAAAAACCTTTAGAACCACATCTAATCACTATATTATATAATATATAGTTGATATAAAAAAATAACATACCTATAAAAATGACCAAAAATAAATAACTTTTGATGTGATATAACAACTAACAAAATCCAAATTAAAACATATAGAAAGAGTTTAAGGGGGAAAAGAAATAAGAGCACTATCCTGCTTGCACCAGTGTTATACGCTTTTTTTTTTAATCAGCCATGCGAATGCATGTCATCAATGACATGATTCTGATGAACCCCAATTGAATATTAGGTGTTTCTTTAGGATTTTCTTAACACCTTCTTGGTTTCATCTGGTTGCTGATGCCATGAACAACAAGTAGAAGAATAGAAGCATCAAAATGATACTTCCAACAGACACATGGCAACAATAAAATACAAGAAAGTACAGACCATTCCCTCCATGTAAAAACAATGTGGCATATTCTTCACATTTCTGGGATATGGGGTAGGTGACTAAACAGATGCAATGTGGCAGAATTTGTTATGGTTTAATAACCTCAAGGTAGAAGTTTTTAGATATAATTCTGAAATGCTTGGTGCACGAAGCGTGGCGGTGGCAGAATCATGCTGTGGTGCTGCTTGGCATTAGCTGGCACTAAGGTTCTAAACAAAATCAAAATATAAATAGAATGAAACAGGATTCTAAAAACCAATCTATTTGATCATAAACCCCAGTAGGTCACTCTCAAACAGATACAGATGACCTTCAGGCACAATAATAGGGCCAAGTAAACAAATATTGAGGCTTCAGAAAAAGATCAATATTTGCAATGGCCTAGTCTGAGCCCAGATCTAAATCCTATTAAAACAAGACATGAAGAGGTACAGTGGAACCTCGATACTCGTGACCTTGACACTCGCGACCTCGATAGTTTGTGAGTTTTCATTTGGAACCAGACTAAGTGTAATTCGCGAAAAATCTGATAGTTCGCGAGAAGCCGCGAGTGACTCGAAAGTTCAAAACAGAGCTTGTACTAAAATTACATAAAAAATAGTTGAAAAACTGTTTTATTATTGTATTATTCATTTAAAGTAGTAAATAAAACATTTATGACAAGTAATTCATAATTTCTGTTGAGTTTACAGTACAGTACATGTACAATTCCCCTTGAAAAAGGAACATAAAAAGGAGAGTCAAAACCTAAGAACGTCATAGAATATAACCCCCTACGAGTATCGAGGTTGCACTGTATGTGTATATGTATAAGAGATCTCCTCACATTTTTGTGATCTGGAAATTTTTTTGAAATGATGAGTAGAAAAAAAATTGCCATAAAAAAGAAAAAGAAAAGAAAATATCAAGCAGTATTTTTACCAAGAGTGCTGTGTTACATAAAAAAGTACTTTTTCTAAAACAAATTATTAGTTATTGGGTTTGAAACCAGGTTATTGTTAACAATGTTTCTATATACAATTTACTTGATTTGTGGTAGTTATGTCATGTCATATCATATACAACATGATTTATCCTGGTTACATTTCTTAAATCACAAAAGCCTGCATTTTTAACAGGGGTATGTAGACTGGTCATATTCAATGTAATTCTGTAATGTAGCACTGTAATGTAAGAGATAGCAAAAGGAGGAATGGTGTTGATAGCAGCCATGAAAGTTGCAAGATTAGATAGTGTCACTAACCTTAACAGCAATCTTGAAGGACACTTCTCTGATGGTGCTGAGAGGGGGATATAATCTGCCTTCAGCCAGATTTTCCTCTGAAACCATGCCAGCTATTGCCTGCCACACACATATCAAAAGATGTATTCAGTCTAATTTCTTTACAGTGGGATGTGTCTGACCATTTTATTTAAAATTCTAATTTACCTCGGCTGTGGTGAGGAAAATGTCATCGGATATATGACGCACACCGCAGGCCATGACACCCAGTGCAACACCAGGGAACACGTACGCATTGTTCCCCTGGCCTGGGTAAAATGTGCGCCCATCTGCAAGCGTCACCTTCTGGAAAGGGCTACCGCTGGCAAAGATTCCACGGCCCTGACAACAGTCAAGTTTTATATCAGGAAGTGCAACATTATAAAGAGTAGGCTATCATACTCCTGTCATAAAACATGATATGATCAATATGACCTTTATCTCTGCATTTAATCAGGGATGTACTCTTTGACTCTTTAACATAGTGCAAGACCTGGCAGGTCAGTGCTACCTCTGTGAGTGTGTAACACTGCTCTGCAGTGCACTCTGCTTTACTGGTGGGATTGCTGAGTGCAAATATGATGGGCCTCTCGTTAAAGGATGCCATGTCCTTTATAATAGTCTCTGTGAAAGCTCCACCAATGGCAGCAACACCTGCACAAAGAAAATCGAACATACTGCAAATAACGCACTGTCATAGTTTCATTTGTGTGATAGGATGTAACTTGTGACTGGCCTTCTCTTCACCAAAAATGTATCAATCCTGTTCAGTTGTCTGAATGCAGTACTGTACAATGCAAAATTACCAATAATGGCTGTAGGCTTAATGGTCTTCACCACCTCCTCCAAGGTCTTTATATGAGGATGCTCATTGGCAAACTCCTCCTTTTCATGATTCAGGTGACTTCTACCCTAAAAGACACAACCCATAAAATAATTGTTAAGCATGTTCTGTACATTGCACATAGGAATGAATGTCGTCACTAGATGTGCCATATAATTTGAGTCATGTAATTAAATTCTACACCTTAATTAAGTCACCATAAATATCAATTTCCAGGTCTGGTGTAGGAGGACAGCCACATCTTAGCGTAATGATAATAGGAACGTGTGTGGAGACTATTTAGAGGGTTGCCTAAATAAGAGTTACCTTAACAATCAGTCCTTTAGAGTCTACCATCCAGATCTTCTTAACAGCATCAGCATGGGACACTCCTTCTTTAGCCATGGCCATGGTGAGCAGATGAGCAATCCCCATAGCAGCCTGGCCATATTGATTAACAATAACCAATCAAAATCGCTGAATCCAACTAATTACATTCTCATTCTAACATAGACTATTAAGTTAAGATGTGTTCTATACTGTATCTATAAAAATGCAACATTGAATTTAGTCTAAAACTGTACCTCTCCTGCGCCTTGAAACACGAAAGTGTGATCAGACAGTTTGTTTTTAGTGATCTTCAGAGCAGCAAGAATGCCAGCAACAGCCACTGATGCTGTTCCTGAAGGAGTAATGTTTTATTTAGTGACATTTATTTGCACAGAGTGTTTTCTGAAATGTAATGATGTTTAAATTTGGGTTTTTAATCTACCTTGGATGTCATCATTGAAGGTGCAGTAACGGTGACGGTACTTGTTAAGAATGCGGAAAGCATTGCTATTAGCAAAATCTTCAAACTGAATCAGGCAGTTCATCCCATACCTGTAACCCAGGACCAGTGTTAATCATTTTCTAAGCTATCAGCTTTTAAAACTGCCACTCTGATAGACATAGTGGCAGCTTTTAAAACTGCCACTCTGATAGACATAGTACTCACTTGTCTGTGACGGCCTGCATGAACTCATCAATAAGGTCATCATATTCTTTTCCTCTCACTCGTTTGTGCTTCAGTCCAATGTACAAGGGATCATTCAAAAGAGTCTGACAAGAATAGATACATTTAACCAGACACGTTCTAGTTTGTTCTGAGATGCGTCAGATATTATCCAATGTGATGTTTATTTTCATTTGCTTGAAATGAAATGAAACTGAACCAGCACAGTGACAGTAAAGCGAAATGAATACAATTATGAAAGCAAAAGCACTGTATACCTGGTTGTCAGTACCCACATCCAGCAGTACAGGTAGGCACTGCTGAGGGGGCACTCCTCCACAAGCTGTATACAGAGCCATTTTCCCCACTGGAATACCCATTCCATAGCTACCCAGGTCTCCAAGCCCCAGGATCCGTTCACCATCAGTTACCACAATGGCCTAATAAAGCACACACATGCACATGTGAACACACATATATACACATTAAATAATTGAAAATGTCCTATTAGATCTTTACACATAATTTTTATTTATAAACACCTTGATGTTGTCTTCTGGCCATGAGTTTAGCATGGTGGCTATGTGGCCCTTGTCATGAATGGTAATAAAAAGTCCTCTGGAAGACACAAACATTTTTTGTGAATTATCTTTATAAACACTATTCTTTTCAAATGCAAAATGTTTGTTAATGTACACAGAGTTATGTTTGTTATGTGTCTAACCGTGGTCTTCTGAATGCCAGGCCATACTGCTGGCAGGCCAGTCCCACAGTGGGAGTGTAAACTATAGGCATAAATTCTTCAATGTCAGAGGTCAACAAACGATAAAAGAGCTTTTCATTCCTGTCCTGCAGGGTCATCAGCAAAATGTATCTGAATATTAAAGAAAAAAATAAGAAAAGGAGGAAATTATAAACAATTACATTTGTGCACAGTTGATAAAACTACATAAACCGTTCAATTTTTCCATTTGTATATAGGTATGCCCAGGTGTGAATTTTATTTAAATTTCTGTGTGAATACCATACTCTGCATACCATTACTATTGGACACACACTGGCTATACATAAGCAATAGCTCAATTAATGCACAATTTTTCTAAATCTAATACATACAGTGCATCCAGAACTTTTTACATCACTTCACTTTTTCCAGATTTCTTTTTATAAAGCCTTTTTTGTAAAAAAAAAAAAAAGAAATTGTATTTTCCTAAAAATTCTACAAACGATACATCATAATGACAACGTGAAAGAAGTGTTTCAAATCTTTGCAAATTTATGAGAAAAAAACGAAACAAATAAAAATCACATACATAAGCATTCACAGCCTTTGCTCAATACTTTGTTGAACACCTTTGGCACCAATTACTCCCAGTCCCTGCCGCTGAAAAACATCCCCACAGCATGATGCTGTCAAAACCATGTTTCGCTGTCGGGATGGTATTGGCCAGGAGATGTGCAGTGCCTGGTTTCCTCCAGACACGACACTTGGGATTCAGGCCAAATCAGGCAATCTTTGTTTCTCATGGTCTGGGAGTCCTTCAGGTGGCTTTTGGTTAACTCCAGGCAGGCGGTCATGTGCCTTTTACCGAGGAGTGGCTTCCGTCTGGCCACTCTACCATACAGGCCTGATTGATTTTTCTATTTAATAAATTTGCAAAGATTTCAAACAAACTTTTTTCACGTTGTTATTATGGTGTATATTTTTTAAGGAAAATAATTCATATAAACCATTTTGGAATAAGGCTGTAATATAACAAAATGTGGAAAAAGGGAAGCACTGTAAATACTTTCCAGGTGCAATGTAATTACTTTTAGAATTTCCTACTTTATACAAGTGAAACAAATACAATAAGGAAATCTTATTTTATTATATGCATTTTTAATACTTGGTTAAATAGGAAAAAAAAAAATGACATGACACAACCACAATGTCCTCTAAGCTCACCTTGTTGCCATACATTTAGGTTATTTAACAATTACAGTTTCTGCAGTGTGAAGAAAACGCAAACCAGGAATATGTCCAGGAACTTTTTCGCTCTCATTTAGTTCAAAGGTTTTAAGAACTCAAGTAGAAACACACCTAATTTTTATTACAATGGGAACAATGTTTAATTCAGAATTATAGGGTTATTCAAATATTACTTGTCAAGTGGGCTGGTACGTGTCTCGTAGCTCTTCATGACACGAAGCACCTGGACATCTTGGGAGAGAAAGCATGGAGGCAGAAGGCCATGGATGCCCATCTGCTGCCTCTCCTCCAGAGTAAACGCCATGCCCTGCACATCCAGAACCACACCATAATTAATCTAAAACTAAACTAAACAACTAAAAATGCTGCTTCTACACAACATAAAAGAATTCGTCCAATTATCTGCTTCAAATGAAACCCTCTCATTGCTTTGAGGTCTGTCTCTAAGTCTGGGCAAGCTTCCACCACCAGGGAAACACACACCACATATTGAGTCTATTTATTTCTAACCAATGGAAATTATGTCTCAGCACCCCACCCCTGTTACACTGCCTACACTCTCACTCACTCACTCTCCTTTACTCTCCTTCTCTCGCCTGTGTGAATCTAACTGTGCTTGTATTATACTCATGTGATCTCTCTTAAAAAAAAAAAAAAATCATCCTGCTTCATAAACTAAAAAAGTCAGCACAAACAAAGGGTTCTAAAAAATTTGTTCACGACACACACACACACACACACACACACACACACACACACACACACAAAAAAAAACACTGAGTCATATCCTGCAGCATAACTCTCACTTCTCCATATTGGATTAAGGAAATTCTCCAAAACTCTGAATTTCTGTAGTTCAGTGCTTCAGATTGCTTTGGCATGTTCTTTGGCATCATGGTCTTATATAAGATCTAAAAACCTCCTTTTACACCAAATCTAGGATAAAGCATCCTTTTATTTATCTATTTTTTTTTCTTTAAGCACAAAACTATGGCTTGGAGTTTGAGCAAGCTTTAAATATTGTGTCTGTTCTTTTAGATTATGATTCCTTGCAGACTCTCTAAGAACTATTATATTATGTTATGTACTTTCATATTGTTGCAACTTTAGTTGTTTGCACTTTTTTCAAGTTGTCCTTGAAAAGGTTTCTTCAAATTGACTGACCATCAATGATAACATTAACAGATATTAATGTGTACATATTAATGTACATCGCACCACATCATGTACCAGACTATGATTATCCAGATGATGTATCTAAATAAAAATCAAAAATGCTTTTATGATTTCAAGTCTTCATGTATCATTATCCGGATTTTGCAGATCTGTGTTATGCAAAGTCTGCTTTCTCTTTTGTAAACACTCAAAAGCTTATCAGTGCTTTGATAAAGCACATTATATTGCACTTTGTCTCGCATATTCTATTTCCTTAGAAATGTTTTCTCGACTTGGATCAGAGCATCAGCACCCTGCTTGGCCTCAACACACGGGTCTAGGGCACTTTCCTTGGCATTTAAGCCATTACCTTATTAAGGTGAGGGTTTCTTGTGATGTCATAACCCCGTTTTTTGGTCTTGATGCTGCCAGGGTTGGAGCTTGTGGCTGAGTGGCACACTCTCTGTGTAACTAACAATGACCCGGCGAGTCCATTAGCTGAAGGAAAAACTGAAGGAGTGTTGTTGGTCAGCACACGGATGGAGCTGGAGGTCCGTCTGCACAAAGACAGCACACTCTTTCCAGAGAGAGCGCTCATGTTTCCTAAAGAAAGATAGTGGAAAACATTTGGGGTTGACATAGGGCCATAGATCATTACACGGCACTTTGATTAGAGCTGCATGCCAGTGTGCTTTCCTTTGGACACAATAGAGCACCTCATTGGGGAGGTTGAAGCCATTATTCGTATGCAATGTAGTACACCTATGTAGGAAGTATGAAAACATTTAGGTGATGTCAGCAATTTTGTCCTGTAATAAAAAACCACCGCAAATGCAGAGATGATGAGTGTGTCTTTATGTGTATGTTTTTGGAAAACAACACCGGCGTTGCCTAAACAATAAAGACACTACAATATGCAGTTTAGAGGTGTCTTTTAAAACAACCTTGGGTTTAAGAAAATCGCTATACACACGATCATTATTAGTAGTACATGTGGTATAATGTCACTCAAAATACAAAGAATGAACACAAAGCCGTGTATCAAATATCAGACCTGCATCGAGATGGCGGTTGGGCTTTTCTTGTCTAGATACTATAAACACGCCCATACAAAAAAAACAAAAAACAATGAACAATAGAAAATAACTGAGAAATCTCCATCATCCTGCCTTCTATCGTGCAAAACATCTTACAATTACTGTACATAAGATTTAAGATAGATATTACCTCCGGTCCGATGCTGTTGTTTACTGCTCAAATATGCAGCGGCTCAAACTGCCGACTTGACATTGACGCTTTTACTTCCTACAGCTCCAATATCTGGCCCCGCCCCCTTTCCCTTTAAGCGAGCCAATCACGACAAGGGACGCAGGCTGACAAGGCTGCATATCCAAATAGAATGGTGCGTCTTCAAGTGCATACTAGTGGACTACATAGTATGCAAGAATACTAGGCCCTTTTATTTCCTACGGTAACATACATGTTTGGGACACAGTCTATTATTTGTAGACTTACCCTCTTAGAAATGGGGGTCGAGTCAAAGAAAACACACACAATATTATGCTTAAGCCACTTCATAGCTTTTTTTTTTTTTTCGCACAACTATAATGCAAAAATAGAAATTACTGTACTGTGCAACAGTTTCAGGCAGGTGTGGAAAATGCTGCAAAGAAAGGACGATTTTTATTATTTAAAAGTTTATTTATTTTATCACTTAACAAAATGGAAATTAAATCCAAATCAAATCAGTATTGGGTGTGACCACCCTTTGCCTGCAAAACAGCACCAATTCTTTTAGATACACTTGCACACCGTTTTTGAAGAAACTAAAGCTAGTACTGAATGACATTGGCTGTATGTTGGGGTCATTGCCCTTTTGCAGAATACATTTGTGGCCAATCAGATGTCTCCCTGGTGGTATTGCATGATGGATAAGTATCTGGATTTATTTCTCATCATTGAGGACCTAATTAATCCTGACCAAATCTCCAACTCCATTTGCAGAAATGCAGCCTCAAACTTGAAAAGGCACATCCACCATGCTTCACTGCTGCCTGCAGACACTCGAGAATGTCTCCAGCCCTTCAGCAAACAACTCATGCCTTGGCCAGTCCAGTGCACCTACTGCCTTTTGTTCTGCACCACATTTCCTACTTTTTCATACTGTATAGTTCAGTATGGCTTTTTGGCTCCACTGCTTTCTTGAAGACCACTTCTCCAGACTGTTTATCATATAATTATTTTACCTTGTAGGACAAACTGTATGAGAAAAATTTGTACATACAGTATATTTATCCTGTTTATCTGGAGCCTATCTCAGGAACACAAAGCTTGGTGGAATCAATGAATACACTCTGAATGGGACACTTGAGTAACAGAAAATCACATATTCAGACATGGGGGCAAGCCACATTTAGGCATTTTTGCAGAAACGGAAGAAAAACCCACGTGCGCATGATGAGAAATGTGTTTAACCAGACCAACATGACCTGTGCACTCAATATGTAATTAGAAATGTATTTATTATATATCCATGTGCAATTACAGACATTGTTATTATGACAATCAAAATCCATCTTCAAAAGACAGAAATGAAATACCAGAACTCTCACAACCATATTTCATGTGGCTGTGCCCTACAATGTAATAAGAACAAAATAAGTTCAATTGTAAATTATACATTACATAGTTCATTTTGCTGGATCTGTTTATGAAAAAAATAATAATAATTACTTATGCTGATGCAGATGCTAATCTGAACAGGTTTGATTTGTTTTGTTAACAGAAGTAAACAAATTTGATAACTATATAATATGTGGTTACTTAGTGGCACCAACCAATTACCAACTTATTTTGAATAGTTAGAAGGACACACCTGAATTTTCTTTAACATGCCTCATGTGATTCCTTTTTTTTAAATGACCGAATAAGCAATAGAAAAAGAGCATTTCTTTGAAAGTGTATGTACAAGTAACAAATAAACTGAATATTACGTTCCAGAAAACGTTAAAATAAACTAGCCTAGTGTTCTGTGAGGAAAAGTATGTACAGCATGTAGAGCTGTAAAGATTCTCAATAATGGTATAATTATAATAAACTGTGTGTAACAAGATTTCCTTCATTTTGTACATAAAACAAACAGCACTCAAAATTAGAAAAAGCCTAATGTATAACAAATAGGATTCAAATAATACATTCTAAAATGAAAAAAATATATATCAGCTTATGAAATTACAAATATTTAGTCAAAAAAAAATAAAAATAAAAGTGCAGCCTATTGAAGTGTAAAAAAACAGACATTTGTAAATACAGACAATATATAAAACCATATAAAAAAATGTAAGATATGAATCTTAAAATTACAAAAATTCACTTATTTTTTTTCTAGCCCCACTGTCCTAGTGAAAGTTATTATTGTATGATCTTAGAATAATCTTCATAATGATATTGTAACACTCGCTATTACAGAAATACACTAACTTAAGCACTCATTGTAAAAATACATTACATAGAGGTTTCAGATGATAACGCTGGCACCACTTCGAGAGCTCTTGTCCTAAGACAAAGAGAAAGTAAGAAGAGCATAATGGTTGGGCAAAGACAAAAAAAATACATTCGGGGTGTGGCACAGGGACATGAAAGACAAGAAGAAAGAGATCCAACCACTAGACAAAAATTCTTACCGAGTTACGCTCACTAGTCCTCTTGCTATGTCTTGGTTGGATTTCAATAGAAGAGTAACTAGGTGGTTTGTCAGGCCATGCGCGGTCTCGTGATCTTGACACCCTTCTGTTACAACCATCCTCCTCCTCTGAGCTCCAGAAGTCACCCTCGGGTGTGGGCGAGTAGCTCCTTTCTTGTTGAGGGTTTTCCCTTTCAAGTTCCTTAATTAACTCAGCTTTGCTGCGAACATATGAGCGAGACCTCTGTGAGTCTCTTTCCCCCCTGTGTTCTCTTGAGCTTCGGCCCAACCGTCTGTCATTCCAGTCAGACTCATCACTGTAGCTGCGCAAGATCCCATGCTGTGATGTCCCGGGATACCGGGAATTGTCACGGTTACGACCTGTGCGGTTTGAGCTGCCGCTTGATTGACTAGAGTGTCGGGGTACCGCACGGTTTTCCCTTGGGCCCCTGCGAGAGGTTAAGCTCGGTGCACGGCCCACAATGGGAGGCAACTGGATAACCCTACGCTCTACACCATGCACACCCATTTCATCTAAAGCTGAAAGCATACTAGGGGGTCTGGTGGAGAAAGGCACAGATTGTGTTATTGGCTGCATGGGTGGAACATTATGCATATGCTGGGGTTGATGGGCCACTTGTTGAGGAGGCAGATGTGTTGCCACATAATGAGTTGCAGGCTGGAGAACTGGGGCTTCCCCATTTATCCCCCTCACCTGATTCTCCAGGAAGTCTAGAATCTGATTGTTGTTATAGACACTACCATGCACACTCCCATTGGCTTGCACATGATTTGAAAGCACCATAGGCGGGACAGGATGCAGAGGAGGACCAGCCATCTGTGCCATTGGTATAGTGTGTTTTGAAGAATGGTCTGAGAAGGAACCTGTGAGTGACAGATTTAAATAAATCATGTGTATCATAATTAGAATAATTGGAAGCCTAATTTGTAAGTGCATGACAAATTTTTAACAAGTTGCTTTGCACACCTGAATAGAGCAGAGGGTTTGCCTGAGATGATCCATTAGACCCAATGTGGGTATAAACAGGTTGGCCATGGAGCCAGGGAGCCATAGCTTTCTGGGCCTCACGCATCATCTTGTGTTGCATCACCACTACAGAGAGGGCCAATAAGATTTGTCATTATTTTTTACCAAGATTCAACACTCTTAACACAACCACACTCCAAAATCTATTGGAAAATCTTCCAAGAATAGTGTAACTAAATGTGTAATAGGATGTTCAAAAAGCAATGAACTTCGGTCCATATAGTGTATGCAACAAACAAACAATTTTAAATACAGTATATTTTAATTTACATTCACTTCTGTGATACAGTACTTTGTTGTAGTCTGCCAAGAAGTGTCTGAATGGCTTTAGCACTGATGTTGAGTGTATAGTTTGTACCTTTCTCTGGGCAGCAGCATGTTTCTGGACAACATGGGCAGCGAACATAGCAACAGCAGTTCTGAGGGCAGCATTGACAGCAGCAGATACAGAAAAGTGTGATCAGAAGTAAAGCCCCAAGAATGATCAACAGCACAGTCAGCCAGTCTGAGAAAGTAATAGACAACACATTGGATTTTATTAATAAAAATCTTTTAAAGCTTAGACACACTCAGTATATATATATATATATATATATATATATATATATATATATATATAT
>JAAIIK010000008.1:8091534-8105244 GCA_014706435.1 Silurus glanis
ATATATATATATATATATATATATATATATATATATATATATATATAATTACTTTGGCAATGTACATACCATAAGAAATGAGTAGCATCACAGTACTGATTGTTTATTGTTTATTAGTACTGCTTGTTTATTTGTTAAAGTGTCCTCTGACGTCATAATAAAAGGCGGAGTCAAAGACATGCATCACCAGATTTAGCTAATGAAAGTAAAGAATGCGGTGACGTGTATCTTTAACTCAGCCTCTTTTTTGACATCATAGGACACTTAAAAAAATAAACAAGCAGAGAAACTACGCATAGGCTACGCTACTACAGAACTGTATACTGTACAATACATGCACACACTAAAAATGTGATACAGTGTACTGTATTTCTACAAATGTGCACAAAATTCATCTTGGTATATTCTTGCAAATGTTTTCTGTGTGTGTTTAAAGTGTGTGGAAGGATTATTTACAGCTTAAACGATAAAAAAAAGCATTTTTGTGGTGGCGTCCGTTTATAGCGAGCGGTTTTTGAACGTACTACCGCGATAAACGGGGGATTACTGTAATTTCATATTTGTACTGATTCATCTTTCACCACTTTATATAAAATGTTATCAAAGAACTTGAGCCAATATTACTTACTGTACACAATGAGCCTGATTTCCTTATCAGAGTCTCCGATGGTATCTCCAGCTGCATCAATGGAGCAGAAATACATACCATTATCCCACCACATGACCTCATTGATGACCAGATCAGCTTCTGCAAAAGAAGCACAATAAAATCAAATTAATAACAGTTCACCTAAAGATAAATCTGTAGAGGGCTACATTGGATTACTGATTAAATCAAAGACCATATGCGTGTAATATATGTGTGTACAGTAAATGCATGTATACATGTCCTGAGTCTGTCTTAGAGTGTTGTCTAGTGCACTGCTCACTGTTTTGGATAGTGATCTTGCGTTCACGGTATTCTGAACCCAGTGTGGGCTCATTGGTGCCTCTCTTCTGGATAACTGTACGGACAGTGCGCTGTCGGTCAGGACAGTCATTCGCTGGGTCTTGCCCCAGACTCAGAGCTGCCTGGTACGCTGGAAACACAGAATAAAAAAAATATAACTACCTCTTATTCTGCTTATTAAAAAAATATATATAAAGAAAAAATAAACAAAAACACAAAAATGTTTTCACTGCAACAAGTAAGCGTACCTGCTGAGTAGTACTGCAGCACAGGGTCCAAGCAGAAGGACTTGAAGCGCCACGTAACCAGCACTTCTTGCTGGTTGACTGAAGTAGAGTAGTCACAGCGTAAGATGACTGACGCAAACAGAGTGGTGCTCCGTTCTGTCTGAGGAACGGTCACTTGGATGGCAAGCCCTTTAAAACGGAAAGGAAATAACCTTTAAAAACACTTTTTGGCCTATATGACAAACATGCTCACTTCATTGAATACCATCAATGGAAAGGTACTGCCAATGGACCATCAATTCCATTAGGATATTAACTATCGGAGGTTATCATTTGGCAATATTTTATATGGGAAATTCTCAAAACAGCAGTGATTTTGTACAAGATTTAGTCATGTCTGTTCTATTTTATTTGGCAAAAGATTTCCACTATAATTAGTTTATATGAAACTTTTAAAGAAGAAGAAGACAACAAGAAGAAAACAAAATACATGGTATGGTATAATATTGCATGGTTTAATTTGTGGACTTTTTCGTGTACAGAAAAGTTTCCTCTATAATGAGTGTTTAAGAAACTATTAAATATAAAGAAGAAAAAAAGAGAAAGCAAAATGCATGGTATGGTATGGCATGACATTGCATGGTATAATATTGTATTCTATAACATGGTGTGGTATGGTATAATATAGTATGCTATTCCATGTTATAATATGGTATTCAATGATACATTATTATATGTTATGTTACTGCTGCTCGTGAACACGACAATAACCGAGGCCTAACTGAGTTTCTGTAAGTAAAGGCAAAATAAAATCAAATAAACAGCCTGTGTTTATTAGTAATGAATAAAACTCTAATTGGTCCACATGCACATATAAGTAACGAGACTCAACTCTAGTGCAACGCGTCACGTGACCAGCTTTCTTCATTTTGACGCACTTAACGTATGAATATCCGCAAACGTAACAAATTGCCCAAAACTCGACAAAACCAGACCAGTGAGTTTGTTTGTTTGTTTGTTTTGCTACTGAACAATAAACATAGCAGCCATGTTTACCTGTAGATAAGAGCCAGAAAAATAGCGCCGCTGTCAGTTTCGGCCTCTCCATGGTTTTTCCACGCAACAAGTTTTCTCCGGGTTTTTCACACAAAACAATATCATACAAGTCGATTAGTCCGCTTCAGTGATTCATCTGAGCTACGCATATTTTACAGTTTATTACTCTTGCTTTAAATATGTTGTATTTAGTTTCCCTCGGTTTGCATGTGTATAGTAGAGATCCCTGGAAGTCAAGCTGGACTTTCGGAATACCTCCTTTCCCCTCCCCCAGACAGTGACATCACTCACCTTCACTGCACAGGTGCATCTGTACACACATACAACATGGCCGCAAACCTGTTACACATTAACTACTAACTCCTTACATTAAAGCTATATCTAGGATACTATATAACCAACTCTATACTATTTGTCGTGTGTAATGTCATAAATCACGGCACCATTCAATTAGTTTTGGGCACCGTAACCGCTGTTTGTTTTGATATAAATTCAATGAAGCAATTGCTTTGAATGCTCACCACAAGGTGGCGCTCAGCTGTTGCAAGATAATAAAGTTTGAATCTGGTTACACACAGGACAGACCAGTCTGACCCAGGTTTAGTTTTCCTGAGACGTTGGATCTGTTTATTTTAATCTCTGTAAAAGATAACATAAAAGAAAATTAATTTTCATACTATTTGAATATTGATGTATTGAATATTCATTGATGTTGATATACTCTATACCTGAGGTGGCCAAACTTTTTCATATGAGGCCCTTGTTAGGGTGAACTTATGTTTAAAATAAATGCTGCATTATACCCAAATGTATTATATTCAAAATTTAAATGTAAAATAAGTGTAAATTTATAGTACAATAAAAAATTACAGAAACAATAAAAATTTATAGTCCAATAAGTTCAATGGTCTGTGGGCCTATCTCTGTTTTATGTATTCAATTTGACAGATTAATAAGAATTGCTTTGTGGAATTACTTGATCATTTTTCTTGCATGCATATTGCAGTGCCTCTGTGATATGTATTGATGCAAAAAGTCTTATAAAGCCTGCAAATAATAACTTCGTTAATGTGTTAGATTAAATAAATGTTTTTTAAAAATGCAGACAAAAGAAAATAGCCAACATGTTTAAACCTAATTTCTTGAGTTGTGGTGTATACCATTACAGAGTCCCACTAAGGAGTATATAAATGTGTCATTCCAGAACACCTGTGAGCACTGGTTTGATATAGCTTCCTGCCATTGTCATTTCATTTCCTGGAAAAGAAGCATCCTTTCCTTTGCAGGTCCTGTCCTGCTTCCTGCTTGGCTTTGAGTAAGCATTGCTGAATATATGACCTCTTCTCTTTCTGAATCACTTCTCCAACTGCACAGTACGAATCCGAGCAGTGACTCAGTACACAATAAGTACCATTACAGATAATTCATGTTGTGTTAATTAATTAATCTTGTCATCACGGTATGTGTACATAAGCAGTGTGTGTTTAGTGCTTTACAATGATATGAGATAAAGAGCATTTATATTTTATCAATAACACACGTTATCATTCATAGTAATTAAACAAACATCACATGACATGGTGCAGTGTTTACATCAAAAGAAGTTTTAATTCAAACAAGTAAAATGCACAAAAAGGTCTTATAAAAAATTAAACCACACTGCACACATGGAAGAATTGATTAACACTGAAATTCAAACTCAATGTATAGTGCAAAAACATATATTAGAACAATGACCATCAACAAAAAGGTAAACAAATACAGTACTTAATAACAAGGATTTTGAAAGAAATTAAATGGTTTTATGAGGTGTTTTTTCAGTCTACAATGTTTTGTAAAGTTAAGAGGATTCATTGCCCCTTATAAGGGCAGTAATAGATTAACACTGGTAGGTCAAAAAAAGATGAGTGGCATGACAGAAGCACGTATACATGCACAAATAAAACCTGCATGCATTTTCATTTACACGTACAGGTCACCAATGCAAATATGTCTCTTCATGATTAATTTCAAGATCCAGCTTCATTATTTCTCTTTATTTGGTATGCATTCCTGCTGCCTTGTGCATGTCCCTGTGGATGCATGTCAATAGTACGATGTGAGTCCAGTGTGATTCAACACAGTAGATACTCAAGGGCTTCAGACAATGAGGGAGTCTCTGCTTAGATGAGTGGTCTGTTGAAAACACCAATAGCCACATATTAAAGACCACATAAAGAAGATAGTTAGTATGAGGCTCTGCAGGTGATTGCATGCACAAGCTCTGGGATGATGCATTGTTAGTGATGTGCACAGTGCACAGTATGGCAGAACAATTCAGAAAGCATTTCTTATAAACAGTGGCTTTAAATGTGTACGTTTTATTACGCAAAACTTACTACAGTATATCTTTTCTCAGAGAAAGCACATGTTAAATAAACAACATTTTATATTGTAATCATGTCCTGTTTCTGAGATACCTCTTTGTGAATATCTGGACTTATTAATTACACTAGAGATTTTATGGATCTTGTTCCTACAAAAATTAATAGAAAACAATTCACTGAAATCACTTTGACACACCATCTTCGTCACATATTGTGCTTTTTATTTTTGAGCTATTAGAGGTTAAAGCTTAAGTGGCATCATAAGCAGAGACCCTTATAGATAACTCACCAGTTTTCTGGGTCTGTTCTTATCCTCCCTGAGCTCCTGTAGAGTGTGGGCCATGTTTTGATTAGGACGAGTATAAGAAAATGGCCTTGTGGCTGGGTCCATGGTCCGACAGCGATCTTGTTCCATAGAATTCTCGGTCCGGCTATGAGCTACCTCACAGTAGGGAGGTAAGGAGTCGTCCTCCTCTGGCCGGTTGGTTGGTGCTCTGCTGTAGTAACAGTCACTGCTCTTCTTGGAGCTTTTTGATGGTGTGTCACTGTCCTCATCAACCCTCCCACTGCATTCTCCCAGCCCCCTTGTCTTGCGCTCCAGCACAGCGGTCAAGTAGGCATCATTGTACGACTTTCTATGAGTAGCATACCGTTCACTGCTGGTCTCATTTCTCCTTTGTGGAGACAAAGTGGGGCTATGACGCTGCCAGTTGCCATCATCGTCATCATAATCATCACCTCGAAAACCGCGCGGCCTGTACTGATTGTGGCGCCTCATTTCCATGTCAAAATCTCGCCCAGGGTCACGAAGATCATGAAAGTCACCCCTCCGTCCAGCTCGGTGACCGTAATTACTTGCAAACTCCTCCAGTTCATCCAAAGACCCTGTGCGACCCCGGGTGTCAAAAGCCTTCCTGGGCAGGTGCTCTGAGCGGCAGCTCCATCTGCATAAATGTGCTCATTAGAATTAGCATACATAGCTCAATACATGACAGAGTATTAATATAACCACAAGCACTAGCACTTATATTAAACTTATACCGGCTATCATGTTGTTCTTCAGTGCTATTTCTTTGATAGTGCGTGGGCCGGTGTCTGTGAGCTGTGGAAGCTGTGTGGATCTTTGGTTCATTGCTGGGGTCACTGATTGGTGGCAGAGCTTTCTTTTGCACCTGCCTATAGGTCTGCCTGAAGTCCACATCGCCATCATGCAAGGAACTTAGCTCTGATACACTGCCAGCTGTAAACAATATAAGATTAGTAAGAACACACACTAATAATATCACAAACTATTTAGTCAATTCAGAAATAAAAATGTCTATTTCCTTGTAATGTGTTCTAATATACTGTAGAGTAAAATCTGCAAAAGACAGTTGCAAAAAAGGCACAGGTAGGCAGAATATCAAAATCTGGGTTAAGAATGAATTGAAAACCGGACTTATAATACTACGGTCAGACAATGTATGGTAGATATATGGGCAAATGTGCAAGCTACAAGGCCACTTTCACTGCCACTTTCATATTGCCATGATGATGGCAATATAGGAAATATAGGATAGCCCAGATTTCTAATGATAACACATTACACTTATTGTACACTTGTTGTTTCTCACAGAAACAGATAGTCTAATTCCAAAACAGTTGGGACACTGTGTAAATTGTAAATAATACAGAATGCAATGTTTTGCAAATCTCATAAATGCATATTTTTTTCACAATAGAACATAGAAAACATATCAAATGTTTGAAGTGAGAAAATTAACCATTTTAAGGAAAAAAAAAGATCATTTTTAAATTGATGGCAGAATCACGTCTCAAAACAACAAAGCCTGGAAAAGTAAATGGTACTAACAAGAAAGAACGTTTAGCAACTAATTAGGTTAATTTGCAACAGGTCAGGAAGATGCCTGGGTCTAAAAAGGGCATCTAAATAGTCAGAGACTCTCAGAAGTAAAGAAGATGAGCAGAGGTTTACCAATCTGTTAAAAGCTGCGTCTACAAATCGCCAAACAATTTCAGAATATTGTTCCTCAACGTAAAATTGCAAAAACAACATGGGACAACATTCCTCGCCCAGCAACTGGTTTCCTCAGTTCCCAGACATTTACAGACTGTTGTTAAAAGAAGAAGGAATGCTACAATGTGGTAAACATGGGCCTGTCCCAATGTTTTCCGGGATGTGCTGATGCAATTAGTTTTAAAACGAATACATTTTAAATGGTACATTTTCACAGTTTAAACATTTGATGTTTTCTATGATCAAGTGGGAATAAAATATGGGTTTATGAGATTTGCGAATCATTGCATTATGTTTTATGTGCTTTTTACACAACATCCCAACTGTTTAGAAATTGGGGTTGTACAGATGGCTAAAAACACACTGACTTGCATGTGTGACCTGCCCACTTTGCTGTATGGAACTTTCTTAAGTCCCTTTCTATGTATGATACAACATTCCTTGCATCCTGATTTTGGCTGAATTTGATACAAAAAGTCACCACCCACTATGAACACCCTGTGTGATGAGATTACACCTTGATTACCACCAGGGTCAATTCATACGAAACAAGCCCTCTAAAGTATTTCTACACCTTATGCCATTCTTATACCTCTCTCAAGTTTTATCCTATTAATCTTCTTTATTCCTGCTTGCTGGTGTATATTCTAAATATTTGTATATCTACTTCATGTATTGTCATCTTTATCTTTTATTTTGCATTTCGCTTTGAAGAAAATTTATAAAATTTACAAAATGCTTGTGTCATTCCTTTTTGTACAGTAGTTATGAAACAATTATAGGCCAAGATGTAATGGGCTCTTTGAGAGTTCATTGACAACTTTCAAGCACTGAATGCATAATTGAATTTAATGATCTGAGTCAGAGTCAAACATTTTGATGCGTCTTATTATTAGGTATGTTCAGGGAGCCGAATTGGTGCTGAAATTCACTGACCTCTAGCTGTATTGTTCTCCACAGAAGAGAGAACTGAAAGCATCTTGGGCTCAATCAGAGATGGTGCTGCTTGAGGAAGCATGGGAATACCATAGTATGGTGGATATATGGCAATCTGAGGAGGCTGTCCACTTTTGGCCTTTTTGCCAGCTTCATATACTGAAAAGATATATTAGATAGTCTTGAGTATTAAAAATCACAGCTGTGCAAATGTACAGTAAGTATATGGTACATATGAATAAGTGTGTGTGGGTTTTGGGGGATCTGGGTTTGGGTACTCACAGTGCTTCGGACAACAGCATGTATCAGGGCAGCAGCAGCAACGTAAATAACAGCAGCAGGAGTGAGGACAGCACTGGCACCAGCATACTCCCAGTACAAGTAGAAACAGAATGCTACCTAAGCCTACAGATGCCACAAACACCCACTCTGCAAAAAGAGAAAGAAGCATGTGTATAATCATTCAGACATTGCTATCAAATGCTACCACTTCAATCTGTAACGAGTGCAGATGATTTAGACTGTGTACTGTCTCCTCCAGACCCTTATCTCGAATGTCTGTCTCTGCCTCTGGACTAATGATGTACTTCCTTTGGGCATGAGCAAAAGCTCTGCACAGATCACATACTGGTGAATAATGGAGCATTTCTGATTTGGTATCTTAGGTACAAGTAATGTGGAGTGTTTTTGGACTTTAGCTGAGAGCAATCAATTGATGAATCAGATCAATCAGTTAGATTAAGGACAGTTCATTACAGGTTGATTGAGCATGCAGCCTAATGTACAATCATTTGAACAGTTTGAAAGTAGAGGAAATGATGAAAACATTGTTCTAAAAGAACCAGTGCCAGAGAGAAAAGGAAATAGAGTTTTAGATGGCAGACAAACAGAGAGCAACAAAGCCACCCTACCTGGCATAATCTCCAGCTCAAACCCAGGTAGGACGTCATTCTGCACACCTGTCTTACCTGCAGAGATGAGAGGCGCACAGGTGAGCAGCAGCTGAAAGCTCAGACGTCTAGGCAAGAGGCTAAAATACATGCAAGGAATGCGATTAAAGAAAGAGTAAGGATCAGAGATTACTAATGCGGAAAATTAAGCCAAAGCTGTTTCTTTTTTATTGTAACTATTTACAATCATATGGATGCAAGATCTGTTCATCTAAAATAAGAATGTAAGCTTGGAAAAACTGTAATAGGATCAAAAATGTGTGGACAGAAACCAAAAGAAAGTAAATAGGTATAAAGAGAGATCGATTTATGTTTGCATTTATCCATGTATTTAAGCAGTGCAATGCAGTCAGGTGAACAAAGTATGCTTTTTTAATGCCATTTTGGAAGCTCATTGTGTAATGTTATGGGGTTAGAAGGCAGACAATACTCTCTGTTAAGGTGGCTAATTATAGCACAACGCAATAGTACTGCTACCTTACAGTTCAAACATTACATGCAGGAGTGAATGCAGCTAAGCAAAACATGCACATGAGTGTCTTGTATGACAAGTTTGTTAGACATTAACAACATAAACTCAAGATATTTTACACGAATATCATTTCTTTGGCTATAATATATAGAACAGTACATTATATGCATACAAAAAATGAAAAGATGTGTAAAACTTTCTTAGCTGGCATAAGTGCAATTACTAGTAAGAGAAAGCACAACATACTAGAAATAAAAATGTATTAAATTCAATTAAATGTAATCTAAAATGTTATTGAGCACATATACAGCTACTGGCATGTTCATTATTTTTTTACTCAGGTTTATTCTTCTTACTCAACAACCAACCAAATTACTTAACATACATAAACTAAATAAATGAGAGCATAGCCAAAAGCGGAAGATTTCACAACATACTACATATTATGATAGACTATAAACCATTCTGACTTAGCAGCTTTATCAGACAAAAAAGAGGTTTGGGTACACCAATGCCACAGTAACAGTGCAACAGTGGTAGAAGGTTTTTGAATCACTGTCTAATAAGCACCATGGAAATTATGCAAACTTACTGCATGAGAACATGTTTACAACAAGCATAGTTTCAAAATTGTGGGGCGTACTGAAGTAGCCAAAGTTTCAATCTCAACTTAAAATAAAATTGGGTTAATATACTGTACATCACAGGAGAAAATGTCATCAGTAAAATATACATAAACCATTATGTTTCAAGTATATTGCTTTAAATGATGCAGTTGCAGAAGTAATTACAACTTCATTGAGCATGCAAAGACTCTGTAGGTGGACAGATTTTAATCCGTTAAACTGGCTGTGCTGACATAGCAAAGTTAGGAAGCATTGAAGGAGTACTCAGGCACTAGGATTTCTCTTGTACAGGCACTTTTATAAAACAAACACACAGAAGAGTGATTTGAGAGTCAGAGAAAAGCAGCAGAACAGAAAGGGGGAAGCATGAAACGAGTAGGCAGATAAGAATGAGGGAGTGTCAGGTCCAAAGTTGAATCCTCAGGGATACCACATTGCAAATGACTGTAATTCAGACCAATCTTTTAGTCCAGCAGTGTCACTAATGACACTCCCTTTACTGGAAAATATTTTATGAAGATTTATTTCTGAACATGGTCCAGCTATTTAAATTTGAATATTTATTGAGGCAACATAGCTTTTTATTTCTGTAAGAAATAAACCTTTTCCACACATTGTATATAAGCCTAGTTGTTTTTGAGTTATTGAGGTTTGGACTTAATCTGTACACTACAAATGAAACGTTCCTTGGATACATATTTCAATTTCCCCTCCTCTACCAAACCCCATTACAATCATCTTACTCAGCGTCCACAATAGACTCATTGCATTCTCCGCAGACTACATTGTGCTCTATTTCTTCTAACTGTTTATCTGTAAGTCTTTTTTTCCATCATCTCTTTCTTCATTTGCCAATAAACAAGAGGTTATGACATGCCCATTGCACATAAAAAAAAAAAAAAAAAAGCAACCGTTAAGAGTGGCTTATAATACTCATGCCTATAAATTATATGTATGTTGTCTGGCAAGGGGGCTTGAACCTTTCCTTTGTTTAGCAGGCAGAATTTTAACCTCTGCAGTCACACAGCACCAAACAACCAAAGCATCCCTGCAGTTTTTCATTTTTTGGCGCATGGTCTTGCACTTAAGATACGAGTGACCTTAGAGGACAGAGATGAACAAAGGAGTCTCTTATTAAGCAACAGATCCCTGTTGAGAGGCATGCGCCATTCAGCTGTTACCATGGAAGCCCTTGAAAAAGCACTTAGGAATTCAAACCCTGGCATAAACAAGCAGTTTTCATTATACACACATCTAGACACAACAAACACACACCACCAAAATACACAAGCTTACAAGCTATGCCTGAAACCCAAGATTTAATTTAGCAAAATGTTGTTCCCAAAGGTCTTCATTATAGCTGTTCTCAACCATCATTGCTTACCATGACT
The DNA here is from genome assembly GCA_014706435.1 of Silurus glanis. Lineage (NCBI taxonomy): Eukaryota > Metazoa > Chordata > Actinopteri > Siluriformes > Siluridae > Silurus > Silurus glanis. The sequence goes on from JAAIIK010000008.1 coordinate 8,102,525, forward strand.
CATAATTACTGAGTCATACTGTTAGACATACTATGTTCTGTCAATTTCAAATATAAAAAAGTTTAAAAAGGCCAATAAAAAAAAACCTATGCCATATTTAATATTGATTATTATGTAACACTGCACAAACATTATGTACATTTTGCTCAACTGGCAATTTCCACCCACCAGTCAACTCAACCACACCTGCTGACAAAGGAGGGTGGAGGTTATTATGGTGCTTCCTCTGACATGTGAAATCCGCTAACCACATCTTTCAAAATGTGCTTATTGTGCTAGAGTCACCAGGCAGTGCTATCTACCTTGTTCTGCATACAGGAGCTTATAGACAGCCACTATTGGTTAGTATCACTGTGATTTTGAAAGAGTGTAGAGAATAACCCTCCCACTCTTGCAGGAATTTTGCTCACTCAGACAAAAGGATGAATGCTTTTCTGTTGAGATCCTAGTAAATTTCATCTTCATGTGTATTACAGTCAACAGTAAAACAGCAGCATCATATGCATTTATTACATATTTGTAAGCTATATTAAGTTTATAATAACCTAATTGTTATTGTGCTGAATCCAAGCTATGTATATTTTATGTACCAAGAACACCATATCTTATATTTAACCATTAATAGATGACTTTCAGAAACATCTGCAAAACAAGTTCTTACTATTATACCAACAAAATTAGAGAATTCATCAGCTCTGTGGTGTAGCAACAAAGCTACATAGCTATTTTAAATACCTACAGTAAATACCTAACTATTTAAATCTGTAGCACTTTTAATATGTGGATTTTGCAGCTCTGGTGAGTATTGTGGGGGATATGACTCACCCAGCACCAGCAGCTCCACCTGGCCTTCATTCCTGCCTTCCAGGTCATCACCACTGAACACCTGACATACATACACGCCGCTGTCACCCCAATGCAGCTCTCCAATACGCAGGTCTGCTTCTGAACAACAAGAGCATTTTGGTAAACTTTAGTCTGTAGCCCTGAGGAAATCCTTTATACACCATTTTTGATATTTATTTTTTAATTGAAATATAAATATTATTATACGCTATAATGTACAAATTCCACTCATGACCTATGCATAACATGACCTGTGCTTTGCTGCTAGGTGAGGGTGGCACGAATGCTTGTTTAGTAAGAGCATGGGGGATTGTGTTTGTTTTTTGATAAGGAGTTATGTGGGGGTTGTTTTGTGAGGAACAGGAGAGCTGAAGTATTCCTCATTGAGGCCAGCATCTGACCATTGTGTAGCCCAGAAAAAAACTGTGCCCTATTTAGGGAACAGGAAAAGTAGAACACAATTGCCAGTGTTTCCTGCAAAGACAGATTACGCACACAACCCCAGTCAAGACACTACATGTTTTTTAATTATATTTATATTGAAACTTGTACAAAATTAAATGTGATTTACCAAAAGATTTCGCTAATAGTACACAATTCTAGCTAAAATGAATTTAAACCAAAACTCCTCTAGCTGATTAGTTCCCCTTTCAGGATGTCAATGATTAGTCACTGACTAGGCCAGCCCTCTCCTTTAAAGTCATTAAATTTAGTACTGCCCTACAAATTACATCCTGTCTGGAACATAGTAAGAATTGCTGTTTTATTCTTATTAAATTTAAACCCATACCTGGGTACTAAACACGCATCTTTACCTGCCATTGTGTATAAATTAACCTTTTTAAATTGATAGAAACACCAAAATGCTATTGATTTATAAATATTTGCTGCAAATATAATATGATGCAAATAGCAAGATTAGGATACATTACTGTTGATAATGGTGATATCTCTGCCTTGATATTGCTTGGCCAGGTTCAAGGAGTTTCCTTGTTTGGAGGCCACGATTTGGACAGTACGACTTTCATCAGAGCAGTCTAAGTGGCTTTTGGGCCCCAGCTTAGAGCCATGGACTCCCAGAGTCTCAGAGAAGGTAAATGACTCTCTAGTTCGGTCTGTACAGTAGGACTTATATAACCACTGCACCACAGGTGGATTGATGGAGTGGGTATTGTAATGGCACTGCAGCACCACAGAGGAAAACAGCATGGCAAACTTCTTATCATCCTTTATGGTCACATGAACACAGTCGCAAGTCAACACTGGAAAAAAAAAAAGAGTGGAAGTGTCAAATTTAGTAGCAGTTTAATACAACAAAATGAAGTGGTTTGGGATTCATAAGAATGTTAAAAAAAAAAAAAAAAAAAAAAACAGCTTACTGCTTTAAATAAAAAAAAAACCACAACGACAATTCAAGAGAATGTATTTTAAATATCCAGTATATTTAATATCAGCTTTTCAGTTTACACTTTTGACCTGTATCATCTTTTAAACTACTATAATACACTATTACCTACTAAAATGGGAATTCTGTGCTCTGATCCTGCTCTTGTCCGTACATTATGCTGAAATAAGACAGAAGCTTGGCTTCTATCTTTATTTCAAACTAAATCCTCTTTTCAAAAGAAATGAAAAAAGATAACATGAAAGCACAAACACCTAATAACATTTCGGTCTAGTCATCCACTGTGTGTGTAGACCATGAGAAACTGTACATGTATTTGCCCAGCTGTGTGGGAGACTACCTTTTAGCAAGCTGGACAAAATAAAAAAGAGGATCTGTTTGATGGTCTGTGTGTGTGTGTGTGTGTGTGTGTGTGTGTGTGTGTGTGTGTGTGTGTGTGTGAGAGAGAGAGAGAGAGAGAGAGAGAGAG
>JAAIIK010000008.1:8105344-8117315 GCA_014706435.1 Silurus glanis
AGAGAGAGAGAGAGAGAGAGAGAGAGAGAGAGAGAGAGAATGTCAGTTTTTTTTCCTATCTGTAAAATTAGGTAAAATTCCTGACCCTGTGTGTGTGTGTGTGTGTGTGTGTGTGTGTAGGGGGAGAGCAAGGTAGGGGGTTTGTCAATCTAAAAAGAGTTCACGGTCTGCTGTTCATCTGGGTGTAGTGGTGCTGTTGAGATCTAAACATTCCTAAACAAGAGGAAATAACAGGGGCAAGGCACTTACACTCAATCTCTTCATAACTCTGAAGCCATATTTCACAATTAAAAAAGATGCACCCTGGATTAAAGATTACAGTCTTTTTTTAATGCTCTGTTTGCATTTAAAAGAACCGGTCAAAACCCCACTCAAAATTCATCAGACTACAGCTGACCTCTGAAGTAACCACCATTCTCAGAGACTCCTAGCCAGGGCTGTAAAGACCATCTCCCTGTCCTTTTGTTGTCAGCCTGATTCATTGTTCGTCATTACGAAGAACCCCCACCCAATAAGCCCCGAAAGCAAAAGGAAGGGGTGTATTTAAAACCCACCAATAAGATAAACCAACTCGACCCAGGGAGCACCCGGGAAAGAAAAAAAAAGAGATTTGAACAAAACCGTTACAAGGACTTAAAGAATAGTTAAGTAAAGAACGAGCAGATTTGCTTCACTTGTTAATACAAGCAAAAAAAAAAAATAATAACCTTCACAAAAATAAAATAACTATTTTAAATCTCTAACAGCATGACACTCAAATCCACCCTTTTTTTTTTAATAATCTGACTAGGCTATTGAAATCAACAAAGTAGGTCAGGGTACTAGTCATATCCCATAAGTGAGATTTTTCCATTCTTATGAAAGCAAGTCATGTATTTATCAAGAGACACAGGAAATCAAAATCAAACATTGTATCATGTGTTGCATTTATCACCTCTAAGACAGATGTGATACATTGGAGACACATTCCTGCAGTCTCTCAGCCTGGGGCATTATTGCTTCCTCTATTCTCACTAAAGCACATTGACTTTGGGGTCAGTACAGGAGTGTCTGGTATGGAAATGTGTACCAAAAAAAGTTTGCTGTTGTTGTTGTTTTTACATTTACATTATAAGCCAGCTTAAGCACAAAATCTGTGACCTGATCTCAGAAACACACATAACCCATGAGTATAAAAACAACAGGGATCAACCTGTTGCCCACTTCTCAACTTTTACCTCTTCTTCTGTAAATAGTTTGAAAGACTTACCCGAAATAAACACGACTGGAATCCAGTGATTTAAAACAAATCTCATTGTTCAAATAAAAACAAATAAATATCCCGCTAATAGATCTGATCTGACTTTTTTCCTTACACCGTGGTTCCCCTCATACTCGTGTCCTCCAGGCAGATGGATTAACGTCGGAGTTTGAGTAGAGAGTGGAGTGTACCATTTTTACAAACGGGGTAAACATGAAAAGAAATAGGGATTACTAATGATCTTAAATGAAAACGATTATAAATAAAATATGACTGTTTACACAGTTTAAAGAGTTTCACACTTTATTTGATTAACATACATTATATGGGAAACGTTGTAAAAAAAAATATATATATATTTAGACATCACGTTATGAACACCCATCTTCAAAAATAGGCGCACCCAACTACAAAGAATCATTAGGCTGATACATTTAGATAAATGATATGAAATACTTTATAATTATTCTAACAATGTGAAAAGTAGTGCTATATTGTTATCTACAACGCTATGCATGATTGCATAATTGTTTTAAAAAAAAAAACTTGCTATCTACGCTGTTTAACTGGAACTATTTCTAAATGAATTCAAAGATAAAGATATGATCATAATCATATTATAACTATATTGTGCTTTATTCTGGGGTACAACAAAGGCATTAAAATGAGAGGAGATCTATGAATGCTTAGTAATGATTAATTTAATAATTAAACAAAAATAACAATTAGCCCAAAAAGTTTATTCATATAAAACTACATTTCAAACCTCTTTTTTAATATCGCAATAATAAGTACATGCAAATGAAGTTTGACCTGTAATTTTATATTAATGTAATTTTGTATTTTACAGTGATTAATAATTAATAAAAACTGCCATTTTTGAAAAAAGTAAACGATTTTCTTATGTGCTATCTATTGTAGGTCTCGACGTACATTTCTCTGGTCGTTGTCACGATCACAAGTCTGATGATCTTTCTAACGTTCATCGTAATCAGTATATTGGCCTTGGCGCTCATAACGCTCTCTGTGTTCATTATAGTGATCCTCACGATCGGCATAACGGTATCTATGATTGTCATAGCGACCCTGGCGATCATCATAAACTTCTCTTCGGTCATCAAAACTATTTCGGTCATCATATCGGTTCTGGCGGTAGTGACCTCGGCCATCGGAGCGATATTGACAATCATCATATCGACCTCTGCGATCATCATAGTTATTCTGCTGGTCATTGTATTGATGTTTGCGGTCATCATAATGATCTCTGCGGTCTCCATGATAATCTTTACTGTAGTTTTCCCTGTGATCATTACGCATCTCAGGAGGTTGATCATCATCATCAAACCGATGATTAGAATCACGATCGCTGTCCTTTTCTGCCTTCATCTCATACCTTTCTCTTTGGTCAATGTGACCTTCAATACTAGTTTTCCTTTCATGTTCTTTCTTCTCTTCCACTGGAATGCCATGGTATTCTACCGTTGGTGGTCTAAATAAAAGAGATATATTTAAGTGAAAATAGCACATAACTTTGTTCCTGTAAAAAAAAAAATTGGAAATCTCAAACATAAACCAGCAGTGGTGACCAGTAACAAATTAAGTGTAATCTGTTACTGTTCTTAAGTACCTTTTTCGCATGTACAGTGCCTTGCGAAAGTATTCGGCCCCCTTGAACCTTGCGACCTTTTGCCACATTTCAGGCTTCAAACATAAAGATATAAAACTGTAATTTTTTGTGAAGAATCAACAACAAGTGGGACACAATCATGAAGTGGAACGAAATTTATTGGATATTTCAAACTTTTTTAACAAATAAAAAACTGAAAAATTGGGCGTGCAAAATTATTCAGCCCCCTTAAGTTAATACTTTGTAGCGCCACCTTTTGCTGCGATTACAGCTGTAAGTCGCTTGGGGTATGTCTCTATCAGTTTTGCACATCGAGAGACTGAAATCTTTGCCCATTCCTCCTTGCAAAACAGCTCGAGCTCAGTGAGGTTGGATGGAGAGCATTTGTGAACAGCAGTTTTCAGTTCTTTCCACAGATTCTCGATTGGATTCAGGTCTGGACTTTGACTTGGCCATTCTAACACCTGGATATGTTTATTTGTGAACCATTCCATTGTAGATTTTGCTTTATGTTTTGGATCATTGTCTTGTTGGAAGACAAATCTCTGTCCCAGTCTCAGGTCTTTTGCAGACTCCATCAGGTTTTCTTCCAGAATGGTCCTGTATTTGGCTCCATCCATCTTCCCATCAATTTTAACCATCTTCCCTGTCCCTGCTGAAGAAAAGCAGGCCCAAACCATGATGCTGCCACCACCATGTTTGACAGTGGGGATGGTGTGTTCAGGGTGATGAGCTGTGTTGCTTTTACGCCAAACATAACGTTTTGCATTGTTGCCAAAAAGTTCGATTTTGGTTTCATCTGACCAGAGCACCTTCTTCCACATGTTTGGTGTGTCTCCCAGGTGGCTTGTGGCAAACTTTAAACGACACTTTTTATGGATATCTTTAAGTAATGGCTTTCTTCTTGCCACTCTTCCATAAAGGCCAGATTTGTGCAGTATACGACTGATTGTTGTCCTATGGACAGAGTCTCCCACCTCAGCTGTAGATCTCTGCAGTTCATCCAGAGTGATCATGGGCCTCTTGGCTGCATCTCTGATCAGTCTTCTCCTTGTATGAGCTGAAAGTTTAGAGGGACGGCCAGGTCTTGGTAGATTTGCAGTGGTCTGATACTCCTTCCATTTCAATATTATCGCTTGCACAGTGCTCCTTGGGATGTTTAAAGCTTGGGAAATCTTTTTGTATCCAAATCCGGCTTTAAACTTCTCCACAACAGTATCTCGGACCTGCCTGGTGTGTTCCTTGTTCTTCATGATGCTCTCTGCGCTTTAAACGGACCTCTGAGACTATCACAGTGCAGGTGCATTTATACGGAGACTTGATTACACACAGGTGGATTCTATTTATCATCATTAGTCATTTAGGTCAACATTGGATCATTCAGAGATCCTCACTGAACTTCTGGAGAGAGTTTGCTGCACTGAAAGTAAAGGGGCTGAATAATTTTGCACGCCCAATTTTTCAGTTTTTTATTTGTTAAAAAAGTTTGAGATATCCAATAAATTTCGTTCCACTTCATGATTGTGTCCCACTTGTTGTTGATTCTTCACAAAAAATTACAGTTTTATATCTTTATGTTTGAAGCCTGAAATGTGGCAAAAGGTCGCAAAGTTCAAGGGGGCCGAATACTTTCGCAAGGCACTGTATCTGTTCTTTACTAAAGTATTTCCATTTGGGGAGACTTTTACTTTAACTTAATTAAATTTCAAAGTCAAATATTTTATTTTTTACTCAACTACATTTTGTGAAATCAGTCTTTTCTTTTTTTTTTTTTTTTTGAGTGGATAAAACCATAACTGGTTAAGCAGTTCACATACAGTTCAGCGTTCACATACAACAGCAAGCATAACATTTGAGAGCAATAAATGATGGTGACTCTAACTTGCCACAACACCCTTCGCCTTATTTTCGCAGTTTTTTTTAAGTATTTGAAAAGAAGGTTTTGGGCTCATGATAATTTTTAATAGATATCAATTAGTGTTTGACTTATTAATATCATTCTATTAATAGAGAGATTAATTTAGAGATTAACTAAGAGTACTTAGAGTACTAAGAGTAACATTAGAGGCTTTTAAACATTAACTAAGTTGATTAAGCAGAGTCATGATAATAGGACATATAGCCATAATAAATCATAGTACTTTGGATACTTAAGTACATTTGAAGGCAAATACTTTTGTACTTTTACTCGAGTAAAAGTTTGAAGAGAGCACTTTTACTGGAGTAATATTTTACAGAGTGTATCTCTACTTTAACTCAAGTGCATTCTTTGTGCACTTCGTCCACCACTGATAAACAGGAAATAGTAAAATTTGAGTAAAATATTCCTTAAATGCTCATGATCATTAAAACATTTTACTTACTCCATAGCAAACTCCTCTGGCTTCTGCTTGTCTTTACAGGCACAGTAAATTATGAGTACAAGCACTGCGACTCCAGCAATACAGCCTCCAATAATTCCTGCTGTAGCTCCAATTTTCATTGTAGCTGCAGAATCAGATAAACATTAATAGTAAGTGTGAACAAATTTAATACAAATGTGTATGTTTTATGCTTTTGGGAAACGCAGCTCTGAAAAGATCTGTGAAGTCATAAAGCACTCACATGGCATGACTGACAAGGTGAGGTTGCACTTTGCGGAATTAATCTTATTGGTTGACGTGCAAATGTAGTAACCTGATGTGTCCATGGATACATTGAACAGGGAAAGCACTCCATCCTCTGGAGGAAATAAAAGTATTTCACAACCGTATACATTGTACAGAGGATGATATCAATGTACACACTCCTGCAAAAAGTATATGTTTTTGTGATGCATGAAAATGAATCCAAATTATCTGTTTTTTTTTGTTTTTTTTTTATGGGATACAGCAACAAAAGTCAGATGAAAAAGAAAACGTGTACAGTAACCAGGTTGCATTAGTGACCATAACCCAATGCACTAAAGGGGCAAATGTTTGTACACACTTCACTATCACACTCATATATAGATCATCCCCAAAATGATGCTGCAGTTGGGACTGCACAATTGTATAGGATGTCTTTGTATGTTGTAGCATTTCAATTTCCTTCACTTAAATTAAGTGGTCAAGCCCAAACTTGTTAAAACATGACAATTGAACTATGCATAAAGTGAAATTTATGAACACATAGTTTGCCATGGTTGGAGTGGAAGAACTCAAGCGGTGTGTGTGCTGATCCCTGACCTCTACCCTAATGAATGCTTTTGGGATAAACTGGAACACTAACCACATGCTTTACCCAATATCAGTGCCTGACCTCAATAATGCTCCTCTAAATTCTCTAAAATCTAGTAAAAAAAATCCTTCCCAGAAGGTGGAGATTATAAAAAAAAAAGTACTTTGTTAACACCTATTTTGTTTGTGATACAGCACTCAGTCTATTGGGGTTAGAGTCTATCAATGTAGCACATCTTGATTTGACATTTTTCACAGTCTAGATTTGCCACATTGTGAGGAAATCTCCCATTTATTTCCCCCAAGTCACAGGTTTGAGAACTTGAGCTCTGACTGGACGGTTCCAAAACAATAATTTTCTGTTAAGACCTTTCCAGTGTTGAATCGGATTTGTGGTTTGGGTTGTTATGTTCTGGAAGGTAAGCATTTTTCTTCATCTTTCCCTGTCTAACAGACGCCTGCAGGTTTTATGCCAAAATAGCTGGTTTTAACTATCCATTATTCCCTTTTGATTATAGCCCTAGGCCCAGCTGAAGAGAAGCAACTCCACAGTATGATGCAACCAACACCATTCATCTTCATGTACAGGGTGTTCTTTGGGTGAAAAGCTGTTTTGTGCCAAATATATTTTTAGAATTATGGATTATGCAAACATGCAAAGTAATGGAGAGTGTTTTAGAGAAGTGAAGAAAAGAGTGCAGGCAGGCTGAAGTGGGTGTAGAAGAGTGGCAGGAGTGATTTGTGATAGAAGAGTGTCTGCAAGAAAGTTTATAGGACTGTGATGAGACCTGTGATGTTGTATGGTTTAGAGACAGTGGCATTGAGTAAAAGACAGGAGGTGGAGCTGGAGGTAGCAGAGCTGAAGATGTTGAGGTTTTCGTTGGGAGTGACGAGGATGGACAGAATTAGAAATTAGTTTATTAGAGGGACAGTGCATGTTGGACGTTTTGGAGACAAAGTGAGAGAGGAGCGATTGAGATGGTTTGGACATGTGCAGAGGTTTATGGATGTGGTGAGGGAAGACATGCAGGTAGTTGGGGTGAAAGAGGCAGATGTAGAGGACAGGGGGGTATGGAGACGGATGATCCACTGTGGCGACCCCTAATGGGAGAAGGCGAAAGAAGAAGAAGAATGGATTATGCAAACAGATTATTGATTATAAATTCTTTCTCTTTCTTTATTCTACCTTAAAGTTTTTCTATTTGTTTTTTGTTTTCACTTGAATTTTGTTGCTTGTTATATTACATTTAAGGTAAAAATATATGATATGGTTTATCTTGTTTAATTTTTTTTTTTGCATCACAAAAACTGGCATTTTATATCACATAAAAAGTAGATTAAAACATTCACTGTATGAGAGTTGCAGTAACTAGGGCATGGTAATTTGTAAAAACACACACGTACTTTCAGTGGTTTTGGGTGGAAATGATCTAGGGATGTTTTTGACATCATAGCTCTGCCACTGGTAGGTGGGAGTTGGGGATCCTTCTTCAGAGACACAGCTCAAGCTGATATTCTGTCCATATTCTGCAGTTCCTTTAATCTTACAGACAGGATTTGATGGTGCAACTGTCGAACAGAAAAACAACAGTGCACGTGAGGGGAAACACATCATGCTCATAGCTACGGTGTTTATATTTTAACATGTATGCTCTTATACCCTCTTTATGAATGCTGTAAAAAGAAACTAGGCAAATATGATTAAGGCTTTCTCACCCAGAACCACAAGTGAGGTGGAATCTGACGTTTGTCCCTCTGTGTCACCAGGAATCTGGACAATACATTTGATGCGTCTGCTTTCTCGCAAAGTGACTTGCTTCAGTATTAAATTTGACACTTTTTTATTGACATCACTTTCAATCTGGACTTTGCCTTCATACATTGCATTGATATCTACATGACCATCATCAGAATAGAAAGTCCCAAAAGAAATCTGTAGTAGAAAGAAAGAAAAATGTGTTTCTTATTTCAAATGTACATTTATGTCACCCTGTATGCCTAAAAGAAAAGGAAAGGCCTAATTGTTTTCTAATTAATGCAATTGCCTCTATATTCTTGTATAGATATAGAGGATGTTTCATACCCCTTCATCATCAAATGACCCATCAGGTTCACCAATCCATGAGATTATAATGAGTCGATTCACAGGATTTTTAGGCTGAAAACTGCACGTTATGATCACTTCATCGCCTCGAGCGACTTCATACATGGACTGTGGAATAGTCACTTGCAATCCAAGAGTAGCACAAATCGCTATACAAAACACAAACACACAGCAAAAAATCGACTCATTTATTTTCAGTAGCCAGATTATCAGAAAATATGTTTATAAAAATGTAAATTATCTACTGACTCAGTCGCACACAGTACACTATATTTTATTTTCTTAATAGAAAATGTGACCTTTTTTCAGAAAATGGGAAATAACAGGACACATGGTGTTTCTTACTGTCTTTCTTTTTTTTGCACATGTCTACTAGTGATTTTGTATAAAATTTCAGTGTAACAACCAACATTTTATTTTGTGATCCTATTCGATCAGCTGTTATATAAACAAACACGCACATCTGTAGCATTCGTAACAAGATAAAACCAGCAACATATAAAAATATTTTTATGTACTTATTTTAAAATATATTGTACAGTAATACATCATTCTTATTTTACATTATTTAAAATGTCTACCAAACATAGATTGCAGTCAGTTATATAATAACTGACTGTATCCCATCTATAACACTCCACAATTTCTCTGGCTTCCATTATAGTAGAGTATGTAGCACTTTATGAGAAAACAACATTGTTGTTGGGGATTCAATATGTCACTGCTTGGTTGAGAAACAATCCATCAACTAATATTATAATTTCAGCACTGGTCCTGTAAATAGAAAGGGCCTACTGCTGAATTGCTATACGATGATCAACACACACACTGCCTGAAAAATAGTTTTTGCATATTTATATCTATGCAGAATTATATATCAGGGTATACCATTATACCAAGGTAACATAGTATGCATAACTAATAAAGTGAGTATTATGTAAGCACAAAGTGTTAATACAAACCTAATACCTACATACAAGTGCAACACCTACACATTACACAGTCATTCCTGCATTTTAACAAATGGCATATATAAATAATATTATCCTTATAAAAGTCTCTGAAGCTAATTAAGGTGTGCAGCACAGAGAGAACTTCAATATAAATTCTATATAATTCATTACAAATATATTATTTGAAATGGATATATTATTATGTACAAAATGAATCCATTAATATGAGATATATAAAATATATTTATAACAATATATTCATAATGCACTGAATATATTTACCTGTGTCATTCATGTCCTGAGTACTACAAAGCAATATAGTATACCTCCCAAGTAAAGTATTTTTTGTATGCATTTGAATGAGTGAATTTTCTATGGTCTCTCAACTATCACAATAAACAGTCATACCCAAAGTACAATTAATTTAATAATATAATATTATTTATTTATAATAATAATAATAATAATAATAATAATAATAATATTACCATAAAGAATAATGTAATATTTACTACCATGATTTCAATAGTTGTTATACTTGTTAATTCTTCATAAAAGATTGGATTAAGGTAAATATATGATAATAATATTTATATCCAGTAATAAAGTGCTAATTCCTTTTCTGATACATGTCATGTCAAGTCAAGTCTAGTTTATTTCTATAGCGCTTTTCACAATGGACATTGTCTCAAAGCAGCTTTACAGAATTTAAGAATAACATGATATTACAAAGTACCTGACAGCAGTAGTACTCCATTGCCACAAAATATTGATTTCCATGTGTCCATTTTAATTGTATATTCCAATCAAGTAGATTTTTTCACAGTTATTATCAGAACAGATGCCTGTTTGGTGTCTGCTCACTTCCTTATGACCGGCAGGTGATATTTACATTAATTTAAACGGCTCCATCCGCACTCTAACCACACCTTTTTCACCCTTTGGACTTTTAGTCAACAAACATATCTATGCTCTTCTGTTTTATCTTACCAAAGATATCGAAAAAAATAAAGATAACATATCTTACTTAAATATGGAAGTAGACATTACAGAGTTGTAAGTATGTACAAATACACAATTGCTTCAGAGCTGCATCTGCTCTGTGTCAAGGTACCAAAACATTAGACTATAATTAGTCATCATTAGTCACCAAAGTAGTATTGTCTTTAATCAAATAAATCAACAGGCTTCCTCCTGAGGATATCATATTATTAGTTGACTCTGTCAGTTTCATTAATGATTTTTTCTTTGTTGTTTTGGTATCTTAGAAGGTGGTGAAATCAGTCCAGTATTAACTGTTGGGCCACTGTTGGAGCTATTGTTTGAATAAATTGTGGCATTTCCATTTCTAACCAGCAGATGGCAATATAGCTTTAGCGTCAACGAGATTTGCTTTACTGGTTCTCATCAATATTATAATTATAATAAACCAAATGATAAAACCAGACTTAATCTCTGTTTATAAAACTGGTCTTAAATGAATATATTGTTGCATTTAAAATACCATTAAATGCACAAATTCTATGCAGTAGAAACGTGATTAGGACTGTATTATAATTGTATATATAATTATAATATAATGAAGAAGCACTATGGCTGTGACTAGGGCATATACTGTTGAAAAAACTTAATTAAAAGTTTATTAAAAGAAAGAAAGAAAAAAGGAATTAATCCTGTGTGCACTGTTTAATAATAAAAACTTCCATAATTACTTGTGTTCTTTGCAATTAATAAAGCATGTGTGACTTACTTAGTGTGACTAAGGACAAATCTTTAACAATGAGAAAAAGTTTAAGGAGGGATTTTTTACTCTTCTTCTGCACACTGGTCCTTACTAAATTAATAAAATCAGGCATGATATAAACAGGCATTTCTAAGATTGTAAATTGATAATATCCAGTCCTTGATCACAAGAATAAGGCAATCAAAAGTAATTTTTTTTAAGCAGACTCAAACACTGACATCAACAAGAGATTTGAAAAATATATTTTTGATTGCTTTACAGTGTATATTGGAATGCTAATGGTCATAAACCTATGCTTCCCAAAAGAGTATGACCCAGATTAGGATATAGTATAAAGTTGACTATGAGTTGTACCACCAGGCTGCAACTCTTTATTACTGGAAGGTGCATGTAGAGTTCTTTTCTCAAGGTTTAACTATGTACATATGTTTCCAGGTAAAATATATTTAATGAAGTTATATACAGCTTATTAGATTTAGAGTGTATACTGTACACTAATGAGTGTCTGAGGTCATGATGGATTTTACAAGATTAAATTGCATATACCACTAAACAAACAAACAACATAGTTCCTAATTTTAACAGTTATAAGATAACCTGATGAGATGCCAGGCCTTCACAGGGCAGTTTATCTTATCCAGTTCGCCTACTGGCATGTTTTTGGGAGGTTGGAGGAAACCAAAGAACCCAGAGAAAACCCATAGGGAGGTGATGGGGAGAGCTTTCACATAATCACACACACATGCGACTGGAAATCTTGTGTTTACATTTAAAATAGAAACTTTTACATAGAAACAGTATATTATTAATGTGCAGTGCTTTACCTTGTTAATTCCGTTAATTAACTTAATTAGTTTTTTTTTTTTAATAATAAATTTTATATTAATACATTTTCAATACATGGTTGCTTCTACTTTTTTGCATGTCTGTGAACTGGCTGCTGTAAAAAACTACAGTTGGGATTAATAAGGTACTCTATCTATCTATCTACCTATCTATCTATCTATCTATCTATCTATCTATCTATCTATCTATCTATCTATCTATCTATCTATCTATCTACCTCTCTCTCTCTCTCTCTCTCTCTCTCTCTCTCTCTCTCTCTC
>JAAIIK010000008.1:8123997-8135691 GCA_014706435.1 Silurus glanis
CTCTCTCTCTCTCTCTCTCTCTCTCTCTCTCTCTCTCTCTCTCTCTCTCTTAAAAATCACATGCATGCATAAAACATTAAAATTGTGTCTGATGAAAGCTAACTAAAGAAGCATTTAGGTCACACAGACCACAGGCATACAAACTCATAGGAATGTCAAGATGTCCCCAGGGTCATTGTTCTCTGCTGACATGATATATCCTTTCTGAGTGACTAAACAGCTTTCTGCCCGACTCTATTATTATCCTATGTGTCAATGACTGCTTCAGACTCTGCTCACACATCTAATATGATTGTCACATGTCAATATGTGTGAGCATGTGTGGTTGTGGGCAAGCAGTCTTGCAGTACATTATGTTTGATTTGTTGAAAATGCAAGATTAGCACTACACAGACATGCAAGTAGAAAAAAGATTTTATCTCTTTTCTTTTTTTTATAAGGGAAATTAATTGTGCCTATATGCTAATTAGCTGCAGTTGCTCGGAAACAGATGGTGGTGAATATGCAAATTAGTGCAGAATTTGCATGCACTGCATAACCGTTTCTTTAATTAACATACCCCACCTCCTTTTTCCCTTCAAGTCTCAGAGGGCTGCAGTGTATTTTTAATCATCATTAATGCAAACTAATATGAAAAGTTTTAAGCTAATACTTTGCCCCCCCCATTCTCCTATTTTGACTAGGGTCTGTTTTGTGTCTCTTTTTCTACTGCAGAAAAACCCTTTTTCTCTTTCAGGATTTTATACAGATTCCTTACATCATATACTCATTTAGTATCTTGACTATGTGGACAATATTCTGAAGTCTTGTCTACGTTATTAAAGGATTGTGAAACATTTTTGTACATTTTGTAGTTACCGAAGTACAGGTAAATGATGTAAGCTCTGACCACATTGAGAGTTTTGACTTTATTGTAATTCAGAGGTTACTTCAAGCATCTAGCCTTTAGCCAGCAGGGTACACTACCCCAGACCTTGCTCCAATTGCTAGGTTGTTGGGGTGGGACAGTGTTAGCTAGCTGGCATTAGTGGCATGCTGCCCAAGGAGCTATTGTTTACACATAGTTGTTTCCCTCTATTCAATATAGAAAAGTCTGTGTTTCGTCATTTGTATAGTGCGTACATGTGACAGATGCGGCTTTTTGGGCTAGAGTTCAATTAGTCAGTATTTAACATTCTTTTAAGCTAATCTGCCCCAAAATCTAAATCATATCTGAATGATACGATGCATAGTAATTCAGTGAACAGTCATCAACATACTGATGATAGGATCGTGTCCCAATTCTCAGTTGATCCACCAAGTTTTTCTATACAGTCAGGCTCAGGCAGGTTGATGGGTAAGATTGGGCGATTGGGACATGTTAGGCATTCAGAATGTTTTACTTAAGAACATAGTATTCATTCTTCCCTCTGCTAAAATAGTAGATTAATAACTTTAAAGGAGGAATAAATTGATTTATTTTTATGTTAGATCTTTGTACTATCCTCCTGACAATTATTTTGATATTCAAGATGCTATTAGATTTCAGTGTTTTCTGTAATACCACAATGTCTGTAAACTGTTACTTGTTTAGCTCAGACAGTTCCCCTTGTGCACATTGGAGTGATCTAGCTTTTTTTTGTTAACTTCTGCTAAAATCCCTGACTATACTTTGAAATATAGTGCAGAATAGTAGCTTTTTTGATCATCAGAGATGTTTCTCATATTCTCTCATCTCGCCCTATCTCTCATTCTACAGTTGACTCTGACTCCAGCTCAACAGCAGTTGTTGCTGCAGCAGGCTCAGGCGCAGCTTTTAGCCGCAGCTGTGCAGCAGCACTCGGCCAGCCAGCAGAGCAGCACCACAGGAGCGAGTATCTCTGCCTCCGCTGCTACTCCGATCACACAGATCCCACTTTCTCAGCCCATTCAGATCACACCTGTAAGAACAACCGAAGCACTCTACATTAAACTATAGTACCGTTATTTTTCTTAATCAAATTCTTTTAAGTGTAATGATTTGACCAACATGATGTGAAGATATGTAAAAGTTGTTAAACCATGGTTCTCAATATTGAAATATATAAATTCAATTTATGAATGTGAAATTTGGTCTTACTAAATCAGTCAGCTATAGCATTACAACCACTGACCGGTGAAGTGAATTACAGTGATACATTGAATATTTATTCATTTGAATATCAAGTGTAAAGTTTTTAAAGTTAATGTTTTAGAAGCAGAAAAAAATGTGAAAGGATCTAAGCGACCCTGACCAGGGCCAAATTGTGAAGGGTAGACACCTGGGTGAAAGCCTCTATAAATACAGTTTTGTGCATTTAAGATTTGGCACCAGGGTACACTATGGGCACGAAGGCAAAGCAAGGGGCAAATCCAAGGCAAAAGCACCCATCATGGCAGCAATATGCCCTAGTCTTTCAGTAGGATAATGCTGAAAAAAAAAATGTTCAGAAATGATGTGAGGAACATGACCAAGAGTTTAAGGTGTTGTCTGGTCCTCCATATTCCTCAGAATACAAGCCACCCCACCTCACAACTTGCAGGACTTATAGATCTGCTACTAATGTTTTAGTGTCGCTTTGAGTGTTATTGTCAAATCCATGCCTCAATGGAACAGAGCTGTTTTGGTAGCACATGGGGGACTTACACAATATTTGGCTTGTAGAGGACCAAGAAGATTTTAATTTGGATCATTATTAATATGCTATTGGTGTGACCTTGTAATATAATATAATAATAATTAATTGTCAAGCTATTATTTGTTAGATTTAATTTCTTTTTTTCTAATATTATGGTCAGCTGTTCCTAAAATACGCAGATTACCATGTATTGTTCTGTGCAATACCATTGAAAAAGTTCAGTTCTACATTGGTTTTGTAGCCCAGGCATTAATCCTAGTGACTAAGTGTTTTGTCTCTCTGTTTTTTTTTCCCTTTGTTTGTGTGTCACAGCAGTTGCAGCAGCTGCACCAGCAGCAGAACCTCAACTTGCAGCAGTTTGTGCTTGTCCAGCCAGGCCATCCAATTGCCGCCCAGTTGCAGCCAGCGCAGTTTATCATCTCACAGACACCACAGGGCCAGCAGAGTAAGTGCTCACCCATTTTAACCTCTGAACCTGCCCTCTTCATCTAGACATTACAATTATTATTTTTACTACTATTTTTAACAGGCCTCTTGCAAGCCCAGAATCTTCTAACTCAACTACCTCAAAGTCAAGCCAACCTCCTGCAGAGTCAGCCAAGCATCACTCTTACCACACAGGTCAGAAAATTCCAAACCTTGAAAAATAATGTTGCAAGCACTTATGGAAGTTCAAAGGGGTTTTGACATACATATAGCCAATGTACAATTAATAGGGCCCGGTTTTAAACTATGAGAAAAAAGGGTCACAGTAAAGCTAGAGCCAGTCACATGACTTGATACTGGTTGTGTTTCTCTTGCCATATATATATATTCCCTTCTTGATTGCTACTGTTTAGCCAGCAACACCGACCCGAACGATAGCAGCTACCCCCATCCAGACCCTCTCTCACAACCAGACGACACCAAAGCGATTGGAAACACCCAGTCTGGAGGAACCCAGTGACCTGGAGGAACTTGAGCAGTTTGCCAAAACCTTCAAACAAAGGAGGATCAAACTAGGCTTCACTCAGGTAAACCGCTTTATAAATCTACATTTTACATTTTGTGTACATGAGGTTCTTGAACTACTTGTATGAAACGTGTCTTCATGACCATTTGTGCTACACATTTAAAGGGGGATGTCGGCCTTGCTATGGGAAAGCTTTATGGAAATGACTTCAGCCAAACTACCATTTCACGTTTTGAGGCCTTGAACCTAAGCTTTAAAAACATGTGCAAGCTGAAGCCTCTGTTGGAGAAGTGGCTAAATGATGCAGGTATTTCTCTACTCTGGCATCCCCTTTTGCTCTGGTTGAATAGAGTATGGAGGAATTACATTGTAGTTAATGCATTGTTTAGCTTGAACTGATGAGCATTTTTTAATAATACTCAGTGAAGTTTTAACTGCCTATTGTTGTATATACCACAGCATCTTGTGGCAATTTGTACAATAATCCCAAAGGTCACTTATCGTTTAACTGTTCATGGTGAATAAAGAACTCGTTTGGGACTTTAGAGCAGGATTGCATGAGTTACAGTAGCTTCAGATACTTATATCCGCCTGTGTGTGTTTGTACGTGCTGTGTGTGCAGAGAACCAGACGACGGACCAAGGCCTGTCCAGCCCCAGTTCTATTGGCTCCCCTGGGCTGGGCATGGAGGGTCTCAACCGCCGTCGCAAGAAGAGAACCAGCATCGAGACCAACATCAGAGTGGCCTTAGAAAAGAGCTTTCTAGAGGTGAGGAATGTTTGAATTGGTCAGCACTGCTTTTTCTTAGTTTAATTATTATTATTATTATTTTTAATAATGGGGGAGATGTGGGAAGAGTGTTTAAAGTTTCAGTGGCTATCTCATGCTGAAAGGGCGTCTTTCTGTCCTCTTCAAGCAGAACCAAAAACCTACCTCTGAGGAGATCACCATGATCGCTGATCAGCTGAACATGGAGAAGGAGGTGATCCGTGTGTGGTTCTGCAACCGTCGGCAGAAAGAGAAGAGGATCAACCCGCCCAGCAGTGGCAGTGCTGCCAGCACCCCTATTAAAGCAATCTTTTCCCCATCCACACCCCTGGTGCGCTGAATTGTACATTAAATGATCAGAGTTGCTAATTAAAAGAAAAAGCTGATATTTAAACTATGCATGAAATATTATGTTTTTAAACATTCCTAAGTCTTCTTTTTGCCTTTCTTTTTTTTAATAGGTGACTAGCACAGCCAGTCTTGTGACTAGTAGCACCTCGACCCCACTGACTGTAAATCCTGTTCTGCCTCTCACCAGCACAAGCATTTCCAGCATTGGACTCGCTGGTAAGCTTTACCAAACCACTGGTAATGGCTAAAGATCTGTGTTTGAAGTTATAGGACACAGAAAGGCATGTCTGTTTTTCTGTTCTGTTTCTTGCTTAGGTTTATGTTGTCATGTTTGGTGCTATCATTAGCTCACCGTCCTGTTCTTTATCCAGGCACGACTGTGGGCTCGGCAACTACTAAGACCGCATCCGCTATCTACACCATGCCCGCTATGACCACGGCAACCTCTTCGCCCTCGCTTAGCCCCTCCCCCAGTGTGCCACAGGCCATGTCGGCTGAGTCGGTGGTGACTCAGGAGCCAGCAAGCACCTTTACCCAGGCACCCACTACGCTGGTGAACACACTGGGCACGGGCCAGGTAATGGTGTCTGCGTCAAGCCTGTCTGCTGCACTACAGGGAGCTGCACAGCTGCCTACCAGCGCCAGCCTTGCCGCCATGGCTGCAGCCGCCGGCCTCAACCCAGGCCTCATGGCCTCTTCACAGTTCACTCCTGGGTATGTGGAATTATGAAATATTTTGACATAATGTCTTCTAGATTGCATCTAGATTAGTAAGTGCATTTAAGTCATACTGACTAATTTATTTGTCTTTTCTTACGTAGCAGAAGTTAGTTAACGTTAGGAGGTACCGCATAGAAAAGTATTTCTTTAAATTTACAATTTACACATAAAGCCGAATGATTCTGTCAGTCATCCAAAAATGTTTTTTTCTATTATGTGTGTGCTAATTAGTGGGGCTCTGCTGAGTCTGGGTCCTGGTGGTCTGGGCAGTGCATTGAGTCCAGCACTGATGAGCAACAGTACTCTAGCCACTATCCAAGGTGTGTGGAATGGCAAGTACACCTGATATTTTATTATTACTCTTCATCACATATAATTCAGTTCAATTATGTTTTACTTGTATAGTGCTTTAACAATGGATTGCCTAAAAGCAGCTTTACACAGATAATGTGGTAAGAAAGAATGAATGTTTGTTCTTTATAAGTGTGTAAGTTTGTCCCTAATGAGCAAGTCAGTGGTGACTGTGGCAAGGAAAAACTCCCTAAGATAGCATAAGGAAGAAACCTTGAGAGGAACCAGACTCAAGAGGAAATGCATCCTGATCTGGGTGGCACAGGATGTCCATTTATAACAGCTAAACGATGTTGAGGTGTGCAGTGATGATGATCAGTGTAGCAGACTGTTGACATTAAGTAAAGTCCACTGCACTGTGCAAGACTCACTATGGCAGCATAACTAAAAGGGAGAGCCAGAAGTTAACACAGACATGAGGGAACTCTGGGATAAGAGACGACCCACCACACCACCGTCAACAAACCTGAGTGAACACTTTAAAGTGAGGGGATGACAGCATACAAATATCCCAGTTCACAGGACACACTCACTCGATGAATACAGATCTGCTCTTTAAGAAAAACCTACTGATAAAAGGCTTGACTAAATAAATATGTTATCAGCCTCAACTTGAGCACTGAGACTGTGTCTGAGTCCCGAACACAATTCCATAACTGAGGGACTTTATAAAAGAAAGCTCTGCCACCTGCTGTAGTCTTTATTATTGAGGTACCAACAAATAGCCTGTACCTTTTGATCTAAGTAGGCATGGGGATCACAATAGTACAGAAGTTCACTCAGATACTGTGGCGCAAGACCGTTAAGTGCTTTATACGTCAGTAGTAGTATTTTAGTCAATGCGAGATTTAAGAGGGAGCCAGTGTAGACTGATTAAAACAGGAGTGATGTGGTCATATTTTCTAGATCTAGTAAGGACTCTTGCTGCTGCATTCAGGACTAACTGAAACTTGTTTATGCACTTACCCGAACACCCAGACAGTAACGCGTTACAATAGTCTAATTTAGATGCAACAAAAGCATAAACTAGTTTTTCTGCATCCTGTAACGACGACATATTTCTAATTTTAGCAATATTTCTAAGGTGAAACAAGGCTATCCTGGTAATATTATTCACATGAGCCTTAAAGGAAAGACTAGGGTCAATAATCACACCACGGTCTTTGCTGTACACACTGAGACAGAAACACCATTCAGAGATGCAAAGTAATCAGAAAGTTTACTCCTAGCTGCATGTGGTCCTAGTAAAGGTTTCTTCCATCTTATCCGAGTTGAGCAGAAGGAAGTTAAAAAGCATCCACTGTCTAATGTGCTTTACACACTCCTCAACATTTTTAAGCTGATCTCTCTCATTTGGCTTTGCTTAAATTGTGTATCATCAGCATAGCAGTGGAAGCTAATATAATGTTTACATATAATTTCAGTCATAAAAGACAGATTCTTGCTGAACACCAAACTTTACCTCAGAGAGTGTGGAGAACTCACCATACATCAACAAAATGATAGCGTTCAGTCAGATAAGACCTATGCCAGGAGAGAGCTGCTCCCATTTTTCCAACAACATTTCCTAGCAAGGAGGATATTATGATTAATGGTGTCAAAAGCTGCACTAAGGTTGAGCAAAACAAGTAAGGAGACACAACTCTGATCAGAGGCCAACAGCAGGTTATTTATCACTTTAACCAGCACCGTCTCTGTGCTATGATGAGGCCTTAATCTGATTGAAACATTTAGAAAATGTTATTTCTAAGTAGGTATGAGCATAACTGTTAATTTCTAGGGACAAATGCCACGGAGCCACAGAAATTTGCTTTTTATTTAATCTCTGCAAAGCTTAAATGCTTTCCATTGCACTATGCTTGCCATTTGGTAAATTAAAAATTCCATGTAAAAGGTAATCTCTAATTAGTTAGATAATTCTGTTGACTTTGCATTCTCCGTAGCTCTGGCTTCAAGCGGTACTCTACCCATCACCTCTCTGGATGGCAGTGGGAACTTGCTTTTTGCCAATGCTGGCAGCACGCCAAACCTGGTGACAGCACCACTCTTCCTCAACCCGCAGAACCTGTCACTGCTCACCAGCAACCCAGTGAGCCTGGTCTCGGCCGGAGGAGCTGCAGGGGCTGGCGGAGCCCTTAATCTGCATGTCGCCGCAGACCATAATGCCGTCACCACGGCAACAGTGCCCGCTTCCACCATCAGCACCGCCTCCAAGGCCCAGTGAAAGCCCCACCCACCTTGGTCCTCCTCTTTTCTTCTTCCTTCTCTTTTCCTTTTCATCAATCATTATTTAATCCCTCTGCTACCACCAAAAAGAAACTTACTAAAATGAAGTTTTCTATTATGTTAATATTTTTGTTTTATTTTTCATACCTTCATTTCTTTTCTTTTAAACATTGTTTTTTGACCTTGTTGCCTGCTTTGATTTTTCAGCAACAAACTCCATGAATGTTGGCGTTACAAGAGAGTCAAGCATTAAGATGGCCAAAAATGAACTGTGTCTGGGCTGTGCGCTTGCTCAATTGGTAATGCAAAGACAGCTTTAACTGAGTGATTTTAACTCACTCTACGTTTTCATGTATACGTTCTTATTTGATCCTAAAACACTCCTAACCAAAACACATACCTATGTTTATATTTTAACTGTTGACTTACTCCTTATTGATAGCATATTAGCCTTTACTGTGATTGTTGTTACTGAGGAACTTTTACAACACCTTTTGATTTCAACTGTTTTTGCCAGAGGTGCTGCCTTGCAGGCCTTTGGAACCTTCATATCAACTCTTTCTTTTATTTCTTCGGCTTATGTTTTCTTTGATCTAATGCAGTTTTAATCCTTTATAATTCTCACATGTGGTTTCAAGGCTTTAAAGGAGTAATATGTGGCTGTGATACGGTTTCATTGCTTTAAGGAATCGTTTGTATGGTCGCTGTCTCGAAACACTGATTTAACAGAAGAAACTCTCAATACCTGGTAGCAAATGTTTTTAAACTCTTTCTAGTCTGGGTCTGAAGTGTGGACCCCGATATGAGCTTATTTACATAAGACAAATAGCTTTAAATGATTGCACGAGCAGTCTTTACAAAGGTGACAGGTCTTAGGCTGCAATATCTGGGCAGTATAGACCTCAGTCACTTTTAAAGAATGTGGAGATGGTGCACTGAGAGCTCCTGATACTGTTATGCTACTGCTTAGTGGTATAACCATTTGATGCCTAGACTGTGACCTGTATTTGTCCCAAAGTCTGTCAGCCTCTTAAGGTCTTCCCATCACAGGGTGTGCTGTCTGTAGTGTCCATAGTTGGGTTATAGGAGTTTGCTTTGTGTGTGTGTGTGTGTGTGTGTGTGTGTGTGTGTGAGGAGGATGCCACCTGATATCTGGTGGCAAATGTAACATTTCAAGACACAACCTGGCCCTGGGGAGAAAGGCCTGGTTGTCCTCTGTCCAGGAGAGTTTTAAGGTGTTTGTTTTTCTACTTGTGCACAGTACCTGTACCAAAAAACTGGATTTGAGAACTGTGGTCTGCCTGGTTGTTTAGCGGGGAAAAAAATGTCATGTTGTGAGTAAGAGGTCGTTTTTTTATTTTTATTTTCAAGGTCTTTGGCTGGCCTCTCTTTATGATATACCAAAAATCTTTGTTAAAACATGTTGCTGTATATTACCATTGTAGCGGTAAGTTTAAATATTTATGAGTGGAAGCTCTTGGTAAACCACAGGAAATATTATAATGCAATATTTTGAAGATCATTTCCAAAGACGAAACTATTTTTTATTTTGGTTGAGATGGCTTCCCCTGCTCTGCTTCGTCTTGTTTGTGCAGCTAACCAAATAACCCGAGTAGATGGGGAGGGTGGAGGTTTGACAAAAGGGTGGAGGTGGTCAGGACCATGCACTGCAGCATAAACACCCCAAAGTAACCTGACCCCTTCCAGATTGTTGTTGAGAGGACTTTGTGAGTGAGAGGTGAAAGGGGGTAGGCTTTATGCAGCTCCCCCTTCCCCCACCCATAAATCTAATATATTTCAAAGACTTGCTGTGTGCAGAAGGAAACAAGGTGCTTTTTGTTGTACTGGTTCTTGTTTTCTGTGTGCTTTTAAGGTACCAGATTGTTTTGTTTCTTAATAGACTGAAATATTCACTAGCTAGGCAGGTTTGGGTCAATATTTAGGAGCTTTAGCAGATTGATCTGTTATTCTCCCCTTTCCGATGTAATTCAGCCATGATGTAAAGCTTGAACCAAAGTCGTTTTCTTGCTAGCTGCTGTGCCTGTGGGGATCAGCTAAATGCTGGCCACACTCACCACTCTACACTACTGACAAGCTTCCTCATGTCTTACTTCTTTTATTTTTTACTAAACTCATACAACACATAAAAAAGATACTTAAATGACTTGTTTAGCTTTGAAAGTGTAATACCGCTTGTGTTCTGCTCAATTCTTTTTAAATATGTTTTTTTTTTTTAATGTTCGAGTGTAGTTAATGGCCTCAAGTGCCGAATATTCCTCCACTGTTCTACATTTCAGTCATTTACTTGTCATCCTAGAGGCTTCCTAAATCAGTTCCCATCCTCCGTAGAGTTCACTGGAATCTACTGTGCGGCATTAGCTTTCACACTTTTGCCACTGTAGTGTATAAGACTGTGTGGACTGTGGAAAAATCCGAAACCACTCCACTGTTTGACTGTCCTTTAAGCCTGGCGCAGCACTGGTACACACAAACTTATTAGGCTTTAACGGTACATATTGTGGTATACCAAAACCACTTTTACATGTAGAGAGTTAATATGCAGTCAGGATTCATTTATTGTTTTTATTCTTAATTTATGTTTGGTTTAACCATGATTCTGGTCTTTCAGCTCATTAAGAATAGTTGCTTTACTTTTAGAATGTCTGATTAAGAGCGTTCGTGCTCTGTCAACCAGACATCAGGTCACGTTAGCTATAAAAACATGTATCGTGTAACACTAATGCTCAATGCCTCAGTTATCATTCTTTTTTCATTTGTTTTCACTTAACCCCATATGTACTGGAGGATAACTGTCAAACATTTTCTGTATCTCAGTCTGCTATCCAATTCAGCCATGCTTGTATTTTTTTTATTCATTTTTCTTTTATATTACCTCATCAGCACTTAAATGGAAGGTTCGCTTTAAGCAAAATGGCACCAACAGACAAGAGCTTTTAATGTTCGAATCGTCTTTTTAAATAATTTCAATACTGCATAAAAAAACAAACAAACAAACAAAAAAACATTAAGCCGAACTACTACTGCTGTTTCATGTACAACTACTTATAGGGTACCTCCAATTTTATTTTTTTATTTTTTTGTCCTACTTGCCAAAGTGAAAAGCCTTTGTCTTTGTGGCTTGTTGCTGCTCACTCAGCCGGTTCTGTCCTGAGGCTACCACATGGCCTCATTGGACTGTAGTAGTTTTATGTATGGTTGTGTATCTCTGTTGTTTTAGTGCAGTTGGTGTGGTGCCGGGACGTGTGGGGAGTTACTGAGATATTTATCTGAGGAACGACTTAAATAATTAGAAAGAACTGTTTTCCCTAAATTCTATATATAGATATATAAATATACATATGTAATATACTCATATTTTATAATTCAACTATTCTGAAGATTTGAATGTAGTGTTTGTCATGCTTATTCACAAAAAGAAAAACTACCAAAAAAATAAAATAAAATAATACCTTACTTTTTATGATAGCAATTGAACTGAAACTGAAAACCCTCAAAACCAAAAATGTAATGCCACACCGTTTGAATGTGGAACAAGCTGTCATTTACACTCTTCACAATTATAGTTTGTTGAATAAGGGGGCTTGCCATGGTGCTCCTAGCTTTTACAGTTGCCTGGGGAAATGGACCCACAAAGCACCTGCTCTTAACTTTCAGTTGATTATTGACTTG
>JAAIIK010000008.1:8147036-8177149 GCA_014706435.1 Silurus glanis
AAAAAAAAAATGTTTTCAGAGTTTTAAAATTGCATGTAACTTCACCAATCAAGCATCCCCCTTGTGATGATTTCAGATTTACGCAAACAGTCAGACTTAACGTTCCTGACTACATTGTGAAAAAAATTTATACATCATTGATGCAACATGGTTGTAACAAAATGACACAACATAAAAACAAAAAATGCAAGTCTATGCTATCAGTGAAATGGGTGAAAAAAGATGAGTGCAAGTGCTGAATTGAAACAAATGTGTGTTATGCACTGCCTCTCTATTTCGCAGGCTAAACTGAGAAGCTTTGACAGTCATCTATAAAATGTATAAAAAAAATTATGATGTATAAACCCAAATTATAAAGTTAACTTAATTATAAATTCTGTCATTAGATTCAATTCAATCACGATCATTTATCTCTTTTAACGAATGAGCAAGCTTTGGTGTATATGACTTAAATTTAGACAAGATTACTGTTTACATATAAATAGAAATGGAGAGAAAATAGAACTCACCTGCAGAGGAAAACATTAAGGCCAGGACCAGCAGGGTATCCTTCTTCAACACTGCCATTTCCATCGGTGAGACTCCAGAAATTTTTTTTGTGGAGGCCTTATTTCTTGTTTGTAATTCTCTTAGCTTCACCAAAAAGTTGTGTAGCACTATACTTTGCACATTTGCCTGTCTCTAGAAGCCCCCTTCTAACAGGAAATGGCCCCAGTGCTCAGATCTGTCTGGTGATCTTAAAGCTTCACTCTCAGCATCTTTTGTCCTCTCATCTCAACACCTTTTTCACAAGCACATCCTGTTTATTTTTAGACCACCATACACATAAAAGCTGTGACTCTCTGAGAGGTATTGTACCATGTCATTTAAATACTGTATGCATCTTGACATAGCTATTGTTTATCTTATTGTGTGTGTGTGTGTGTGTGTGTGTGTGTGTGTGTATATATATATATATATATATATATATATATATATATATATATATATATATGTGAAAAGTTACTAAATATAGAAACTAACAGATACAATTTTGGTGTGACCAGCCTTTGACAGTTATGCAGTTTAAATAAAGAAATTGGCTAGTAGGTTGTTCTAACACATAACTTGTGTTGTGTGTGTTTGTGTGTGTGTGGTCTAATATTTATATAGCACGATCTAATAATTAACACAATACTTGGAAATGATCTTTTAAAAATGTTAATGCTTTGAAAATGTAATGTATTGAAATATTTTCTACTCATATAATGATGCATACAACATAAAAAAAATAGATGACTTTGCCTAAAGAAACAGTATCATCAAATATAATGCTAAAATCTAGAGTTAACGAACACATGCTGTTTATGTAAATATCACAAGGTTTGTTAAACAGCACCGTAAACACCACTGTATGTTTACGAGTATCACACACCACCCTGTGGTAAAAATGGATGCATAAAAAAACAGCCCTGTTTACATTTTAACAACAGCCATATTTACTATTAAACATATAAAACAAACCAACAAAATGCAATTCCAGTTAGCTTACTTGACCATGTTTAATAGTTGTTTAATGTAAGTAGTGCACCAGTGTTCATAACACACCAAGCATGCAGGATGATGTAATGAAGGAGGTGGTAATGATCTGGAATGTTGGAACATTAGCTCCAACATGCATCTAAACCCCAGCATATTCATAATGCAGCAGGCTATGAAAAATGTATGGTTAAACCATGTGCAGTAAATATATTCTAAGTGGGAACTGATGTCTGTGCTGCTTCCAAGGATGATATGGATGTGAACAAGGAAAATAACACTATCTGATGAAGAAAATCTGATAAGAGTAACAATTCACATTCTACCATTTGCCAGGTGCTCATGCTAATGAAATATGTAAATGCTTTCGGTAACAATTTAATATTTTTTTTTTCCATCGTTCTTCATTTCTCTTAAACTCAGCAAAGCTGTGTTTGAAAGTAACAGTGTGTATATAGTGGTTTCTGAAATGGCCTGTTTACCACACGTGCTCCACAGGGCTGGTATGCTACCATAAAGGCTGAGGAGCCCCATAGTCAATATTTGCAGCTTCATTCTACTCCACCAACCTCATGAAGTGAAAGGTTATATGGCACAATCCTGTGAAGAGCTTTAGGAGCTCAAGGAGATTCTACCTCAAACCTTTGGCACCTACTTGTAAATTGTTCATGCGATCTGATACAGCTTCATACCTTCGTGTTTTTGGTTTGTCTGCAGTAATGAGTCCTGTTCAATAGGTTCATCATACCAGTATGGCTAGAAAGGGTTTAGGCAACCATTTGGATTGGGATAGGGATACATGGGGTGCTTGTGAGATATAAACTAGGAAAGGCAGAGATGATTATATGAGTAGACATGAGACTCAAAGAGACCTGTCAAGGGTGTAGCAATGGACAAAATGTTTCAGACATAAAACCAAGCCTGACTGTTACATCTGAAGAATTATGGCATTTCAGCCTAAACCTAAAGCATGCAAGGTTTAAGCACTTGATCCTCTGCACAAATCCCGAATTGGAAAATCGGCTGAAAAAAATTACAGGGAATGATTGTTGTTAACCTATTTTGCATCATGCCCAGTTACGATTGAGTTGAATTGCGCATGCGCATGGTGCATGGCTAAAAGCTCTTCTTCTCACTATATGCGCGCACTACATGTGGCAGGAAACAGTGGCTTACATGCTCTGTGTAGTGGACTATATTAGAGAATGTTGGTATTTGGGATACGGCCCGTGAGTGCTAGCAAATCACATGACACGTGGGTTGTTTCTTCCTGGTGCGGTCAGGAGACCCGGCGGTTCGGGCAATGAGACAAAAACACCAGGGCTGGCGTGTTTATCAGAACAGGGTGTAGAGGATTAGCAAAACAAAACGAATGTGGGAAAAGGAGTCTATAGTCAGCTTTTAAACTACGGAAATAAATGCATTATTTTTAGCAAACGGGTGTTTAGTTGGTTAGAGTGTCATCACTAAGGGAATAGAGAGATTTGGATTGTGCATTGGCCTGGAAACATGAAACCTCACACTCCACAACACCTTCTGCCTTCTGGATTTACTCTTCTGCTGCTGGGTAAGGTTAGATAATAACATCTAACACTGTAGGAAAATAAAGAATAACATTATTTTCAAATAGCAAACGATTTTATTGGTATTTTAACCTATTATAGTTGACACTAAACAAATGCAGACCAACAAATCTATTCACAGGCTGACTTTCATGTTCATACACTGCTACTATTAATAAAATATTTTTAAAAAGGGCATACTATTTTTAGGTTTATTTTTTAGAATGATTCTATTATATCTATTATTATTTAGAACTTTTGTTATCATTGTTGTATTTGATTTTTTTTTTTTTTTATTATTTCTTCTGCCACGATATTTTAGCCCTTTAAACCTTTTTTCTTTTTGTCATGTTTTTGTTTATCCATTTCTATGTGCATTAGGAGAAAACACAGCTCTGCAATTTCCCTCAAACATGAATCTAACTAATTAGTCCATTGCTTGACATCTCACCCTGCTGCTTGTCTGCTCTAAAAGTTGGTCTACTGAGTATTATAAAAAATGTTTATACATTTTTGTGTCGTTACAGCTGTAACATTATGCCAGAGTTTGTCCAGTGACGTAACGTCCACCACTTCAGCTCCGAGTCCCCCTTTACCCCCCAGTGTCCCCGAAAGAGGGTCCTACAACATCACCAACAATGGCACTGTGTGCTTGTTGGCCAGCATGGGACTGCAGCTCAACATTACTTACAACTCTCGCTCACAGGGAAAGGTATTCACACATGCTAAACCTTGTGCTGACACAGAACAGTATAAAACGAGTAAGTCTATCTGGGAGTATAGGTTTAGCTGGCTGTTTTTTCTGCTTTAGCACATCAGTTAGGCAAAAACACATGCATGAAGCAGGTGCAGAATGTGAGCTTGCCTTCCTTCTACTTTGTTGTGTCATCAAACTGAAGGGCTGACTTGAATATGTAATGCGAGAATTAGCGGCAAAGTTGCTTTTCTGGTTTTATTTGGTGCTCTTTCGCGCATCTAAACATTTCATAACTGCACATTTTGGCCAGGTGTGCTGAAATGTTGGCCTCCTGAATTTCAGTGTAACCGATGCATGACATTTTAGATTCTGTAAAAATATGTTGTGCCCAGTAGCTGTTTGGTAATTGTGATATGTTACAAATGCTCTTCTTGAAGGCTGTTCAGGAGACCATAAACCTGCAACCAAACCTGACCAGAACCTCTGGATCTTGTGAGGCTGACAATTCAAAGCTTGTACTCCTGGAGGGGAACACAAACCTGACTTTCACCTTCTTTTTGGTCAGTTAATTCCTCAACTCTCTCTCTCTCTTTCCATTAGTTACCCAACACCCTAACTTACCATCTAAAATATATATTTTCATCCTTTACTCAGTCGAATGGCATTTCAAATGGTGCTTGTTTCCCTCTAGAATTCTACAACTAACAAGTATCACCTTAGTGAACTGGCGCTGTCGATCAACTTGCCAGATATGGCTCGTAAGTTATTATTATATGGGTGAATGATATTTGTATAGTTAAGGTTGAGTTAAATGTATTAAATTGAATGCTTTCTATCCTCCCAGAGCCCCTGATCATCACTAACCATAATCTAAGCTACCTTCAGGGTACTTTGGGCTACTCTTACATGTGCCGTCAAGAGCTGATCTTGGCCATTGAGCAGAATTTCTCCCTGAACACGTTCCATCTGCAGGTGCAGCCTTTCGGTGTCAGTGGAAATGAGTTTGGAGCAGGTAGTTTTCTTTTCTCTTAACACTCTGACTACCTACGTGTATACCTTTTTAAAATCCTTTTTAAATATGCTTTCTTTCCCAGCTGAGGAGTGTGACATGGATAAAGATGACATGCTGATCCCTATCGCTGTGGGTGCTGCTCTAGCAGGTCTTGTGTTAGTTGTGTTTTTGGCCTACCTGATTGGCAGGAAGAGGAGCCATGCTGGCTATCAGACGATCTAAACCTGCTCATGTAAGCTTTCAAGCCAGAATATGCAGTCAGTGCTAAATCAGTGGATTCTAGTCCATTAAAGCCACATGTTTTTACCTGCCCTGCCCTATTCTCATGATGCCATTATGCCCATTGCCTAAGGTGATCCTATGACTTATGGACATTAAGTTTAATTAGAACTGGGAAATAGTTAAGAAAAATATTTAATCTTGCACCACTAGGCATTGTTTTTGGTGTGGGTTACACTTGGCAACACTGGAAGACTTAGGTCTCAGATAAAGCACAGACTAGTTCTCAAACTGACACGAAATTCCTTTTAGAAAGAAAGAGTTTCCTTAAACAAACCTGAAGTTTGGAAAACTTAATGAAGAACTTACCGCAATGCATGGCCATAATTGAGCACACTAGTAGGAGCACTGCTTAGCTGGTATAAATGAGTTATTAGTCACCTATAAAAGGAAGTACATAACACTTCCCCTGCATCTGAAATGATTCAGACTGTAAATCAGGATTGTAAGGATTTTGTCGGATTCAGATCCATGGAAAATCCAGAACGATTAAATCTGCCTTTATAGTCAGCCTATATACTTTTTTCCCCCTATTTGGAACAGTATGAAATTGCACAGGTTGCTATAAGTAATCTAAATATACTGTATATCCCCCCAGTGAGAAGCAGCTGAAGCAAGATGTGTGCTTATATGCAGTTGCTGAAAAAGGCTGCATCCATTTCTTTGAGATATTTCTCAGTACCTACTCTTATCTTATTATCCTCCACTTGAAGGTGTTCCATTAAACATGAGTAAACTGGTACTTTTCTTTCCAATCTATCCTTTTTTATAAAGCTCACAAGCTTCTATTTGTAGCATGGAGGAGTCTGTACGAAAACACGGTTGCTTATTTTCCTGATATTTATAGATGTATTTGACATGATAGCTGACAACATTGAAGTTCCTCTGTAACAAGTTTCCAATCATCAATACACATAGCTCAACTGTTATTAGCAATCTTTAATCCATTTAGTGTTAAACACCAATACTGCTTTCCCTCAGCTAGCATGTTTTGGAATGCAAGAAATCAGTGGCCAAGTGAGGATTTCTTATATATTACTAATATCACACTATGAAAGTACTGTTCACAATATGATAACAATGATGATCTGATATCATTTTCATACTGCAAAGGTGACTTTTTCATATTTACCAGTCTGATCTTCATTCTGCGTGTGGGACTAAGCAGCATTTAATGCTTTATAGAAGGAGAGTGAGTGAGTGAGTGAGTAAATAAGCGACTGAGTGAGTAAGTGAGTGTTATAATGAACACTTACATACAGTGGACTGAACATATGTATGTTATCTGCTTTTGCTCATGCAGTTAAGATGTTTCTCCTTAATGTGAAATGCTTTGGAATAATGTGTTTTGACTGAGGATGATGGGTCGCAATCCATATCTATCAGGTGTTGTATAGCCGTAGAGAATATGCATCTTCATAAATGCAGTGACAAATAAAAAGGGAAAAAAGTGTTTGACTGGTGTAATGGCATCTCTTTCTCGTGTACAGTGCATTCGCATATGTGTTCACTCTCCTTGAACTTTTCCACAATTTTATAATGGTACAGCCAATAACTGAAATAGACTTAATCGCATTATATGACATGAAGCTACACAATCTGTGGTAGTATTTTAGTGGGGAATTAATATCATTTGCAAAGTAATTTAGATTTCTAGTTTGCAGGAATCAAACTAGGTGAGGTGGTAGCTCACTGGTTAAGGTTCTGGGTTACTGATCGGAAGGTTGGCAGTTCAAGCCGTGGTATAACCAAGAGGGCCCCTGAGCAAGGCCCTTAATTCCTCATGGCTTACCCTGCACTCTGACCCCAGCGTCTAACATCTCTGGGATATGCAAAGAAAGAATTTCACTGTTCTGTAATGTACATGCGACGCATAAAGCAGCCACCTACTATAAACATTCAGCCAGTTTTCTCTGAAATCTTTATATTATTTCTGGTGCAGTAAGCTGATATTAGAAATCATATAATTGGTTGAACAGCAACTACCCTTATACAATTAAAAATGCTTTGACATCCAGGGAAAAAAGATTTAACCCATTTTTAAAAACTAAAGAAAGTAAAAAAAGAGAGACAACCATTGTATGGACACCTCACATGACTGGGAAGTGTGCGCAAGAGGTGCCAATGATGAATCAGCAAAACACAGAAGTTCTCTGGTCTGATAAGACCAAAATTAAGATTTGATATTACTCATTAGGCTGAGAAAATAACATAGCAACGCATGGTAGCATCTTGTTGATCGTTACCCTCCTTTGTTACTTCTGTGACTTATGGCTTTGGATGCTGACTTGTGCTGGATTACCTTCTCTTGGTAGAATCATACTTGTGCTGTGTTCTTTTTGTTATACTCTGTGAAAAATGTAATTGTGCTCTGTGTCATGTTTAGAGTTTGGGATATTTTTATAACAAAACTTCGATTATTTACTAGAACCTTGTCCTAGACGTTTTTAAATATTAGTCTTCATGATGCTGTTTGCTTTGGTGTGCTCTCTAGCAAATTCTGAGGAACAGAAACAGAATCAGAAATCTAAGAAAAGGTATATTTATATTGCATCCATGCGAAACTGCACAAGGGCCGACAGTTTTCAACTAATTATATGATTGCAATCGGTTTCACCATAAACAAACTTTTAAAATAAGATAAAGATCTTAAACAATCACAAATAATAAAAGCGCTAATTGTGGCTAGTTAATGTCCTTAATTATGAGACCAATTTCACAGGTTATAATGCTACAAAACGTGACAAAATGCAAGTACTTATCAAGTGACTGGGATATAAGGACATAAAATCACAGCGGTAATCATTCTTCATAGTGAGAAGTACATTCTAAACAACTACACGAGTTTAAAGCAAAGGGAAAAAAAAAGAAATGACCTTCTCATGTTGCATTCGGTCCTGAACGCTGTCCACATTCACACTGAGGAGTGAATGTAAAATAGTCTTATCACTATCATCCAGAATCCTGAGCTTGTATGCGTTCTCGACATATTTCTCTGAGTTTAGTTACTGTTGCTGTAGAAAGACTTCCAGGCTCCTTAAAGATATTCTGAAGTAAAAAAAAAAAAAGATCACATCACCACTAATGTATTCTCAGCTTATGTTATGAATATGACTGCTAATTGAAGGCATAGCCATGAAAAAGATAGCTTATACCATTCAGAACATGTTATTAGTCTAAATATTACACATGGATATGGTTGTAGAATATCTATGGATGGTTACCTGCATGAATGCATGGCAGTTCTCTACAAACTCCCCATGTGTGATCCGTTTGAAACGCTCACAGATGTCTGGAAAATTTTGCCCCTCTAAAATAAGTTTCTGATGATGACGAATCAAAGTGAGGGCCACACGGAAGAGGATCTTGGAGCCCTCATAGAACAGGCAATCCCATATTCGTAGCACTGTCTGGCAAGACATAGCATAGTGTCCACAGGTATTTTGAATCATTTTAGCAATATTCAGTGACGATTTTGTTTTAAATGATTATTTACTTTTTGCTAATGAGTATTCAAGGTATATCTGCAGATTTTTCCTCACCTCCATGGGAAGGACGTCAATGTAAAGGCAAATAAACCACCTTGACACCACCAGACCCCACATCACATTGTGCTGAGTCATGGCTTGCCACACTGCAGGCACTTTAGCCTTCACCAGCTCCCCAAGAACATCCTGGTCTGTCTTTAAGCCCAGCATTGTGGGTGTGTAGTAATCTGAGTTACAGACAAAAGTATTTTGCATTTCAGTCTAATTTTTTTGGAATATTACAATATTTTGAGCCTGAAAAAAAAATAACAAGATGAACCAAATAAGCAAATCTTGGTAGTGACAGAAAATATTCAAGATTCTAATTGCAAATAAAATTTTAAATACCTTTTACCTACCTTTTCCTGAAACATTTAAACTAGCATGTTTCCAGGTTTTCTTTGTCTTTTACATAAAAAAAATCCTCTCAGAGTTGTAGGCTGATTTATCTTAATCTAGCGTGCCAGTGTAGATCATTGGGAGTGAGAACGTGTTGTGTAGATTTATTCAGCAATAGAGGCTCAAAGCACTAGTCTGCTAAATGAATGTAAATGTGAATATGGTTCTAAGAATATGCGGAAACCAGGAAAACCTGACCTAGTAGTGGGTGAGAGATGTCCCCATTGATCCTCTCTTCATTCTTTTCAGCCTGACTGACCCAAATGTCCTCCACTTAAAACCACAACTACAAATGTAATCTCTTTTATTCTTCTATCATTCTTCATCATCCATTTTACATGTCAGACTGCCAGGCCACTTTCTTCTGGCGCTAGTGCACTAGAACTAATTTATCATGCCTGTTTTGTAGCCAGGGACCTTAAACTGTAGCCTCAATGGATCCCCTAGGAAGTTTTCAAGGACAGGGCAAATGAGGTCCATTTGAGTGGCACTGCTGGAAGGAGCTTGCCAGACAAAAACAAAGACTTGTATAGCACTCAATAGTTCAGATATTTTATTGAGGATGACAGTTGTTCAAAGTGCTTGTACTGCTTTCTGAAAGAAATATTCTTACACTGTTATCCAGGGATTATAAAAACAATAATATGAGCCATACTGCCATTTCTCCACAGGTGACTCGTTGTGCCGCCCAGAAAGAAGCCAAAAGCATGTTCATTGGCCTTTGGTACAAGAAGGCATCCCTTAACTTGTTCTAGTATATGAGTTGTGCAATCAGGTTTTTTTACATGGTCATTTACATGTTCAGCATTTGAATGACACATTTATCCAGAGTAAACTTCATTTATCTCATTCATACAACCGAACAGCTCGTTCTTGCTCAGGTGAGGCTGGGATTTGAACTCACAACCTTCTGAGAAAACATCTAATGCCTTAACCACTAATCTACCACTTTCCTTTCAGTAAATCAGTGTGTCATCAGCTTACAGTCACTTACATATAGCATTTAAGCGCCCTGATCAAAGAACTGGCCTTGACAATTTTTTTATTCTGCAAAATCAGATTCACTATATTAAAATATACTGTATGTTGATTTCTCTGTGACCTTTAGTAACTGTGTTATCACGAGTGTAGCAATGGATCTGGATCTATACTGGGAACCCTGGGCATGAAGTGAAAACACATTGT
Organism: Silurus glanis; assembly: GCA_014706435.1. Classification (NCBI taxonomy): domain Eukaryota; kingdom Metazoa; phylum Chordata; class Actinopteri; order Siluriformes; family Siluridae; genus Silurus; species Silurus glanis. The sequence goes on from JAAIIK010000008.1 coordinate 8,157,216, forward strand.
GGATGGATTACACATTTACACACTCACTCACTCCTACAAGCCATACATTAAAGCCAATCGTTTTTCTGCCATATTTATGGAAGGATGAAACAAAGAGGGAACCCTTCCAACAGAGAGAACATGAGGAACGCTACACAAAAACATGCGGTGCACCACTGTACCACGATTATGCACACTGTTGTAATAAGCTCTATGCTTGCTTTTATACATCCGGAATACAACTGCAGCATGTGTACTCCAAAGTGTTGAACATGCCAGATATACTTGAATGTCCAGGGCCAGACCCATAATTACATATTATATGTGGTTTCTGTGCCACAGTGACCCATTGTTTTGGCACTGACGCTCTAGTGTGAGGACTGAGAACCTATCACTAAAAATAGCATAAAGTGTAACCATGAGCTCTAGCCAAAATGGAACTATCAATACACTGGTTGCATAGTCTGTCTGATGTACTCCTTTGTATTAAGAGGCATATGGCCAATCATATCGATCCGCCCAGTTGTCAAAGCCCATGCAGCTATATGTTTGCACAAACAATAGGTCTGTTCTAAAAACACAGGCAGCTGTGCTAAGAATAGTAATGCCAAACACTAATAACTTCACCCAAGGTGGGTCACGATACACTCTTTTAGAAGTGCAGTTAACATGAACAGAATGACCAGAAAATCAATGAGTAGAGAAAATAAAGTTCCACAGAAAAACTGTAATTAATGTAATTTATATTAGTGAATAAGTGCCCTTAGACTTGGTTTAAAAGTGGAATTGTGGTAGAAATGTCTTCTTTTTTCAAACACAGAAATATCTGGCAATTGTCTTTTTATAGTCGCTCATATTTAATTTGACTGATGTGATTGATTGAATATGATCAAAAATACTGTTGTGTTCTTTTAACTTTTGGTTTAAGGGATTGCAAAAAGTGACTGACCAGGTAGGATTTTTCCCAGCAAAGCATCCATTAACCAGAAAGACTTTTCTTCATCTTTAGTTATAATAAGGAGGTATCCTGCAATGAAGTTCATTCCCTTGAAAACAGAAATAAAACGGTGAATTGACACTGCAATTATTTGCAGTGGAGCACGTTTAGCCAGATTATTGACTGAGCAAACACTATGTCAGCTAGCTGAATACATGTCTAGAAGCCGTTTAACATTGATGTAAATGATGTAAATACTTTCTTAAATGCATCAACTAAGCAAAGAATCAGGAATATATGTCCTGTGGTAATAAATGTAAAAATGCATTAGTGTACTCGGATTATACCTGACAGTATCCTACATCCTTGTTGTGGTGTCCGTATGCCAAAAGAACATTAAACAGAGCCGTCAGTAAACATGGCTGGGAGGAGTCATGGAACTGAATGTTGTCTGGGAAAGTTCTGTGTAAGTCTGGCAGGTGACATGAGTGTGTCAGTGAAGACTTAAAAAAAAAAAGTACAACAATGTAACACGTCTAAATGAGGAAAGGATAAGACTGACCAGTGCGTATTGACTCCTCCAGCATAGGGTCATGTTGAATTTTCAAAAGAGAGTGGTAATAACCAGGGTTCATCTGCAGATGCTCTTGGGCTCCACTGGAAGCCATCCAGATCATAGTACGGTGTTTGTTTGGGATACCTTTCCTCACATACCTCTTTACTGTTAATAGTGAACATGCATGCAACATGTTATTCGATAATGAGAGATAATGTGTCAGCTGTGTGGACTGTAAATTAGAGCTCATTGTGGTGGTGTGCCAAGCCTACCTTTCAGATTCTTTTGCACTTTAGTGTTCTCTTTTAAAAGCTGTGACCACTTTTCAGATCTTCTGGTGAGCACAGGTAAATACTCAGACATAATTATCTCATAGGATTCAGGGTTAAAATCTTCAGAATGCTCAAATCCATACTTGTCGACACTACAGATGACAAACAAACAAACAAACAACAAATCAGTCATGCCAGTTATTTTGATACCCATGTTTTAATCAAAGATTGGAAAGCATACCTGAATGTATCATAAAAAATTATTTTATACAAGCCAAAACTGTAGTAAATACTGTATAACAAAACAGAAATGCAAATAGGGAAGGATAATAAAAAAAAAGAGAAGCAATGCAAAAAAAGAGAGAAGGAAACAAATAAAGGCTTAAATGTGTTTTTTTTTTCCCTGCATAGTCAACCGAGCATTTAACACAACACAAAGTTTCATGCTAGAATATACATTTTCATTAAAGTTCCTTTAAAAAAAAAAAAAGAAGAAAAAAGAAAAAAGAAAAGGTCTGACATAAACCATGTGTAATAATTAAAATGATTTCTTCCATCTTGTTTATTCAGGACACATCGCATATGTGACACTATTCAGCTTATGTAAATGTAGTGTTTACCTACTGCTACTCCTACAACACCAGGATGTGCTAAATTATAATGAACAACTGAGATGTCAAACATTTTTTTATTATCAATACAAATAATTGATAGGGAGAAACACTCGAGCCATGGTCACTCATGATCACCTGACGCACAGGTGATACTGACTCTTATCTCTCTGAAAGACTATATAAACATTAAAGTTCAAATAAATGATCTAAAAATATATATAAAATATACCTCAGGTTGCCATTGGAAATGTCACCTTCAGTAGAGTCATAATCCACCTGGAGATTCATCTCCGGTCACTATATCTGAACTATACTTCTCCAAGCTCGAGCACTTCATGATAATAAACCTTTACCTGTCAATGCCTGGTATATAATTACACAAAAAGCCCCACCCATTACGTAAATAAGCAAATCAGCCTTGCTATAACACTCACGGTTCATCTCATGTTGGATTTACACTGTTCCAGAAGAGGACAAGGCCATCATTTAGTACTTTGTGTTCTAAATATATATGGGAAAGCAGATCTGGGTTTAACCCATATAAAGTATGTAAAACTTATTTTGTGATAATTAGGTGTACAATAAGTTTGAACTTTTTCATGTATGAAATTTCAGTATTGCAATTTTGCTGTGTCTTCAAAAATTAAAACAAAAATCATAGATAGGGCCCAAAATCAAATACTGGGTCTAAGCAGAGGGTCAAACTATCAAAACTGAATGAACAACAAGACAGACAGGATGTAGAATAACATGTGAATATAAAACCACAAGTATAAGCAGTACATTCTGTTCTTATGTACATTTGCCTGACATGACACTCCTGTGTGTGCCTCAGAATGGACAGAAGTAGCTCTCAGAGATATGTACATTTAAACATTCAGAGCTTTCGAGCAGCAGAGGTTCGAATTGATGGGGCAGTGTTTCAGGTAGAAAGTGTAGAAACTGTGCAGAGTCAAACTTTGCCAGTTATAAAAAAATAATTATGATGTTATCTTATAGGCCGGATATAATGGATCCGCGCGCCGGAAGTGGCTCGGGAGCCTTTAGTTTGACATGTCGGATCAAAAATCTAACGTCCTAAAAACTATTTGACAATATATCGCATGCTTTTTGTTTTGTTTTGTTTTGTTTTTGAGAATAACCAGCAGATGACGCTGTATACCCACCAAACCTAATATAAAGCATACACGTTCATGGTTGTTTTATATTTATATTTATTTTGTACAATTTATATTGACATAATTTCCATTATTTATAAAAACACATGTTTGTACTTAGACAGAGGACGTGTACATAACATCCTAATAAGCATTATTATAAGCTACAAAACGCAGGTAGGAACCGTTTACAATTTCAGCCAATCAACGACGGGGAGGCGATGACGTATCCGGAAGTAGTTTTTGTTTTCGGTTAGCGAAGAAGACATCGAAAACAGTGAACATTTGTTTATTAAATGTTGTATATTATTAAACATTGAAAACGTGCGATTTGCTTATAAGAACCTTAAGCACTTGTATAAGGTTACAATCCTGAATCGATTTGTTGAATGCGGTCGTTTGAAGCCAGCTCTCTACCGTCTTGAGGATGGAGCTGTCAGCTGGTGAGTTTGTATAGAAAATAGTTTGTATTAAAAATATACCTTCAGTATAATAACTTACTTTGTAAGATAAAAATTGTCTGCAGATTATAATCTAGCAACTATTAACAATTTACTTATAAGGACTCAAATTATAAGGACAAAAATTAAATGCACTAAACGTATACATTCCAACTTCATAACATCTTTATCTCTGTACAGCAATTTCTTGATATCGATATATAATAATATATTATTATAATGTTATTTCTATGGTATAATGTCCACAATTATATAAACTGTAATGTAATTACACTTAAAGTTTATTCCGTATTACATGTATTAGCATAATGAGCTGTACAGAGTCATTAGTCTTTGGGTCTCTCAGCTACTTGCATTGCATTTTAAGATTTAATAAATATGCTGTATATTGCAAGTTGGTATTTTAGTAATTTGTTTAAATTATGATTATATATTTTTTTTCCAGACGTGGCTGTGGTTGAGAACATTGCAAAACTGCCATCAGAAGTGTTTGAAGGAACAGTAAGCACCAAGTGTTTTGTGTTTTTTCCTCAGTTTATTTAAATAATGTGTCAGAATTATTTATTGTATATTTGCACACAATATAAATGTCATAAAAGGATATCTGCAAGAGTGAAAGCGAAAGTCAATAGGACTGTGGTGAGACCTGCGATGTTGTATGGTTTAGAGACAGTGGTGTTGACTAAAAGACAGGAGGTGGAGCTGGAGGTAGCAGAGCTGAAGATGTTAAGGTTTTCGTTGGGAGTGATGAGGATGGACAGGATTAGAAACAAGTTTATTAGAGGGACAGCACATGTAGGACTTTTTGGAGACAAGGTGAGGGAGGCGAGATTGAGATGGTTTGGACATGTGCAGAAGAGGGACATGGGATATATCGGTAGGAGAATGCTTAGGATGGAGCCACCAGGAAGGAGGAAAAGAGGAAGTCCAAGGAGAAGATTTGCACACAATAGAAAAAAGAAAGAAGGAAAGAATGATAGATAGATAGATAGATAGATAGATAGATAGATAGATAGATAGATAGATCCATCGATCGATCCATCGGTCCATCGATAGATAGATTTTTGTCATTGCATAGTACAGGTACACAGCAATGAAATGCAGTTTTGCATCTACCAGAAGTGCAAACAGTAGCAATTGTGCAAACTGACAAATATGTAAGTATATGCACAGCATGTCATATATATGTGTAGACATATGTACCGGTACTGTAAATAAATATAAAGGCTATAGCAGTGAAAAAAATTTGCAGACACGTTTGAAAAGTACAAGTAAATAGTTATAAAATTATAAGGCTATGGCAGTACAAAAAAATGCAAAAAGCTGAATAATCAGTACACTAAATATATGTATAATGTAAATGTGAAATATTTAGTAGGATGTACAGTATGTAAGGTATATATAGATACGCATAAATGCAGTGCAGATGTATGTAAGGCACAATATGTGTAGAGAATGAGGGGTATATAAATTACAATCTGCAATATGTACATTGTATGTACAACTGTACAGTGTGTATAATTTGGATCGAAAGATCATTAGTTAGGTCTGGTACTGGTGTTGGGTGAGGAGGTCTGGTCCCCAATCTGTTGCATTTCAGTTCATCTCAGATGTGTTCAGTCAGGTTTGAGGCCAGGGTTTGGGCACCCTGATTTCTTCCTTGCTAACACTAGTAAACCGTGTCTTAATGGATTTTTGCACAGAGGGCATTCTCATGCTGGAGTGAAAATATTCCAGTTGAAGGGAAATTGTGATGCTACAGGATAGTAAAATATTCTATACAATTATCTGTCCACAGTTTGATGGTCAGATTTCCATAAACGTTTATTGTATTACACAAAGCCTCTTGTGTTTTGACTACAAATCTGACCTCATTGTTAATTGTTTCAGTGTCATGAGATCCTGCTTCATCTTGAAGGAAAATGCAGTGCAGTAGATGTGGTTGAAAACTACCAGGTCAGTTGAGCCCTACATGTACGTCTTTATTTTGCACTGTTTTGCAACAACGATACATGTTCCTTCATACTTTCTATTATTATTCTGCAGAAATGTCAAAAAGCTGGGATACAACTTGACTGTAAAGCTGTTCAGGATATTATTAGGCTGCTGTCATTTCATTTTAGGTAAGGTATTTTTTTTTCCCCCTAAAATTCAAGATTTAAGATTTTTTGGCCATAAACATATATGTTATATGCAGAATACAGCTTGCATTGAAATATAAACCTGGTCATTTACTTGGAAATTTGTGCATTAGATAAAAGGGTCTATATATATATATATATATATATATATATATATATATATATATATATATATATAAAATAAGAGAAAATATGAGAAGATTTTAGAAAATTATAGAGATTAAGAGAAGATATGTGAACATGTATTAGATAATGATAAAGTATTTTTAGATGTACAAAAGGGAAGTACAATTTGTAATGAGGTATAACAAAAACGAACCAAAAACAGTAACAATGGCAATGAAAGGTCCGGTGTGCAAAGGCAGAATGAACATGACTATGATTGTCAGGGAGAACTGAGCACAAGATAATTATGGGATAGTTTAGAAGGACATTCTTGCATTAAGCAGTCTGAAAGCTTGTGGGATCCGAGGAGCCTCTCTGGTTTGGCCAGGTGGTCTTTTCGAAATTTATTCCATTAACCGCTTGCAAAGCAATACAATGGGGTCTCTAAAAAGGTAGGTTAGATGGATGATGCATCAAATGGTATATAACAAGACAATATATACTTGTTCCTGATTTCCTGAGTAAACAGATCATAGTTTTTGGTTGCTTGAATTTAATGTTTGGCAGAATTTCATATTGATTTTATATAATGATTATAAAACATGACCAATTACCTTATTGGTGCTTGTAACAAATTGATAGATTGCCTGTAGATTGAAAGCCTGCTTATACTCAGCATGTCTGTTTGCAAAACTTTTCTGTATTTAAAAAAATTCTCGTAGGTCTGCCGCGAAGACTAACCTCACCGCAGATGGTCTGGTTGCTAAATTAGGAGAGTGTAATACGAAATGGTCCAAATCTGCTTTACAAGTCATGCACCAGCTGTGGACAGATCATGGCTCTCTTGTACAAGAACACCAGGAGTTGCAGGCTGTGGCCAGCATTGGTCAGGTACATCTCTGGTTTAAATCACATAATAATTCCCTTTAGATGTCAACCTCAAATTCGTCCTGGGCCACATCAGCACACCGTGAGTCCTTCAAGCACTATAAACCAATGTTATGTTAATAGTTTACTTTATTGATTAATACAGTGTAACTTATATTCTGCAAGTTCTATGAAAATAAAGCCTTAGGTGATAATTCATTATGGCAGTTAATATGGCAGTTAATTTCGCAATCAATCGTGATTTAATTTTATATAAAAAAATTTTTAAGAAAGAAATATTTTAAGAAAGAGATTTATGTGGACCTGACATATCTCTTCTAAGAACATACAGTACATATCCTGCACTCAGACAAATTCAATGCAAGTCACCAGACACTGTATTATAAAGTCATAAGTATGCTTATTACTAGTGGTTACTATAGGAACTTTTATCACTAGGTGGCGCAACTAGCATTCCACGTTTGACAACGAATCATTTCTGGAGGAAGAGCGTTACCGTATACGTGCATCATGTCATACCGGATAAAGGAGCAACAGTGTGTGCACCAGACTGTCATGTGTTCCGTCACAAATCATGTTCAGTCTACTGTCTTTAATCCTGTGCACCTAATCACTCCATAGTACATCAAGTTAAACATTTCTTAACCTTGTTGCGTCAATGAACATGCCTGCATTGAGTTGCTAATGGCGCTGTGACTGACACAACTGACGGAATTCACCAATGAATAGATTCTGGTTTCTTTGTTGTTGCGAGTCATTGCATGTGTTAAAGCAAGTTTCGTTTTTTTTTTTTTGTCTCACTTATGTTTACAGTTCAACAGTTTCCACATGTTTGTAGGTCTCGTTACTGGATACATTTCCAGGATTTTGAGTCAAGTTTTCAGACTAGAGTCAGGTGTGAATCTAGATATTGCTGAACTAGAGTGAAAATGCTGAGTAGTAGGTATTAATATCTTGAGTACGAGTAGAAAAATCAGTTAAAATCAGGCCAAAGCAATTGTGTGTAAGAAAATGTTGTTCTGTTGTAGCTGGTAGACATCCAGTGGAAGCTGGGGATGGCAGTGAGCTCCGACACATGTCGCTCGCTCAACTCCCCATACATCTCTGTCCTGATGAAAATCGCAGACACATCTGGAGAGATTTCCTACAAGTCTTTTGAGATGACAGTTCTTCAGTTCCAGGTGTGCTGAATTACTTTTATTAATTAATGCAATTCATTAAATAATAAACTACGTGATTTACAGCTGTCTTTTTATCTCTTTTTTTTTTTTTTTTTTTTTTTACAGAATTTCTACAGACAATTCAAAGAAATTGCTTCGGTTTTGGAAACTGTGTAAAAGTTCAGCTTTACTTGTTCTGTTGCTCTCTGTAGCCTTTCACTATTTACTGACTGTTTACACCTCTTTTGATATGTCTTTGTGCTCTGTAACTAACCCATAGTGGGGTTTTTAACAGTGCTGTATTTGCATTTTGTATGTGCATTCCAAAATAATTTGTTATAAACACTGAATAAAGCTTGAATAAAGATCTTTGCTTGCATTAGTAATACTATTTATCTAATGATACCTTTAAAAAACTGTGAAAATGGAGCTGTGAAACCATGTAAATGTCCAGTCTGAACAGGAAAATGGTTCACAAAAAGGTCACTCTGAACTAATATACTAAATACTTATTTATAGTGCGATTAATTAAAAAGTAAGGTGCTAAAAGAGTAATAAATAAATAAAAATGACAGCTTAATGTCAGATTCACAAACAAGCAGCTTTTGTAACTAAATATATTTGCTAGTGGTTTCACTGAAGTTGAATCATTTATAATAATTACGATTTATGATTTGAAATAACGGAAATATAATGAATTATGAATAAGTTTTTTCTAGCAAAGTACGCTTCTGTATTGGTTGTAGATGCTGCCAGTCTACTGTTTTACCACTGGAGTAAAGTGAATAAGACATTAAAACAAACAAATCAGTTGTGTTTCTATTCTGTGTTGTCCTAACCCCAAAAAAAAGGGCACACAACAGATCAGCTACTGCGGTGTGGTAAGCCACACAGCCACAGAATGGCTTTGATGGGGTTACATGTCTTGCATATTTTATCTATTTCTGGGAGTAAGAGAGCTTGCATCCATGGCGTCTTGTTACAAATAGAGCTCTAGTGGCTGAGCTAAGTATGCTTTCTTTGTTTTATGTAACAACGTCAAGATTTTTACATTAAATATAAGCTTTACATTACAATGCATTAAATATTCAATGTATATTTCTTATATGAAGGAATATGGTAATAAATTGCTGATAGTAAGCAAGATCAATGCAAAACAAATATCATTGTTTGCCATCACCCTGCTTTTTATTTGACTGTGCTGTTCATGACAACATGCTTTACATTTCACCTGCTTGCACAACAGAGGAACAGGCTAAATAAATAGATAACTACTTATCTTCTGTCAGAGCGCCTTTTCAGCTGCACCTTCCAACTGGTTTATATGCATTTGATTTTCCAGTGATTATCCAGCAATGTTTTTCTACTTTAATATTTTGCATCTTTTCTTTGAAGGATTAAAATAAAATAGGTTTTGTGAAGTCTGTTTATCTTGGTTATATGTATTAGTTGTATGACTAACAATGATTCAGTCATGCATCCTCAGCACCCACATTATCCTAGTTAATTGTGGATCTGTAACCTATACCTGATGTGAAGATGGGACTATGGCTCTGTGTTCCCAAACATACACTTTAGACATTATCAACATTCCAGGGGTTTTGGGAGGAACCAGGAGGACAAGGACAAATCAAGTAGAATTATGGACAGACACTAACCAAAGCTCATGATCAAACTAGGGATCCTGGATAGAAAGATAGATACAAATATATTGTCATTGCATAGTACAGGTACACAGCAATAAAATGCAGTTAGTGCAAATAGTAGCATTGTGCAAACTGACAAGTGCAGATAAATATGTAAATATATGTACATCAAATAAATATAAAGGCTATGGCAGTGAAAAATGTGTAGAAGCTGTTGAGGTAAAACATTAATATAAAGACTGTGGGAAGTAGAAATGTAAAAGTGCAGAAATATTTTAATAAATATTAAATTTTCCTATTGATATGTATATTGTATGTACACCTATACAATAGTTATACATGGTGTATGCACAGGTATATAAAGGATAATCTAGGATATTCTAAGAATATATGATTGTATACAGTTATAATTATCCAGAGATGTTTCAGAGGGACAGTGGATGAATCAGATGATTCTGAATTTGCAGAGTGGAGTTGAACTACATAATGATTACTGGCAGTAGACTCAGTAAAGCATCAGTGAGCCATCAGTGTCCTAGTGGGGTAGTGTAGAGTTCAATAGAATGATGGTAGATGGAAATAAAGCTGGCCCTGAACCTAATAAAATCCCTAGGCATAATCCTGGAGCAGGAGGAAGGGAGTGGAGGCCTTCATGTCTCATGGAAGTTGTCTAAAAATGCAATGACTTTACTGATACTTGGTCCTGACTGTAGAGCACCAGATTTAATAACTTTGGGTGTAGTAATAATTTCATTCATATCAAAGGCAATGATTCTCCCTGTAAATGTGAAGCCAGGGTACAAAACTGATAAAAAAAAAAAGGTTAGATTCAAAGGCAAATAGTGCCAGATATTATATTGGCTTTAGACACATGTAACCATAACAGAAGGAAAACGAGGAGAAAGAAAAAATATGGAATTGCAAAACAAAACAAACAAAAAAAAAAGATAATACAATCATGTAAACTAAAGGGGAAAAAATGACAACTAATATACATTAAATAGATAAGATACAGGTAATGAAAAGTAACTTTAGATCTGATGCAAAGTGGATAATAACTCAAAAAAAAAAAAAAAAAGAATCAGTTTTATATGTTTCGCCATAAAATCCTCCATGGAGTTATTAATAATAAACAATCATATTTATGTAAAAACAATGGAACCATTGTGTTCTGAAAATCAGATAATGTTGATTATTAATATAGTGCAGTAATTTTATTGTTCACTTATTTTATTCGTTTTAATTCACTAGTTCATTATGAGATTAAAATGCTGTTGGGTCGTGACTCCGCCCACAGAGGCTACAGAGCCCTAAGGCGGCCACGCCTCCAAGATCACGTCATAAACCTTTACTTGTAGTTAATAGCTGCATTATAATGAATTTTTTATACTTAAAAGTGAAGAGTGTGCAAAACGTGAGACTGTATACAGCAAACTGGAATGAATAGGAGTGTAGGAAAGAGTGTGATTTGGGACATGGGTTTGTAAATGGGTACCGCCTATACCCCAGTCAGAGCCACGCCTCCTGGAGCTGCAGCCTGGCCGAAGAGGACGACACGGCGCTTCTCTGCTGTTTCTGCTGTCAATGGCACCGAAGGTAGAACAATAAATAAAAGAGCGACGCCTACAACACTAAAGCAAAACAAGCTACAGAAAGCGTGTCTCCGAGCTGTAGGTGTGTATGAGGAGACTCCACAGTGCCTGCGCTTCTGCTGCTCGGTTGTGTTGTGTTGTGTTTACACGCGCTTTTTAGGCGCCACGTTTCAGGACTCTGAACTTGATCCAACTTCAGCTCGCACTCCTGACTTTCTCAATGCATGCGTGAAAAATATCTCCAGGTGTCCAGAAACGACTCATTTCTTTAGGGGGAAAAAAAAAACTAGAGTTTGCTACAGCTCCATGCGGGACGCCTGGGGGCTCCGTCATCCTAAGATATTTGCAGGACGCTCTACAACGCACACGCGCACGTACAGACACACTCCATGTGATTTGTTGCACGGAAGAGATCCAGGTGTCGAGTCGCGTGGTTTTAGAGTTCCCTTTTGACCTGGTTTGAGTCGGGAAGTGGACATGGAGGCGGCAGAGGACAAAGGGAGAGGGAGAGGGAAGAAGGAGAGGAGCTTCTCGCTGTGGTATGTGGGCTGCAGCTCGCTGGACCGGCGCACCACGCTGCCCATGCTTCCGTGGCTGGTGGCCGAAATCCGCCGGAAGAGTGAGTCCGGACCGGTTCAGGCTCGGCAGGTCCACCTCTCCCTGAGCCCCCCGGTGATCCGCTGCGTGCCTGCAAACAGCAGCATCGCGTCCGTCTTTATATTCGAGCACAAGGCGCAGTGCATCTCCCGCTTCATCCACAACAGCCATGACCTCGCCTACTTCGCCTACCTCATCCGCAACCAGCCGGACGACCCGGAGTGTGAAATGGCCTGCCATGTGTTCAAGGCGTGCGACCCAGACCAGGTGCGTGTTCCCCAAACACATCTGTCCATACCCCAGTCCGTTGTGTGTCCTCATTGCATATATATATTTATAATGATATATTCCTAATAATCAGGGCGAATAAAAATGATGGTCGTTGCACGTGCGAGTGTTCCCACATGGCATTTAGATAAGCACAAATCAGCCCCGAGTGCTTCTGACGCTTCACTTCTCATTCACGCGTCAACAACTTTGATGCGCGCGCGCGCGCGCTCGCGCACACCCTTGTAGGTTGCACAGGATTTGACGAAGGCCCCAAAGCCTTTCTTATTATTATTATGCACGTTGTTCGACATTTTGTGGGTGTTTGTGTACGAATTGCTAGACTGTTTTTGCTGTCCCGGACCGTATTAGATGTTAAGAGGTTATGATCAAGAATGCATATTTTTGGAAAGCTTATTTTAAATGAAGCATTGTTTTATAATTTGATTAGTAATTCATAGCTGTCCGAAGTGTTATTCAAAACATGTTACCCAGTAATACAAAGCAATGCTTGTCTTTCTTTTCCTTTTTTTGTGCATTGGTGCACTTTAAAAGCGTGCATTTTATTAACTAGATGCAGCAACAGGTTCTGAGTGAACTCAGAATGTGTTTTCTGAGGGGAAAAAACTTATTAGCAGTGTGAAAAACAACTCATGAACAAACAGACCTCTTATCTTATGTGGTGGTTGTCTTTGTTTGAATGAGTGTGGACATTTGTGTCCAGCAAAATTAATAATAGACCTGCCAACCTATAATGCAACCTGTTATGTCATCAACTGCTCTATTGATTTGTGTCCATTTCAGGCTGACATGTAGTGTAAGTGTGGTGTAAAAATTAATGGGGAGTGTTTACATGGTGTTCATACATGTATCTGTTCAAAATGATGAAACAAATACATCCAACTTTCAAATGACCGAAACAGTAGTGAGTCCTCAGGCCAGGTAAATTGAATTGAAAATGAATGAAGCGATTTGGTAGGTGAATATGAGCCAGGAGGATCAGTTCCTGGGAAAAAAAAAAATTAATTCGTGTTAGTGCATGCAGAACTCCACCACCACACAAGCACCCTAACCCTAACCCGAGTCGTTGTGCAAGAATAACTGGCTGGATAACACTGTATGCCAGATAGACTTTGAGGAATTTCCCTGTTCCTAGCTTCTACTGGACATGTGGCCATGCAGAAGAATTTTATTTGGTAGCAAAACCCTTCAAACATCAAGAACACTTTGAATGTATAACGGCTAAGACCGTTTAATCCAGAACTTGTCTAGGGTTAGGAACCAAAACAAAACGATGAGCTTTCAAAAAGCAGCACAGATATGAGCTGGAAAGCAACATCTCAGCTTTCATTTATGCAATACGAACAGACTGGAATGATGAGATAAGCTCAAGGATTATGGAATGCTTGGCCAGAATCTGAACTGTCTCAAATTTGATAGGTGTGTTCTGTTTTTCCTTTTCCAAATTCATTTAGCATTGGCCAGAGGAGTTTATCACTTCGATTCAATCATGCCTAATTTTAATATTAGAAACCAGGCCTTAGAGCTGCATTAAGAAAGAAATATTCAGACTTTCCATCCGGTTACTGTAAAAAAAAAAAAAAAAAAAAAAAAAAGAGTAATTAAGCAGTCACAGTAATGTTTCTATTACATGAAAATTAAATGTGAATAGAAGTTAAACTGTGTTTAGGTTTGTCCACTGTGTGAATAGGTACATATTGAGTGTTTCTTAGAAAAATAAGAATTTGGCAAAACATGTGATCCTTGGGCTACTCAATGAGCTGCATAGACTGCGGTTGCTCTGCTAGCTCACGTTGGGTGCAATGGCAGCAAATACAGCTTGCAATCATTACACACTCCCTAAATGTACAAATAAAGCAAGCAGTGTTTGTAAGACCTGCTCCTGGTAAAGAGCACAACCATGCAAATGTTCTTATTCCAGGAAAGTAAGCTGTAATTATGTACAGCACATAAATACCTCGTACATGCCTGCTTCTACATGCATATATATGTATATCTTGTCTTCCCATACACTTCTGACTTTTTTGACATTGTGCTGGCCTTTAGATTTGATCTGACCTTTCAAATCAAGAGGGTATAGCCCATATTTTAGGTGTTTATGACTAGTCAGGATTTTTGGAAATGCTGGCTATAGACGTACATGCTGACTCTTAAAATGCTCACCTTGATCCCAGTGAATCACACAAGACATTTCTTTCTGATAAACACATGACTGAGGAATGAAGGAAAGCTTGGGCACGGAGTGAATATTTGTGCAATTATCGGTGCAGTGACGTACAGCGAACTGTATTTGCTGCTGTTGTTCACCTGGCTGTCATCTCACCCAGAAGGTTTATAACATGACTACTAAAGCATCTGCGTTTGTGTGTTTGAGACACATTTTGTGTCACTGTACTGCACGACTGGTGGATACACGTGAAAACGAAAAACGATATTCTCAGACACCACCCTTGTTTTTCTGTATTTTTTATTTTATTTTTTACCTGTTTTCCTAAAGCTCAAGCATTTTGTTCATCAAATGAGCACCTCCAAGCATCGTTTCTATCCCTACTTCTTGATCTATTTATCATAGATGTAAATGAAAATGTTACAACGGGCCCTTTTCACACATGGTATTGACGTCCGTCTTAAATCACAATCGGACAGCCAAGACGCATAGCTGTTCACACTTGGCGGAATGAATGTGTCTCCTGTGTCCACTCACATTCTGAATTCAGGCACGGTTTACTTGTACAGCGGCTCACACAGATGGTCAAAACCGTTTTTCATTTATTCTCCTTTAAAAATTCAGGAATAAAAAAAAGTGAATGCGATAGATGTATAGAGATTATTAGTATTATTAGTATTATTGGAGAGTCATGATGATGACGTCAATCTTAATGACCATTAATGGACTCTCACCAAGTTCCAAAAGTTGTCTAGGCTTACATGTTTGACCATTATTGTTTGATTAAATAAACATTTTAGATTTGCAGGTTTTATCTTGAATGTCAGTGGCCACCAGCCCTGGGCCTGAACAGCTCTTAGATATAGTATATATAGATATAAGATAAATATATAATCATACAGATCTATCAACTACACTAATAACCTCCACTCCTCTGGGAAAATGTTCCACTAGTTTGTGAAGTGTGGTTGTTGAGACTTGTGCTCATTCAGCCACAAGGGCATTTAATACAACAAGGTAACTGAAGTAGGGTGAGGAGGCCTGGGGTGCAGTCAGTGATACAGTGCATCCCAAATTTGTTCAGTACTGTTGAATCCAGAGCTCTAGCTCAAGATCTTCTACCCAAAACATGTAAACCATATCTTCATGTAGCTGGCATTGTCATGCTGGAAAAGTTTGGGTCTCCCAGTTCAAATGAAGGGGAACATTTATTTCTACTGCATCCAAAGACAACCTATACAAGTGTGTGCTTCTAACTTTGTGGTAACAGATTGGTCTGGCAAAAAAAAAATAAAATTGGGGTGTCCCAATACTTTTGTCCATATAGCATATTATAATAAAAATTTGAATAGTGGTGTATAAGAAATCTGGTAAAAATGAATGTCTAAAATTAATGAAAAGTACAGAATTTGATGCAACAAAGAAGCTGACGGACATCGGCATAAATCATGTCACATTCTACTGTAAATGCGTTTGCATGAGTCAAATAAAAATGATTTATTGCACTGGTAATACAGTGGTTGAAGAGAAAGCAGGGCATCCAATACTGAATAAAAGTGAACTGTGGCATCTGTGATGCATCAGTGCAGTAGACCAGTTTTCAGTGCTTTCTAGTTGATGGTATTCTTTTGAGAGAATAAAACTGCACTCAGAATTTTGCTCACATCAGGTTACCTGTGTCATGACTCTGTATAGTTGGACACAAGTTGGAATCTGTTTCTTAGAAACAGAATACTAATAAATAAAAAAAAAAAATCTGGTAAAAAAAAATGCATTTGTCAGTATCCTATGTGCAAGAGAGACAGAGTTCCCATAGAGTGCTGGTGTCCATAAATAGACTGCTGTGTCCATCTGAGTCATGTCTACACAATTACCCTTAGCATGGATTTCTGTTTCGGCTGCAGTGTGGTCGGGACCTGTGCTCAGCCCAGAAACTTGAAATACACACTACAATGAGCAGCAGCAACTGAGCATGAAATAAACTTGGCCAAAACCCTGCCCTAGACACCTAAACAACAGCTGTTGGTCACACACACATTGTAAAATGTGGCACATTGTGTGTAGGTTTGTAAACTGTGTGTATTCTTATAAACTGTTCTGATATATGACTTGACTTTTCTGATCGCTATAATGGTTACAATAAAGGGACTGTTAAATGCAGCCAATTGGCAGCATGTGATTATTTCTACATTGGGGGAATGTGGGGGCAATGGTGGTTCAGTGGGTAAGGATCTGGTTTACTGATCATAAGGGCAGGGGTTCCAGCCCCAGCACCCAGCACAACCAAGCTGTACTGTTGTGTGCTTGAGCAAGGCCCTTAACTGTCTCTGCTCCAGGGGCCTGTGTCATCACTGACCCCAGCCTCGTGATATGCAAAGAAAGAATTTCACTGTGCTGTAATGTACATATGCCAAGAAAATGCACAATTTATTCTATTATTATTATTATTATTATTATTATTATTATTTAATAATAATATTTTTTTATTTATTAGTATTATTGTGGATTTGTTGAAAAACAAGCTAAACAATGACAAACATAATGGGCAACTAATACAGAAGACAGGACTATAGCTAATATATGGTCTTGACAACTCTACAGCCATCCATGGCTTGTGTAGCTAATCAGAGCTGTTTGTTCACATTACAGAATAGGCAGTCATTTCACTCCTT
Organism: Silurus glanis; assembly: GCA_014706435.1. Classification (NCBI taxonomy): domain Eukaryota; kingdom Metazoa; phylum Chordata; class Actinopteri; order Siluriformes; family Siluridae; genus Silurus; species Silurus glanis. The sequence goes on from JAAIIK010000008.1 coordinate 8,174,448, forward strand.
CAAATGTGTTTAGCTGCGTATGACATGAGCAGCAAAAAAAAGCTGTATATGCCTTAAAAGCTTGTACTGACCCCTGGATTTCTGCTGTTGTGTGATTGGGAGACCTAATGCCCAGATAGGGAGAAATTGGGTAAAACAAGCTAATGTTGACTTTATATAGGAAATGAAGTGTGACCATAGCACAACAGGAAACAGCAGTAATAGTCAGCATGAAAACTGTATTTTTTTTTTTTTGTATTTAGGCTTGTATAAATGTTTCTCTTACTCATATTTCATCCCTCACGTTTTTTACCGAGCTTTAAATGTCAGATATTTGTTTAAAATCTTTATGTAATATCTGGATATTAGCCATCTGTCAGTTAAATATGAGAAGCTACGCCCTTTCTCTTGCTCTCGCAAGTCAGTGAGAGTTCTGGCATGTTGATTTTCAGCAGGGTTTTCTTGGATTTGAAGTAAAAGCCTCCATAAAGCATTGAACTTAGGCCATGTTTTGCTTGTTTTCCTGGCTAGAAATGATGTGTGTAGCCTCGAATATTCTTGCTAAGGCGTGGTGTAATAGTTATCAGCTCTCGCACTGCATGGCTTTTAACATGGTTCTATGGATCAAGAGGTTGTCATAGTCACGCTACTGAGAGTCATAATAATATTCTTTAACCGTTGAAAATTTGCTTTACCTTTAACAGCTGAATGTGTGTTTTTTTTTTTTTTTATGAAGTTAAATACATTTGGCAAACAAACCTGCAGCCTGTTATCTTCAGCAGTGATAATAAGAGTGTGCACAGCGTGGAGTTGTGTTTGGTTTACTCTCGATTGCCGCCTTGAACAAGTAATCCATTTGACCTTGGTGTTGACCGGAGCCCTGTGTTTCTCAGCTCCAGGAACTTCTTGTCCAGTAGAGTATGAATGTTTTGACATTTACCCAGGAGGCTGCTGAATTAATTGAGTGATTTAAAATCACAGATTCTCATTCAATTTGTTTTAACGAAATGTGATATACTTACCAGTCACTGGATTTGGCACATTAGAAGGCAGCTCTGCACATCGATCATTATTAGGACCATGAAATGGACATCTGTACAGTGTGTGTGAAGGCTGTTCTGGTGTTTGGTGCCTCTAGCATGTTGTGTTATCACATCCAAGTATAGTCAGTGCCTGGCCCAAATCTGTCACCAGAGCGCTGTTTGTGTTCACTGGGTGAGACATGTCTAGCTAATGTAAACCAGATTTATTTGTTTGCAAACCTTTGTCTGTGCTTCATGTTGGTAGAAGTGACAGCTCATTGAAAGTCTGTTTTCACAATCACTTTTACTATAATGCTCCTGTCTTCTTTACTTTCTCTTTATGGAAAAATCTGTCTGGGTTCCCTGCTTTAAGGTGTATCTGAATATTGCATGTATGCTTAACTCTTGGCAACCTAGACACAGAACACCATATAAGTTAGCCAGGGTCTTTTATATTTTATATATATATTTTTTAAAGCTTTTAGTTTCCGGTTTAAGCCTGAATTTATCAATGCTTCAAAATGGTACAAATCGAACACAGGGTGTAAATCAGCCTGATCTTAGTCGCTAGACTTTTTTAATATTGTGATTTAATTTGGGCACTGTCATTCTTTATTCAATTACTCAGAATAACTGACTTTACTGAGGCTGTGAGGCACTTAAGTGTTTTAAAGAAATTTTTTGGTTTATGTGAACAATGCCTGACATTTGGTTTTAGATGGCAAAACAATCACACTCCAGTCTCCTACAAATGGGTGACAGATTAAAGGGAAAAAACACTCTGTTCTGTCATGAGGACATATTGTTGACATGGGTTTTTTTCCCACTTGTCATATTAGATGGAAGGTCACAGATCTGACAGGTCACATTTAACTTAAGAAACATTTGTATCTTGATCATGCGTTAGAAATTGTTTAGACGGTGGAGACTTAGTAGTTGCCCAACCCTTTATGCTAGTATTATCTTTCTCACCAATCTCTATGTTAATGCTTCAAGTTTTTTCTTGTCACTTTATCCGCGCCACTCTAGAGGCAGATGACCCTGAATTTCCTTTATCATCAATAAAAAGCGAAGGCTGTTTTTCATCTTCAGGTGTCTGAGGTCATCAGCAGCATCCGGCAGGCCTCCAAAAGTGCACTCAAAGAGGAAAGTAAGCCCAAGCAAGAGGCCGAGGAGTCCTTTTACAACTCGCAAAAGTTTGAGGTGCTTTACTGTGGCAAGGTGACTGTGAACCACAAGAAAGCACCCTCATCCCTGATAGACGATTGCATCGACATGTTTCGGGAGCACGAGTCAGAGCGCAGACGTCTGCGCCTCCTCAATGGTCAGCGCGCTGTGGAGACGCCACTGGTGTTTACCATGGGAGATGACCCACTCAGCGCTTCGCTCTCTGAAGCTGCAACCTCAGAGATAAATGAAAAGGCAGGCATTACACGCACTGCTTTCCCCGAATGCATTCAGGAGGATTCAGGCTTCGAGCAGCAGGAGTTCCGCACTCGCTGCAACAGCTTGGCGGGTGGCTTGCAGAAAATTCCTAGGGAAACTGGAGCCAACGTGCCAACGCGCAGGAGACATGCCAGCGCACCTAATAACGTTCAGCCCTCTGACGCAGACAAGAACCGCACCATGTTGTTTCAGGTATGACACACTGACCAGATAGATAGATAGATAGATAGATAGATAGATAGATAGATAGATAGA
>JAAIIK010000008.1:8181144-8193349 GCA_014706435.1 Silurus glanis
CTCTCTCTCTCTCTCTCTCTCTCTCTCTCTCTCTCTCTCTCTCTCTCACATATGCACATTGGTTTTATTTTGGTAAATAAATGCGTTGTTTATTTTGTAAACACAGGTCTGTACCCTCCGAGAGCAAAGCTGGCCATTCAAAAATACCTCTCCCTGCTGAGCGATAATGAGCAGGCAGACATTTTTGAACGTGTGCAGGTAATCACAGAAAGGGAAATTCTAACATCCATAAAATATAATGCTCGTTCTAATTGCCTTACATGCCATCGTTTTCTGCTGTGCAGAAGATGAAACCAAGCAGTGATCAGGAGGAGAATGAGCTGGTCATTCTCCACCTCAGGCAGCTATGTGAAACCAAGCAGAAGACACATGTACATATTGGAGAGGCTCCGCAGGTATAACACCAGTCCGTAGCATGCCCCCCTTTTATTCTGAGGGACAACTTGAGCTGCATCTAATATGATAAGAAAGCTTGTAATCTGCATGGATTAGAATTATGTCCTAGGCAGTTATGATTCTGATTGTAGGGCCTGCGTTTTTAGGAAAAAAATGAATCTCGTTATGCGTTAGAGCGAGAACACTCAGAGCTTTTCCAAACATAGCATTGATGTCATGCTCTAGTCCACCCGTGGGAGGCAAAGTGCATTTCAGAGTAACTCTAGCACTCTCGGGCTCTGAGGTGGCTTCCGTTCACAGATTAACACTTATTTAAGGCTTCACTTTTTAACATTTCATGTTCGAAAGCCTGTTTGTATCCCTGGACACTGACTGTCAGTGTACATTTAGCATTAAAATCGCATTTTGCTGGGGTAATGTTCTTTTTATTTATTTGCCGAGCTAAGTGGACATTATTTGTTGTTGTTTAAATACGAGTTACATCTGATATATTCACCCAAACATTCATCTCTTTGTGTGTTGTAGAATGCAGTAAGCTCAGAGAGCTCAAGTGCAGCTGGACGGAATAAGCTGGATGTGCTGAAGAATAAAGCACGCAGCTCCCTCACCAGCTCCCTGGAGAACATCTTTTCACGGGTGTGTGTGCGAGTGTGTTAACCAAGGGCCTGATCATGACACTTTCAAGTTTGCTTTTATTCCACTCTTATATGTTTGTTTGTGACCTACTTCAGGTGCATGCATATTTTCTAATAATACCCTTAGGCATCTGAAAACTGAAACTCAGTTTAGTCTCTTTTCGTCTTTGTTGCAGGGTGCTAACCGGATGCGGATGCGTCTAGGAAGCATGGGCAGCTTTGACCGAGTGAGTATCCTCTCTGAACTCTACTCCCCCTCACATAATACTTCTGGATTCCAAGAGGCTCCTAATTTCATTAGAATGAGTACACATGCGCACACACACACACACACACACACACACACACACACACATACACACACACTCCTACTGACTCTGTGGTGTGAATGCTCTCTGTGATGTGTTACTTATTTTTCTGGCATCCACATAAAAAAAGCTTAAGCTTGTGTTAAGATGTTTGCATTCCCTTTCTAGAGCAAATGTTTCATAATGATTGCTTCACTTGAGTGTGAAATGTGAAGTGTGTATGATGATGGTCCCTGGCTATGCATCCTGCCTGCACTGGTTTTGCTGATCTACAGAGATTTTCTTCTAGAGAACCAAAACATGTCTCGAGCAGTGCTATCGCTGTGAGGCCCCTGCATTAGGCTAAAAAAATATATATCTTTGCTATCCTGTCACACAGACATGAGGCCCGCTGCTTAACTGTCCTGCCACACAGTGTGTCCTGCTCACCACGCCTGGAATCGAGGGTGGGGGTGATTGTTTCGTATACACGCTTGTCTCGGGTCATGTGCTTTGTTTTGAAAACTTAGTTACTAAGACAAGGTCTACGCACAATATGAGATCTCAGATTGTCAGAGAGCATAATGAAGTTATCATTGATCAGAAGAAAATTTCGAAATGTTCATAGAGATTCTTCTCGTCTCGTCTGGTTAAGGATAATGCAAAGAAAGCTGCTACTGTAGCAAGTTCGTTTTACTTCGTCACGTAGACGATCAGTGTTTTTCCCTAATTTAGCCTTGGCAGTGGCAGGCTAAGAGGGGAATTATGGGAGGAGGGAGGGGTTGACTCACAGAAATAGACTGTTGGAGAGCGCTGTGCAGCCGTTGCTGGTTTCCTGGCTCAGCTGAAAGATGTGTAAAAGGAGAGCACCAGGTTAGGCCCCAGAGTGTAAGGACAGGAAACAGAGCAAGGAAGTGAGCCAGAATGAGCCTTTGCTATAAGCAGGGTAGTAAACCTGTCCAGATCATGCATGTGTGATGATTGTAGTCACAGGACATGGGTTATTAGCATACAATAGATTCAAAAGCATGTGTGCAGCATTCATGCTGCCTCCAGTTCTGCCACTTCAGAGTGGGATAAAGGTCTGGGATACACACTGAGAGCGCCGAGAGACGTCTGTGGGTGAGTGTGCACTGTTCACAACGGCACACGTGGTATTTGGCTTTAGTGTGATTGTGAGTTGGTTGTGACGCAGCGGTGCTGTAGAGGATTTATTAGTGTGTGTGTTATTAGATTTTTTTATATACGACAGAAATTGTGCAAAAAATATTGTGCCTAATGGTATTTTTAGTGTACTTTTTATAGTTTCTCAAAGACATTAGTGCTGAGTATTTAGTAAAGTTTCAGTTAAGTTTCAGGACCTTGCCTTTCATCTGCCTGCACTTAAGAACTAACAATGTGTATTTTATAAACCATCACTAAGTTGTCTGTGAAATCTTTGGCTACGCAGCAAGACGAGTCTCCCGGTGATTCTCCTCCAGGGACTCCCCCTGCCATCTTGGATGAGGACCCTGACGCCCCTCTGTTCCGTCGCCGAGCGCACACCTTCAGCCACCCTCCAATCAAGAAGAGGATCTCTTTCACAGAGTTACCGACACAGAACAAGGCTCCTCTGCACAGACAATATTCTCTTGCTCCAGAGCTGCTGCTGAGCAGGTAACACAACACTTCCTGTCTCACATGATCAACTCACGGCTGCCTTATCTCAAGTCTAGTCAGCACTTGTGGTCTAATCAGAAATACAGAGTGAAAATCTCCTCAGAATTTGTGTGGTTGTGGTGTATTCTTGACATTTTGTCACCTTTTTCAGGGGCTTCATCATTTCTTAGTGTAAAAGTGAACTGAAAGATCAGTGTAAAAATATCATTTTAAGATTTTTATTCGTTAGATTTACATTGCGTTGATTTACATCGGTACAGTCTGCATTGGTGAAAACGCAAAATATATTAGGAAGGTATGTTGGACAGTAATACTAAAATGCAGAGCCTTATTTTTTTGGTTAGAGGACGAATAAGCTTGTCTGCTTACAACGATCAGGATGATAAGAAGATTGTCTCTAGCATGCACTGTTAACACTGTTAACACTGTTAATGAAAGACGGGGCATGTTGCTGTGTATTGCTAAATTTGAATACTAATTCATATAATAGATCACATCATTGGCAAAATGATTCTCTTTGATTCGTAACTAAATTCATCAACGTTTGATTGTTTTTACCTCTAATTATAAAAAAAAAAAAAAAAGAACGCAAGATTCTTGAAATGATTGATGTTTCAATGTGAATATTAGGTATTTTACTAATTCTGCCTTTAAAACCATTTGTTTTCTTTTAAAGAATATTCAACCGAATAACATAAATCCCCCTTTTTTGTGAATTGGAGCATTTGATGCTTATACCGTCTTTTGTACTTAACTGTTCTGCCACAGCAGTGTTCTTGTCTGCCTGTAATCTCTCTTCAGCCCGGTGCGTGTGCCAAGACAACGCAGTGTCTCAGAGGGCGAGTCCTCCTTCAGCCTTCCCTCCTCCTTCTCCACTCCCACTTTCCTGAAAAGTTTTAACCTGGGCTCCTTCAGCTCACTGGCCTCCCTGCCGGACAGCCCCAAGAGGTGAGAGGGGGCAGCGCCTGTAAGCCCCCCACATGCTCCTGGGACAGGAGCAAGGCAGTGATGCCATGCAGTAACACTGGGCTGTCACCAGTGTGCGTCTGTCCTTTAACCCCTTGTCAGCCTTCCGCCGTTTTCTCTTGAGAGGAATTGCTATTCTCTCAACCTCTTGTTTTCTTGCACCTCACGGCTGGACTACATGTCGGCATCTACAGGGAACCAGGAAACCTGATGGCGCAAAGCCTCTCTCTGTTAAACCGCATGAAGCTTTCCAGTCTGCTGTATAGAGCTCTAAACATGAAGTATAACTATAACACTAACACCTAACTCCAGCACTATATTACTAGCAGATTACAAATTGTTTCAGCTTTCTACTAATCTAGGCTTCACCAAGTTTCTCATTTATTGTCCTCAAATATTAGTGATGAAGAGAGTTAAAAGTGAACATTTTAGTTTCATAACCTGATTACATATGAAATATAACATTATGCATTTAACACTTTACATTAAGATCATTGTGCTATTACAGGTATCTGGTCATATTTGTGTTAAGGCTGTTCACTGTTGAACTACAGAATTGTTGTATATGTTAAAGAAGGTAATGGTGAGGTAATGAATCAATGCCGATGCAGTATAATGTCCTTGCTTCTTTTAAGTTGATTTGTCTAATGTAGTTCATGCTATAGGAAGATAATCCACAACAGAGCGATGTGATACTATGAGGCAGATTATTTTCTAATAATCGCATGACCCAAAATGTATTATTCCACTTAAATCACAGAAATTTGCCAACAATGACCATTTGCAATATATTAGAAACCATGTAGTTTCTGTAATTATTAGCAGCTATAAACAGTTGTTTCCTCTCTATCTTTTATTTCTCGGTCTCTCTTGAAGTTAAAAAGATTTAAGAAAGATAACATCTTACTGGTTGTTAAAAAAATAAATAAAATGCTGACACCCAAGTGTCACTATCGTAAATGGCAAATAAATGTGTCTATATTTTCAGTCACCATTTTAATGTTTTTTCCTGTTTGTAATGGTTTTTTTTTTTATATTTTTTAATTCACTGATTGTTAGTTTTGTCTTACTTACACTGATTTATAACATTATGCATCATTTACATTGTCTCTATTAGGACTTTCAGCAAATCAGCAACCATTCCATTTTCTTAAGGGACAATACTATAGAAATAAACTTGGATATATTTTTTTAGAGTAGTCAATGTGCAGCTTGTATAGCAGTACATATTTACTGTCCTCTAAAAATAACTCCACATATAGCCATTATTTTAAAATAGCTGTCAACAAAAGTGAGTATATCCTAAGTTATAACAGCTGTATGTCATGTAACCATGCAAAGCCACATGTCCTATTCATCATGTTCATGTTTTTGTTTGCTTAACAGACAAATCTTGTATTAGAGCAGTTAAATCTCGGTGCTTTAAGTACAATTCTCTCATACTGACTCACACTGGATGTTCAACATGGCAGCTGATGGCAAAGAATCTTTGAGGATTTGAAAAATTTGAATTGTTGCTCTCCACAAAGATGGTATAGGCTATAAGATCAATAACACCCTGATACTAAATTACAGTACAGTGGCCAGGGTCATACAGGGGTTTTCCAAGACTCGGAACAGACCTCGCAATTGGTCGATCAAAGAAGTTGAGTCCTTGTACTGTGCGTCAAGTGGGGAAGCTGGCTTCAAAAAACGAGTGCTGCCACCATTGCTTTAGAGGTTGCAGAAGCGGAAGGTCTGCTTGTCGGTGCTCAGACCCTGAAGGATGCCTCTTCTGAAGTTGGCTCACAACAAAGCCTACAAACAGTTTGCTGAAGACAACCTGTCCAAGAGCATGAATTACTGTAATCATGTCCTGTGGTCTGATGAGACTAAGAAAAACTTGTTTGGCTCAGATGGTGTCCAGCATGTGTGGTGACGTCCTGGTGAGGATTCCCAAGAAAATTGTGGCTTTTCCAACATGTACTGCAACATTCTGAAGCAGAACATGATGCCCTCCCTTCAGAAACTGGGCTGAACATAATAAAGAACCCCAAACACACCGCCAAGGTGACAACTGCCTTGCGTGAAGGTGAAGGTGATGGAGTGGCTAAGTACTTCTGCAGACCAGAAAACTATTGAGCACCTGTGGGGCACCCTCAAGCGGAAGGTGGAGAAGCTCTGGGATTATCCGAAGAGGATCCCAGCAACAACCTGTGCAGCGCTAGTGAATTCCATGCCCAGGAGGATTAAGGCAGTGCTGGATAACAATGGTGCTCACACAAAATATAGGGTGTAGTCACTTTTGTTGCCAGTTATTTAGACAATAATGACTGTATGATGAGTTATTTTCAGAGGACAGTAAATCTGTACTGCTGTGTAATTGGCACAGTGACCACACTGAAATATAATCTGTAGTAAACATTTCTGTAATATTGTCCCTTGAGAAGCTGTTCTGAAATGGTTGCCAAAATGTGAGGGGTGTACTCACATTTGTGAGATACTGTACATATTGTGATGATTAAACCATCTAAGAGAGCTACTGGAAAATTTGATATATTTTAGCTTGTATGTTGCTGAGAATCTAGACTGTCCCAAGTCTTTCTAAAAGCCTTCTGGAGGCATTAGGTATAATCTCTTATTGCAAAGCACTGACAGGAAAATCCTTCAAAAAAATTGCAGACGAATGTCATTTGAAAACATCATCATAGCACCAATTACACACATCAAACAAGTATGTGTTCAGTATAGATGTCATTTTATATATAAGAATAAGTGCATTACTATAAACCTGTGATTTGCCTTGCAGCTGGGATTGCAGTCAAAGCCATGCTGTTATAAATAGAAAATTAATTATATTCATCTTCTGCACAATCAGAGAGTTCAATGGTGCTGTGGTATAAATATCAGTAATGAGTTCATTATACAGCAGAGAATAGTAATAAGACATTAATAATAAGAGCCTTAATGCAGAATGTATTTGTGTCATAGGTAACATTTCCAGGCTTGAAGAAACCTAGTCGCATATCTGAAATGAAACTTTAATTGCAAATAACAAAACTTTTTGATATTAAATCTCTTTATTTCTTAATCATAAATGCAGTATTTGTGAATTATAAACTATTTTATGATCATTGTTTGGTTCTTTTTGACAGTTGTATGTACGTGGAAGACCGTAAGAGAAAAGCCAGGGTACTGTTGGAACTTTCGGAAAAAATATTAGCACATATATATGATGACAGTTCATTTTAAAGACATATCTGTTATCTGTTTGCAAACATTTATGTAAAGGAGTTTGAACTAAGCATGAACACTTGGTTATTGGTATTTCATTTCGTATTTTTTATCAAGTTAGTATAGGCTTTTTTTTTTTAATCCAATTTTCTACAGTCCTGTGTTTTCTGATTATTGTATACACATATACACTCACCAGTCACACACCTGTCCCCATAAACCATCCATGCAATTCTCCAGTGAACCAGATCAAGAGCTTAAGATTATGTTTACATCACCTATCAGAATGAAGAAAAATGTGATCTAATACACATGGTCATTGTTGTTGTCCAACAGGTGGTTTTGAGTAATTCCAGAATCTCGGCTGACGGGATTGAAACCTGATGTGATCTTCTGCTTAAATGTTTGGTGTGTTTCACAATTTAAGATACTGCTCACCACAATAGTGAAAAGCAGTTCATTGAGTCAGCTAAAACCAGTCTAGCCATTATGGCCTCTGACCTCTTTTAGCATTGTGGCATTTTATCCCACCGCTCACTAGATAATTATTTTTTCTTCTTCACATCATTCTGTGTAAACAGAAGCAGCAAAATCACAAGGTTCAGCAGATTCGGAAATGCTCAAACTTATCAGTGTGACAGATAGACATTATTTTTTATTCAGATGTTTGTTATGAAGATTGTCTGAAGTTGTTTGCTTGTATCTGCATGAGTTTATGCAATGCGATGCTGCCACCTGATTGGCTGATTGGATATTTGCATAAAGGTGCATTAGTACAGGTGTTCAATTGATCAACGAGTGTTTTTATTTAAGGATGTTTTACGATAGACGTGTTTTGTCTGTAGAGATCTTAAACATTGTCTTGACTGCACAATACAGACAAAGGTTTGTGGATACTTGTAGTGTGCTTGTGGAGATTTATGCTCATTTAGCCACAAAGGCATCAGTAAAGTCAGGTACCTATGTAGGGTGAGTAGGGGTGCAGTCAGCCTCCCAGTTCATCGAAAGGTGTTTAGTAGGGTTGGGGTCAGCTCTTTAGCTGGCCGCTCAAGATCTTTCACACACACCTATGTAAGCTACATGTAGATGGAGCTGGCCTTGTGCACAGGGCCATTGTAAAACCTTGGAAAAGGTTTGAATCTCCTAGTTCAAGTAAAGGAAAAATGTAATGCTACCACATCCAAAGACACAATTGTGTGCCTTTAACTTTGTGGTAACAGTTTGGGAAAGAGCCTTATATGGCTGGGAGAAAAACAATACTTTTGTCCGTATAGTGTGTTTTAAATTGCTTATGTGCTTTAGTCAGCATATCCTTACAGTATTCCTTCCCACTATGGGCTTTTTTGTGGGCAATCACACATGAAACCATATAATGAATTGTTTCTCCTTTTCTGATAATAACTAATATCTAATATGACGTTTTGCCGTTGTTTGCTTTATGTTTTATAGAATGACATTATGAGCTTTGTGTTATTTTTCTAATACATTATGGAGAAACAATCTCCTTTCCAGCATTTAAATAATGCATGACTTCTGGGATTTATGTTTACTAGTAACATTTTCTACTAAGATCCAAAATCTTATTTCTGTCTGCTGTAAAAAAAAGAAAAAATAAGTGGGAAAAGCAATTTGTATTTTAATAAGCACTCCAAATTAAATATTTGCTTCTTACTTTATGAATGATAATGAAAATTGATCATATTAGTGGATTCATTTCAAAATGAATATTCGGAAAGTGTATCAAAGTGTAAATTGCTTTTTCTTCATCATATCAGTATCCAGTATTTAAAATCAGATTTCCACATAAGTGGAAAATGGGATTAGTAAATGTGTACTCACTAACTGTTTGTGTGTGTGTGTAACAGTAATGGAGAGGAGAGAAACAGGAGGCTGTCCGGCTGCAGCACCGACTCGGTGACTGTGGTGACTGCACGCAGAGTATCTTGGCGCCAGCAGATTTTTCTGAGAGTCGCGTCACCTATGAACAAAGCTTCTGCCTCGATGCAAAAGGCTGGTGTGTAAATATACACAAACAAATGTGTGAACAGGCGCAACATGCCTTTGAAATGTGATGAGACAACACAGCCAGCTCATTTTGCTTCGTTATGTCGTAGTTGAATTTTTGTTTTTGTATAACTGCTCAAAGTAGTGCATCAACTTAGACACACTGCACATCCCTTCAAGGACAGGAATGTAGCCACACTGGATTATTAGAGCAGCCCTGAAGCAATACCTCCAGTGTTTTTCAGCTTTAGTTTGATATCTTATTTGCATTGTCTGGAAGGTTTTCATGGACACGGTTTCAAGGAATTGAAAAAGAACAACAAAAGAAAAATTTTAAATCAAAAGCATTTATTTGATAGTTGCTGTAAAATCAGTGAACGTGCATGACCAAGGAACATAAATTTATTGATTAGTCACAAAAAGAATGTATGTGCTTTATTTGTCACTTTTTAATATTGGGCCAATTTGTTGAAAAGCAATTTTGGCTAATTATACTTTGGTGAAAAGTTAACACACAAGAACCACACAATTACCACAAACCTTTTACTATGAAAAAGTGAAGTGGCTGTAAAGTCTCGGCAATACCCTTTCTTTAGAGAGAAAAAAAAAAAAAACCTATTGACTGCCCCAACAAGGGATCTTTTCTTAGTAAGGAGAAGCAATGTGAAAGATTATGTTGGTGTTAAACACAAATACATGCTAAATGCTGTAGATTAAATGCTGAATAACTTTACAATGAACTAGTGTTTTGTAATGGTTGTGTTTTGTGTAGATATGGATGGCAGTGAGCTGCTGCCACTTTCACCCCGTGCCTCACAACAGGAGCAAGACCCTATATCTGGGCTGCTGTCATCTGCTCAAAGCATGAGAGGAGAGAACGGGCGCCGTACCACTGCTGATTATAGAGCTCTGTGGAAGAAGGCCATCCACCAACAGATTCTTCTTATTCGCATGGAGAAGGAGAACCAGCGCTTGGAGGGTAAGTGTCACCCAGCCACATCCCAACCTACCTCTCACATATTTACACAATACTATATATAGTAGTCATTGGCATATGCACCTAGAAACGCTGTGCTTGACTATTTTCAACTGTTTCCTGTCAGTCTTGTTCAAACACATACACACACACACACACACACACACACACACACACACATATACAAATGACATGCACACACCTAAATGTCAACTATAGTGTCTGTTTTTCCTCATGAGGTGCAGCACAACAGGGGCCAAAATACAATTAGCCAGCTGTTTGGCTTTTTTCTTTTTGGCATGAGTGCTTTGGCATCTGCTTGCGATTCTATCACAAATATATATATATATATATATAGCATAGAAAGCTTGGGTATCTCTAGGAAAGCATTTTCATTGACCTCTCACCTGCATTGTCATATAGTTTGTGTAGAGGGTTTTCACAGAATAGGATTTAGTCTGCTTATGTGTATTAAAAGTAATGGTTTATGGTTTCCAGGTTAACTAATTTTTTTAGGTTTAAATGTATGTGCAAAATATTGCCCTCTGTTGGCTAAAAATAGGTCACAGTAGAAATTTTTTTCTCAAGTGACAGCCAAACTTTCTTCCATTCCTTTCTTCTCTATGCCTCACATCATGCGTTTGTTTCCGAGTCGCCTATTGTCAAGGATGGGAGAAACTGAAAATGCTTGTTTTGAGCAGAAGGTAAGAGAGGGAAGAACGCCTTGGCTACATATGAATTTTGCAGCGACATTAATCCATGGCATGGCAATATTTTAACTCACAGAGCACACTGCAAAATTTGAATGCGAGTTGCTTTAAAAGGAGTGCATTTTGGTCAATTGCTTTTCTCATCCCTTGAAATTTTTAAGCTGAAGCTTACTGCATACTAATTGCAGTACATATCGTAGATGCTGATAAAACTGCAGTAGCTGCTTAAGTGCTGTGGGGTTAATTTTTGTTTGCTATTTTTGGAAGTGCAGATGCTTATACCAGAGCAAGAGCACAAGGGGTTTAATAATTGGTACTTAGGTATAGGGACTTAGTAGGATTGGTAATTAGGACAGTAGGGACAATCGGATAGCGGCTTCTTTAATCAATTCAGTGACTTTTCTACATTACTATTATCTTATCCAGCATCGCTTTGAAATTAGGCTGAGAGATTTGCAGCTTAGAGTTTTTACATATTTTAATTGTCACATACACAACCATGCACGTTATGACGTTTGTGTATGCTTCATATTCAGCCAGCCGAGATGAGCTACACATCCGAAAGTTGAAGCTGGACTACCAGGAGGTGGGCGAGTGTCCTCTAGAGGTGCAGACTCTATGGGAAAAAAAGCTTAATGTGCCATGCAGGACAAAAGTGCAGTGGGACAAAGACGAGATCCACACTGCTATCTGCCTGGGTAATTGCAATATCCCTCTACTCATATCACAGCAAAGCTTTTTTAGTATCTATGATTTGAATATCTATTAACACCAGATATGTTGCTGGTCTATTCAACATAAATAAATGCATTCGTGTTAAGGTGTCCCAAAAAGTCGGCGAGGTGAGGTGTGGCTGCTCCTCTCTCAGCAGTACCGCCTGCGTCATCGTCTACCTCAGCGGCAGCAGCCTCCTGATACGTCCTACCAGGACCTCCTTAAGCAGCTTACCACACAGCAGCATGCCATCCTGGTGGACCTGGGTACTGTATATGCCTCATGGCCTCTGACTGCTAAAAAGTATAAAGCTAAAAATCAAGTTGTGGCTAAAATTACATGAGATATTTATGGTTGAACAATTTGGAGCTGGTTTTCTGGTCCTTTAAAATTCACATATTTAAGAAAATTAAATATATAGCTAAAATTGTGCATTACTGCAAAAATTACGTTTCCCAAATGTCGTTTTTACTTAAAGAAAAAACTTGCTCTGGGTAAGTGACGCTTGTTGCATTGTGTAAACTGCATTTCAAAATCATCACATTTGCCTCAGCTCTCATGGACTTGTTGATATAAATTACTATAATTTTGCTATTAAAACAATTGTGGCTATTGTAAAAAAAAAAAAAAAAAAAAAAAATTATA
>JAAIIK010000008.1:8193749-8227070 GCA_014706435.1 Silurus glanis
TTTATTTTTTTTAATATCTCTCGCCAAACGTTTTTTAAATAACACGAGACATTGACCTGCAGTTATACTGAGTTGTACTGCTTTTCCTCTACAGTGACATGAGTAATGACAATTACAGTGTACACACTTTGCCTAAGATGGAGTGTGAATTAATGTTTCTCTGTATAGTGTGGATAATGAAGCCAAAATAAATGTCTGCCTTTTCCATTTAGTCTTCCTTCTAGCGTGACAAGGTTATTCTCTTCTCTTCTGTTCTGCAGGTCGCACATTCCCCACGCACCAGTACTTCAGTGCACAGCTGGGCGCAGGTCAGCTTTCACTATATAATCTGCTGAAGGCCTACTCTCTACTAGACACGGAGGTGGGCTACTGCCAGGGTATCAGCTTTGTGGCTGGAGTTCTGCTGCTACACATGAGTGAAGAGCAGGCCTTCGACACACTAAAGTTTCTAATGTACGATCTAGGATTTCGACGCCAGTACCGCCCTGACATGATCTCTTTGCAGGTGAAAGCAGTGAACTTTCTTTTCTACTTAATGCCACACCTTTTAACCCTATATTTAAGTATGTTTGCCATGTGCAGGAAGAATGCAGCAGGACAGGGTTTTTTTTCTTCTTCATTTATTTTATTTTTTTTTTGTGGAAGACTCAATGGAAACAATAGTACAATAGATTACTTAGTTACTGATTTACCTCAGCTGAACCACAGATCTCTAAAATGCAGAAATGATTTGAGGATTGTAGAAAGTTCTAATGTGATGTGTTCTAGTGAACGGCTTATATACATATATTCTCACAAATGGTGCATTGTGTTTAATCCATTAGGTATGCCGGGTTTACTTCTCGGCTGTGTTTTCTCAGGTTTCATATGCTTGTACGTTAGACCCCACCTCCTACCTGTTTTCTGGTTATTCATCATCAGCTGTGCTAATGTTTAATCCTTCAAACTGGGAAAAAAAATTGTCCGCCACAACATGCTGTGAAGCTTTTCTTCCTGATCAGAGTTCACCCACCTGACCCTCCTTTTTTTTTTTTTGTATCCATGTAGATTCAGATGTACCAGTTATCCCGGCTGCTGCATGACTACCACCGTGGTCTGTATTCGCACCTGGAGGAGCATGAGATCAGCCCCAGCCTGTATGCTGCACCTTGGTTCCTCACTCTCTTCGCCTCTCAGTTCCCCCTCGGCTTTGTCTCCCGCATCTTTGGTACGAGTCCATTCTTGGCTGCTGTGTGTATGGTGCTGTTTAACTCACTAACACTGTAGATAGATTTGTGGAAATTATGGTGCTACTTCTGTTTGCAGTCACTTAATTGATTTTGTCTGTACATTTTCTGAATGTATGCGCATTGTGTTTGGCAGACCTGCTATTTGTCCAGGGCACAGAGGTGATTTTTAAGGTGGCCTTGTGTTTGCTGAGCAGCCATGAGGAAGAGATACTGGAGTGTGACAGTTTTGAGACCATTGTAGACTACCTTAAGACGACCATACCATCCCTCACACAAAACCAAATGGAAGAGACAATCACCAAGGTACAAAGAGAAATCTTATTTCTGTGCATTTTAGTGGAAGAATAAGTCAGAAAGCCACACCCTGTTGACATGAGGTTTAGTCAGAGAGGCAATACAATATCATGTGACTTTGCAGAACAAATAGAGAACTACACTACACAGGGCATTTAACAGTTATTCACAGGCATTTCCTATTTTTTTTTTTTACTGCCCTGTGTTACGTTAGTCATGCCTGAGCTGATAACAGGAACCAACCACAATTCTCTATATGTTTAAGCTTACTCCTACAGCAGAGGAGGATTAGTTTGTCTTAAACACCTTCGAATTTCCGCGTTTGTTCTGTTCATATATTATTGGTATTTTATAATTTCTAGAAATGGCTGAAGTGCACTCTTGTCCGGCAGGCTTTAGAGATGGACATCTCCAAGCAACTGCACGCTTATGAGGTGGAGTACCACGTCCTACAGGACGAGATGGTGGATGCCGCTCCACTTTCAGAGGAATCAGACAGGCTGGACAAACTTGAGAAGACCAATGCCCAGCTCAAGAAGCAAAATATGGATCTGCTAGAGAAACTACAGGTGTGTTTTTTATTTATTTATTTATTTATTTATTTTTTTTTTTTTACAATATGCTTTACATGTTCTTATCAACCATTTTAGGATATAGCTTTTATGATGTAGTTAACCTAGGCAATTGAAAAGAAAAGTTGTTTTAAAGACCACGTTAGAAAATGCCTATGGTTGAGTTTGGTGGGTGCCAGTAGGTGGCACCATAATCTCACTTCCTTACTCAGATCTGAAATGACAAAATAATACAACTTTTTAACAGCTGTGCAAAAGCATTTGCCAAAGACTCTAGCTTCAAGACTCTAACTAGACTTTTGAGAACACTTGCAGATATAGTAGTCTATTTGTGTTTTATTGCTTTTGCCATGGAAGTAGCACCAGGAGATTTTTTTTTATCTTAATACACTGCTTGGATTTTGTGCTTAGACAGTAAATTGTAAAAGAACTAAAAACAAACAAAAAAACCTATAAAAAATCTTTTGGATAGAATTTGTAATAGACTTGATAGAAATAGTACATTTTGTATTAAAAGTAATAGAACTGGCGATAGATTGTAGTAGAACTAACAGTGTCCATTAAGAGAGTGAGGCTTGATTTGTCTCCTGTACAAGAAAAGCTCAGGACTGGTAATCATTCTTCAGCCAGGCATCATCTATCTTGATATTTCATGCTGTCCCCCCTGTGGTAGCTAACAGCTATCAAAAAGTCTCTTACATTGTCCTTTTGATGGATACTGCAATAATACACTTTAAGGCATACAGTAACCTGCATATACACTTTGTGTGTGTGTGTGTGTGTGTGTGTGTGTGTGTGTGTGTGTGTGTGTGGGTTAGGCAGCACGGGTGAAAATCCAGAGTCTGGAGAACAGCGTAGAGAGCTTCCTGGCACGCGAGAGCCAAATGAAGCACATGATCCGCTCGCTGGAGCAGGAGAAGGCCAACTACCAGAAGACCATCGAGCGCATGCGCAGCAGCCTCCCGGCAGACGCAGCTGCTGTGGAGATGACCCAGCTGAAGATGACCAGCAACAGCAAAACCAAAGCAGCCAACAAATAACAATGAGTTAGCAAGCGTGTCCCTACATCGGTGCATGGTGGAGTATGAAGAGGTTGTGGATTTTATTTCCCTCTAGCATCGCATTCAAGTTGCTGTTGAACTTTAGGCACATGTCAAACTGACCATGACAAAGATCAAGGGTAGATTCTGGCGGGGGGAGTATAACAAACATTTGTCTTTCTGCAAAATTCACCTTGCTGGTCACATCAATTTACTCTGAGCTCCCATTCCTACAAAGAAAAAGTCCCCCGAAAATCCTGCCAGTCTTGCTTTACTCTATTGTACTAACTTCACTTCAGGTTTAGAGATTATGGCTCCTGCATAGAACAGAAACTTTGCTTCTGTGTCAGCGGTGTTGAAAACACTTGAAAACAAGATGAATGTATTTTTTTTCCCCTCCAAAGTGCAGCATGACTCATGGCTGTGCAAGGAGGTTTGCTGCATTGATGTCAGCGTACGCTTTAAGACTGGCAGGCAGTGTGATGTTTGAGCTCGCCGGAGAACTTTTCCTAAAGGAACACAACAAAAGCGGCAGTGACGCCATCGAGCGCCAAAAACCAAAATATTTAGCTTATCAGATCGACACTCTGCTCAAAGAGCTTAACCCAAAGTTCAAGCAGGAAATGAAACTCTCTCTGAAATTTCCTCTGACTTTGCAGCACCGTCCAAATTTAACCTACTCTCCAAACTCCCACACCTCTCTGGCAGTTCATCAGATACCGAATGCGCTTCAGGCCAAATCAGGTTTGCTGAAGACAGGAAGAGCGTAACACACTGTCTACCACAATGCTGCAACGTACGCTCATGAGTTATGCAAGCTACACACTGAAAAGTTGGTTGCACAGGGCATTTAATGTTTAAAAAGTATGCCATGCAGGTTTTATAGGCCTATACAAATTTTGAAAAACAACCAACTCCCAAACCCCCACTCAAGCTCTCCATTTGAGTAATTTCTGGAAAGCCTTCCATAAGACATAGCGCATTAATGAAGCCTTATGAATGTTTGATGTCACACGTTTCTAAAGAACACCCAGTAACTGTTGTAGCTATGCAGAATGTTGTTGCACCTGACGTTGCATCTGTTGAAGAAGTGATTCGGTATAGAGTCTGTCACACAAAAACTTCTTCCACCAGTAAAGAGCTGCATAAACAGCGCACCATGATTCAAAAAATTCATACCATTTTAAGAGCAATGAATATCACTTATATTAAATATCAAGAGTGATTTATTGATTCAGATGCTGGAGCGTGAGCTGGTAAATGTCTGCAGTGGTGGACTGGTGCAGTGTGCAGTTTTTTTACTGATATTTTTAACGTGCTTTACTGGATATGTAAAGTGCAAAGAACCTGAAATAATGAACAAAATGTAAAAAAAAAATAGAAATAAAAACAAGAATCCAAAAAAAAAAAAAAAAATCTATATATGACTATTCATAACTCTTATGAGTGAACTTATGAATGCAAACTTGTGTAGTTCTGTATTCTCCGTTTCAGAACAATAAGCAGAAGCTATCCAGGCCATGTGCCAGATACTACACGGTCTACTTTTTGACAAACTTTTTTCCCTCCTGGTCATCTCTCAAAGCGCAACTTACTCCTACTCTTGTTTCCAGAAAGCTGAAATCCTGCAGGGGGTTTACTGATGATTGCTGTTCTGATGTGGTTCTGTTTTATTTGCTTTCCAGTTTTTAGCAAGTCATTTGTCAATGCATTTAACTGTCTTAGGCTTTCGAAACTCTCTGGCTCAACATAGCAGATTTCTTTTATTTTTTTAGTCCATTTGTTTTTGTTTGGTCTTAAAGTGGTGTGCTGGCCAGCAGTGACATTTTGACAGTGTTTCATTTCTACGTCAAATGCAGACAGACACTGTAGGTGTTAAGTGGGTTATATTGGTCTGATAATTGTGCACGGCTAAAGGCCAAAAACAGCTTTGTTTTATTGTTTGGTAGCTTGGAACAGAAATTGCCTCTTATGCTGGTGTTAAATCATGTCCATGTGTATGTAAGCACTCGGGTCAGTTTTTAAAGAAAGAGTTTTGGCGTGCGATGCCACCGTGCTGGTAAAAGATCTCGAGACTAACAATAAGAAAGAACGTAACAGCATTTGAATAAATGAAGAAAATACAAACAGCAAATGATTCCAATGTAGAAACATCTTATTGTACCTTGTTCATGACCCTGGTCTCTTTATCTGCTGTTCTAAACAGCTGGAAAGAAATTTTCATCGCTATATACCGACCACCTTTATGTCGATAAGTGTTATGTAATATATCATATTTGTGTGTACTCTTCAAACAAAGCACAATATCCACAATGCCATTTTGTCTGTTAGGTTTGACTTTAATCATTGAGCATTCAGTAAATGCATGTAGTGCTTGTGTCAGACTGTTATGGGTGGAGTACACAACTTTCCGTTGTGTTTTTAATCAGGTCACACCTTTGTGCTCTTTAAAAAGTGAAATATGCAAAATGAGATGGGTGATAAATTCTAAAATTCATATAAAAGTAATCTATATCAATGAAGGTGCACATGATAATTTTATTTGGTTTTTTTTTGTTTTTTTGTATTTTAAAGAAGATGCCAGAAAGCAATCGTTGTCTTTTATTAAACTTAACACCAGGTTACATTTTGAATATTTTACCATCATGCTTGGGGACTTGCCGTACTGTCCGCACTGTTTAATTATTATTGCTTTGTAAATTGTGCATTATTCAATGGAATTTAAATTCAAATTCAATTTGAATTTAAATTCCATTGAATAATGCAGAAAAAATATATATAATAATCTGTGGACTTTTTGTCCACTTGTATGTAAATCAAGAGCCTATGTCTTATTAAAACATTCTTCACTGGCTTTTTAATACATTGAGTTTTTGACCATTTTTATATTAAATCTGTGGATACATTGTTGAATTTTTTTTAATATATATAAAATGTATATACATTTTTGATCATGTAAGACTGGAAAATCATTTGCACATGGGTCATTTGCATTGCTACACACATTAATTAAAAAAACATGCCCAGGGTGATGATGGGCTCCCCAGTATACTGTGAATTCCTTGCAGAACTGATACAAGTATTTCAATAAAGGCATGAAAATCAATCTAAAATGAAGCTATTATTAATAATCACCCAGCCACTTCGGATTAAAACCAATGTAAGCTCGGAAATAGACTGATGATTTTCACTCTGGGCAAAAACAATTCCCAAAAACCTCTAATATGCTGCTGTTGTTTCTTGCAAAGAACATTTTTAAACTACATGTGAGGCTGCTTTTAGCTTTTTTCTATTAAAGTTATTTATTTTAGTGAGCTCCTTATTCCATCATGGAATCTATAAAGAGATTAGGGATTTAATTAACTAATTGTGGTTATTAGTTAATTAACTAATTGTTAATTAACTACAAATGGCAATGATCAAAATGTTCTTGTTCACTTCTAAACATTGAAATACTACTTCTTTTGAGTGATCAATAATTATTTTTTATATATTTAATAATAAATTATAAATATATATATATATATATATATATATATATCCATATATCCTACATAAATCCTAATGGACAATGATGTGCTCAACTTTCTACTTCCCTTGAAGTATTAATGCGCCTATTGTTAAAAAAATAGAAATTGTAACAAGAGTTAATAGAGACCAGTTGGGGCAGAACTCTTACTGCCTCGTGATTGTGGGAATAACAAAGGACAGAATAGTTAATGATTTAAATGACTGGTAATGTTGCTAGGTTGGGTTAGCTTAAGACAGTCTGTCAAGACTGACACTGTGTCTATGATGTACAGGGCTATTTCTTTTTCTGGGTTTATTGGAAAGACGGGGGAAAGGAAATGGGGATTATGGAGTGGATAATATCTGTAAACAAATATAGATAAATATATAAATAAAGATAAATTATTTTTTCAATGATCACATTTGTGGTTACTCTATAGTGTTTTTTTAGTAGTAAGGTTGAAATGTGACAACTTTGGTTAATGGTATTACCTTGAAGATAAGTAAAACAAAGGTACATCTAACACTGCTCAACATGCTGCTGTATGCTAATGACTTTCAACAACACATTTACATTTTTATTAGATGGTCTATAGCATAAGAATAATTCAAGGCTTTGTCATTTGTAATAGTGTCCTCTGCCACCAAAATCTATGGTCGCCAATAGAGCAAGTGTGAGTTATTAGACCAGCCTTGATATATCAAGGCATTACACTGCTCAGCTCCCTTATAAAGACTGCTTTTCTACTCCAAAACCCCTCTTTTAAAGAAATTAAAAGTTCTCAAAGCGTTACTCGCAGGGCAGAATCCTAACGAATATCCTACTAGAAACAAAAGGTCACATTCCGAGCATATTCCTGATCGACGGCGCTCCCTGCGGAGTGGAAATGCCTGGACGGATGCTGCAAGGCAGCAAATAATTACCGTTCACAGCACTTCCTCTACGCAGCCTTATCATTGCTGTTTATTTGGTACCATGTCTGCACTCCCTACCCTAAAGTTATACAGCATAAGGGCTGATGTCAAAGGCCAGTCGAGTGCTTGGGAACATGGTGGATCATCCAGGCTTGTGAGAAGTGAGAGTTCTTTACAAGGATGCTTTTTTAAAGAGTGAAAATGACATTAGCTCAAATTATATGTGGTTGATTGCATAAAAGCAGAAACCTGTGCTTTGATTTAGATGAGGTTTTTCTGTTTTTCCTGTTTATAAGGAACATTGAGGGTGACTTGTGTTATTGTTTTCAATGATTTTCTGGAGGAATGATGCAGAAACACATTTATACAAAGGAAAAAAAGCGAGATACATTCTATATATTTTAATCTCAGGTTTTGTTCTGGGCCAGGTTTCTCCCCAGCAGTAAATCTGTGCCTGTGAGCAGAGCCAGCTCAAGGTCATGGACATGAGAGTAGAGTTAGAAACTAGCAGCCTGTGTTTGGGAGGCGGTTCTGTGTTTGAGAAGGAGAAAGAGAAGTTTTTCTTCTGCCTTATAAGGCAACTCGCACTACATGGGTTAAGGCAGACTGGTAGCAGCAAGCAAAAATGGAAAAAAAGGAAAATTGCACACCCATTTAGAAGAGTTGTGAGGCCTAAACATGACTCTCTTGCTTCTTGAACTTCCAAGCTCAAAGACTTGATTTTACACTGAACACCATTATAAACGCAACACTTTTGTTTTTGCCCCCATTTTTCATGAGCTGAACTCAAAGGTCTAAGACTTTTTCTATGTACAAAAAAAGATTCTCTCAAATATTGTTTACAAATCTGTCTAAATCTGTGTTAGTGAGCACTTCTCCTTTGCCCAGATAATCCATCCACCTCACAGGTGTGCATATCAAGATGTTGATTAGACAGCATGATTATTGCACAGGTGTGCCTTAGGCTGGCCACAATAAAAGGCCACACTATAATGTGCAGTTTTGTCACACAGCACAATGCCACAGATGTCGCAAGTTCTGAGGGAACGTGCAATTGGCATGCTGACTGCAGGAATGTCCACCAAAGCTGTTGCTCATGAATTGACTGTTCGTTTCTCTACCATAAGTTGTCTCCAAAGGTGTTTCAAAGAATTTGGCAATACATCCAACCGGCCTCACAACCACAGACCACGTGTAACCACACCAGCCCTGGACCGCCACATCCAGCATCTTGACCTCCAAGATGGTCTGAGACCAGCCACCCAGACAGCGTAGGGGTTCTGGTATTTGCAGGCGTATGTTATGGACAATGAACACAGGTGCATTTTATTGATGGCATTTTGAATGCACAGAGATATCGTGACGAGATCCTGAGGCCAATTGTTCTGCCATTCATCCACGTGTTGCAGCATGATAATGCACAGCCCCATGTTGCAAGGATCTGTACACAATTCCGGGAAGCTGAAAACATCCCAGTTCTTGCATGGCCAGCATACTCACCGGACATGTCACCCATTGAGCATGTTTGGGGTGCTCTGGATCGGCATATACGACAGCATGTTCCAGTTCCTGTCAATATCCAGCAACTTCGCACAGCCATTGAAGAGGAGTGGACCAACATTTCAGAGACCACAATCAACAACCTGATCAACTCTATGCGAAGGAGATGTGTTGCACTGCGTGAGGCAAATGGTGGTCACACCAGATACTGACTGGTTTCCGGACCCCCCAATACAGTAATACACATTTTAGAGTGGCCTTTTATTGTTTTTTATAATTTTGTTTAATGTAATACTCAAATAATAAAGATTTGAAAAAGCATGAGCTTTTGCATTTTTTAAGAACTAGAGAATAACTGCTTTCTTTCTATGCTTAAAAAAACAAGCAGTTTATTAGGAACACTAAGCTAAATCTGGGTAGGATTTAGCTCCAATTTCTCTCAAAACATCCTCAGGTCTTCGTGGTATGGATTCCACAGGGCATCTTCCACAAGATGATGGAAGCATAGTTTTTTGTGTTTCTGCTCCATGTTGACAGGGTTGCATCACGCAATTCCTGCAAATTTTTCAGATGCAATTTCAAGCTGGGAATTTCTTCTTCTACCACACTCCAAATGTGTTCTACTGGATTCAGATCTGGTAACTGGAAAGGCCACCTAAGAACATTGAACTCATTGTCATGATCATGAAACCAGTCTGAGACGAATTTTGCTTTGTGATATGATGCATTATCATGCAGGTGGTATTCATCGTCAACAGTAATAACCTGTGAAATTTAAGCAATGATTGATATTAACAGGTCCAAACTGTGCCAAAAACCAAATTCTCTACCCAATTGCATCACCTTCACCAGCCTGGTCTGTTGAGGGAAATCGGTTCCATGGATTAATTCCAATGGTGCCAAAATCAGACCCTATCATCTGTGTGACTCAGCAGAAAAAGAACAGCATCAGACTAGGCTATGTTTGTCAAGGTGAGTGATGAGCCTGTGACCACTGCAGTGTTAGCTTACTGTTTTTGATTGACAGGAGTGATCTTGGACATGGTCTTCTGCTGTTGTAGATCATCAGCCTCAAGTTTTGAAGTGAATTATGAGATGGTTTTCTGCTCAAAACACTTGTACATAGTGGCTCTCTGAATTATTGTAGGCATCGTGGTGCTTGCTGGATTTATTCTTCTTTATTGCACCATTTAACTTGAGACTGTTGTGTGTGAGAATTCCAGATCAGCAGTTATAGAGATACTCAAATCAGCCTATAATATTGTGGTCAAATCACTTGAGAGATTTTCCTCCATTCTGATGGTTTGTAAAATGCATTGCACTTCTGTCACATAATAGGCTGATTAGATCATTAGATTAATGTGTAGATGTACAGATGTGGTCCTGATAAAGTGCTCTGTGGGTGTCTAAGAAACAAATGTATTGCAAAATGAAAATTTTTCCAGTGGGTCTTTAGTTATCCACATTTAATGATTTGTGCATTAATATCAGACCAGATTTGATACACATTTATTACATTCCGAGATTACTTTTTTGTTTCACTTAAATTAATGTTTTCTACATTACCCACAATGCCTTTTAGAATGCTTGCTAATTGTGGCACAAGTGGGAAATCCTCCTAAAGAGAGTGATCCAGCAGCTCTTTTGTGTTTTAGCCTGGTTCAAAAGCTTCACACCAATATTACCATCATCATTCATTACCAGACTTGTCAACAAACTAAGCTGAGTCTTTGCAATAAATCAGCACAAATGTAGATATCTTTCCTATGTCTACATTGGATGTCTTAATTATACATCTCTGAGTGATATGAAATCATTGCAACCAAGAAGCTCTTGCTATTGTTTTTAGGCGCTAACAGCATATGTTTCCATAGATCATTCAAAATTGTTCTCTTACTAATCAACACTGTAACTGGCCTAGCATGTCTCCCAATGATGTCAACCTGGCACACGTTTCCTATGCACCTCACAAACAGATCAATATCAACCTATTAAATGTGCAGAGCTTTTCATTTTAATATTTCTTAGCTGTATCTGACTTTGTTGTGGTGTTCTATATAGAAGAGGGAGTTATTTCAGAGGGAGAAGCTTATCAATGAGCTCTAGATAGAGATTTTCTGTGCATGGTACTAAATGACCTGTTTGTTTAACAGTTGCATCATAGTATAGGTGAAGTGAAAAGGGGTAGGTAATAGACACAGACTGTAGAACTGGCATTCATGAGACCCAGGTGTGAATTGTTCACCTAGAACAACTAGTTAAGTTTGCTTACATCCCAGAGGGGCTGCCTGACCTCCCATCCTGGTTTCCCCCAAATGCCTTCAGCTCTTTCTCCATCGATAGTTCATGTACTAACTACACAGACAATGCGAATGAATTATGTATAGTGGTACTATTCCAAACACATGAAGGCAACAATCGAAGCAAGAGGCAAGAAAAAGGCAAATGGATAAAGAACACAAAGTGTCTAACCTATTTAACAATAACAGTCCAGTTCATTGTGTCACAGCTGGCACTAGGGAAATTGGATGGACGTGGAAGACACACAAACAAGAGATGTTTCTTGATATGGTTTGCGGCCAGAGGCAGATTTTTGAATGCAATCAGTGCTTCGTGCTGGTGTACCTGTCAAGGCTCCTCTCCTGCCTGGAGGCCATTTGCAAGCTATACTTCTCACATCCCCCAACTGCCTGGCAAGCTCGGCACTAATCCCACAGGACCGGCTACAGCATAGCTGGAAAAATCACTGGCTTTACCTGATCCGGCACTAAATTAACCTGCTTCCCTTTTGGGGGCCAAGACAAAGCACATCTTGGTCTGGGGTTAGTGGGGGCATCCAGACTACTCCCCAGTTGTCCACTCATTACCTTATAAACAATCCAAGATCTTCTAAGAAATAGTGCTCTGCAAAGGTACAGATCATATCCCATTGTTTGGTATGATCTGGATGTAAAGTGTTTAGAGTAAACCAATATACTAGACATATGTACTGTATTTCATACAAACCAGTACAGTATATTGTTTTGGAACATGTTTGGAATAATTGTTATAGCTCCAGATAGTCTTGGATCAAAAACTAAAAAGGGTGTATACATATACATACATACATACATACATACATACATACATACATACATACCCAGGAGTGTGTGCAACAATAATATTTTAAAAAACTCATTCCACAATTAAGTCCCTGTTTTCTGTTATAATAACCACTCTTTCGAGAAGATGTTCCACTAGATTCTGTACTGTGCGTGTTTAGATTTGTGTTCATATCACCACAAGGAATTTAGTAAAGTCAGATACTGATGTAGGGTGAGGAGGCCTGGGGTGCAGCCAGTGTTCCAATTTATAACAAATGTGTTCAAATAATTTGAGGTCAGAGCTCTATTAGCAGGCCACTCAAGATATTTTACTCCAACCCACATAAACCATACACCTGTGTTCCTCCAATATTGTGGTAATGGTTGTCGCAAAATGTTGTCCATATACTGTATTTTACAGGATTATGATTTATAAGGATTATTATTTTTAAGAATGTAATTGTTTTTGTACTAAAGCACATCTTTTTACAAGAAAGAATATACATTCAATAAAATAACATTATTTCCACAACAGTGTACTCTCAAACTGCTGATAACTAAGCTTCCCAGTCATAATATTGCATTTACAGCACTATGGCATCATCAGATCAAAACCTTATTTTTTTTCCCTTCAGGTAAGCTTCCTTGACTAAAGGGACCTAATCAATACACACATCATTGTATATTTTGGATTATCCACTAATAATGAAGCGCTTCTTTGGCCACACTGGATTATTAACACAATTACTTACAGAAAGGAAAAGCAGAGAAGGCCATTTCTAGGATTTATATTTTTTCCTCAACTGAGTATCAGGGAAAGAAGTTTATGGATGTGAGATCATCAGCACTTCTTATAGTCACTGGTGCTACTTCGTGGCCACTGATTTGGTGTGGTGGAGTGAGAGCAGGGGGACTCTTTGGTGGTCTGATGTGAGATGTACACATTGCAATTTAATGAAAAGAGTGTGATGGGTGTGAGTATTCCACACAAGCAGTGCAAACACCCAGTGATGGAAGGGGCCCTCCTGTGGGCTTTTGGGGGGATAGGGGGTGGGGGTGGAGGCTGCTGGCAAATATTTGTTGTTCTGCCTCATTCCTGGCAGTGGCGCCTGTGGCACCATCGATGTACTGTTGCTCATCTCCTATGCTGCAAGTCTTCAGTGAACTTTGTTTTGGGAGGAGTGGAGCTGCTTTACAGACTCACTCTGACAGTATTCAGCATGTACTGTGCTACTTGTAACAAGGGCGTGCACACGAAACACACAAACACACACACACACACACACACACACACACACACACACACACACACACACACACACACAGTGCTTCTACTGTGGGCACACCCACAGTTTATTTCACAACCTTCTTCCATCTTAGACCACGGCCATCACACCCTCTAAACTAGAAACATGCAGCCTACGCCCTCCCTCAAACAAAAAACACACATCCCAGCCCCCAGCATCACCATTGTGTAGCCTGCTTTACTTGCAAGAAAAGTGCCTCCTTTCCCTGTTGCAGTTGTCTGAAGTGACTAGATGCACTAGGAGAGAGTGAAATGAATGAATGCTCTCTCTGGATAGACCAATTGGAGTTGCTGAAATTAGAAAAAAAAAGAGAGAAAGAGAGAGAGAGAGAGAGAGAGAGAGAGAGAGAGAGAGTGAACTACACCTGATTATAAGAGGCAATGTGAAATGGTGCTTAAGCTCCCTCAGGTTTCAGGCATCTGGCTGGGGGCCCAGTCTTTCATTCTCTCTTCCTCTCTCATCTCATCTCACTATACCACCAATTCCTCTATCAGAAGAGAGGGCCAGTGCAATTCAGAGCTATTTATAAGTGAGACAACAGAATCGTTCACTGAGGAGTACTGCTTAGGATGGAGGTTTGAAAAAGTTAAATTAATATTGGATGTGGACAAATGTGTCATGGTGACTAAAACCAATACATTGTAAGGGTCTATTTATAAATATATGTTTGGAGCAAATGTGTATAAAAATACCAAAATGAAATAATATGGAGAAATATGTTTTTAAAGATACTCAATGTTGTCTTGAAACACCTTGTGTGTGTGAAAAACAATGTGTCCCTCTAGTAGCAATAAAAACCTGGGTCTTATTCAGGCTTCGACTTTTAGACATTGTTTCCTGTACTTATGGTAAAGGTGATCTAATCAGCTGAGTAATTTTCTAGCTATAACCAGCTCCTGCCCATCTTTTGCCTACCGTCTTTAGTGATCTGTTTTGCCTAATGATTCTCCCATTTCTGGAGCTTCACCAGGAGGTTTGGTCAGGCTTTAATGCTGCCTGTGTGGGCAGAACTGCCTATACTCGCTGAAGAGAGCCAGGGTCTGTTGTCTCCCACTCCACCCACTCTTCCAGCATCTCTCCAGCACATGGGTGGAGGAGAACTGATTTCCCATTGTGCTTCATTAACCTTTCCTGGTGCTCATCAGACCAGATTCATCATGGTGGCGTCGAGGCGAGGGTTCAGACCGCGTCACCACATGAGGGAGGAGATGGAGCCTCTTGATATATCGCTGTGACTAATTGCGGACATGCAAATTGCAGATTGATAATGTGCCCTGCAATTATACCGTCTTGTGTACTTAAAGTAGACTGGTGTGCCTCAGGTGTACTTCTTTCTCTCCCTTAGTTAGCCATCTTGTTTTATCCTTTTACACATGAAATAGACAGCAACAAGCATGTATTTTCACATACAGAATAATACAAATAATATTTGAATGCAGGGCAGGGTTTTTGAAGAGAAGACATCCAATTGATGGAAAAAAATATATTGATTCTTTGCTGCTCTGCCACTACCAATCATGCAGCTATTTGACTGCTCTCTGTTAGAAGAAAAATGCAAGAATGGGCCAGAAAATTCCAGTGGCAAAGACACAATATAGGGTT
The DNA here is from genome assembly GCA_014706435.1 of Silurus glanis. Taxonomy (NCBI): domain Eukaryota; kingdom Metazoa; phylum Chordata; class Actinopteri; order Siluriformes; family Siluridae; genus Silurus; species Silurus glanis. The sequence goes on from JAAIIK010000008.1 coordinate 8,208,802, forward strand.
GTTAGTGTATGAGGTCAGACATCAAACATCAAGCATGTCGACTGTGAGGGTAGCTAAGTGTACCTGATGCAGCTCATGAATGCATGAAAGGCAGAAAGGTAAGTGGGACATAAGATATAGTGATTACCTGATGTATGTGTGCACATGGCTGTATATCAGTGCATGTGTGCCCATGTATGCAGGGAAGAGGGAGAGTGTTTTGGCTTTTTAATGAGCACATATCCCTGTCCAGTGCAACAAGAGCAACTGTGAGCCTGTCAGCCCTAGTGGGCTGAGGATGTGGAAATTGAATGGAGCCTTTCAGTTCTGCTGCTCGTCTCCCTGGGGGTGAGAGACTGGTTACCATGGTTATGTTGGATTCCTGCAGCTAATGGGTGGGAGTTGTGTAGCTCTGGCAACCTGGCTCAGTGTAAGGCCGAATATACACAGTGAGTGCTTGGGGGTGTGGTGGCAAGCTCTCTAGGATAGGGGAGGTCACACATGCACACACACACACACACACACACACACACACACACACACACACACACACACACACATACACACACATAGACAAAGAAATATATATTAGGCTGCAAATACAGACTATGCTGTTCCAATCTTCACTCATGTCTCACATACAAGGAATGCAGGAAGATCATTAACCCTCTTTTTATGTTTGGTGATCATTTGACTGCTAACACATATGCAAGCATGACAAATGCTGTAAAATGAAAAGCTATCCATTTTAAAGCTACTTTTTTTATTACTTATTCACTTCAATTATGCACAAATGACAAAAAATGGAAAGTAATTAATTTAATTTCAGAAACTGATTATCAATATACAAATATAACACAGAGTGAATACCAATGGTAAGGCAACATATTTGCCTTATTTAGATATTTAGACCTGGGTTTATTTGTTGGTGTTGGTATGTGTTTTTGCCACTTAAAGAAAAAAGAAACATTTAGTACTATACATGTTTATGGTCACAAATTCCTAGCAAGCCAAAAGACTCTACTAATAGAAACAATAGAATAAAATAGTAATAAAGTGATGTGGCACTTACTTGTTTTTGCAGCATTATTACCATACCATCTTCTCCCGCTTATCCGAGGCCGGGTCGCGGGGGCAGCAGTCTAAGCAGAGATGCCCAGACTTCCCTCTCCCTAGACACTTCTTCCAGCTCTTCCGGGGGGACACCAAGGCGTTCCCAGGCCAGCCGGGAGACATAGTCTCTCCAGCGTGTCCTAGGTCTTCCCCGGGGTCTCCTCCCAGTGGGACGCGCCCGGAACACCTTCCCAGGAAGGCGTCCAGGAGGCATCCGGAACAGATGCCCGAGCCACCTCAGCTGACCCCTCTTGATGTGGAGGAGCAGCGGCTCTACTCTGAGCTCCTCCCGAGTGACCGAGCTTCTCACCCTATCTCTAAGGGATCGCCCAGCCACCCTGCGGAGAAAGCTCATTTCGGCCGCCTGTATCCGGGATCTTGTCCTTTCGGTCATGACCCAGAGCTCATGACCATAGGTGAGAGTAGGAACGTAGATTGACCGGTAAATCGAGAGTTTCGCCTTGCGGCTCAGCTCTTTCTTTACCACGACAGACCGGTACATCGACCGCATTACTGCAGAAGATGCACCGATCCGTCTGTCAATCTCCCGTTCCACCCTTCCCTCACTCCTGAACAAAACCCCAAGATACTTGAACTCCTCCACTTGCGGCAGGAACTCTCCACCAACCTGAAGTGGGCAAGCCACCCTTTTCCGACTGAGGACCATGGCCTCGGATTTGGAGGTGCTGATTCTCATCCCAGCCGCTTCACACTCGGCTGCAAACCGTCCCAGTGCGTGCTGAAGGTCCTGGTCTGATGAAGCCAACACGACAACATCATCTGCAAAGAGCAGAGACGAAATCGTGTTGTCACCAAACCGGACACCCTCCGGCCCCTGGCTGCGCCTAGAAATTCTGTCCATAAAAATTATGAACAGAACCGGTGACAAAGGGCAGCCCTGCCGGAGTCCAACATGCACCGGGAAAAAGTCTGACTTACTGCCGGCAATGCGAACCAAGCTCCTGCTTCGGTCGTACAGGGACCGGACAGCCCTTAGTAAAGGGCCCCGGACCCCATACTCCGGGAGCACCCTCCACAGGCCGCTGCGAGGGACACAGTCGAATGCCTTTTCCAAATCCACAAAACACATGTGGACTGGTTGGGCAAACTCCCATGAACCCTCCAGCACCCTGTAGAGGGTATAGAGCTGGTCCAGTGTTCCACGGCCTGGACGAAAACCACACTGTTCCTCCTGAATCCGAGGTTCTACTATCGGCCGTATTCTCCTCTCCAGTACCCTGGCATAGACTTTCCCAGGTAGGCTGAGAAGTGTGATCCCCCTATAGTTGGAACACACCCTCCGGTCCCCCTTCTTAAAAAGAGGGACCACCACCCCGGTCTGCCATTCCAGAGGCACTGTCCCCGACCGCCACGCGATGCTGCAGAGGCGTGTCAGCCAAGACAGCCCCACAACATCCAGAGACTTGAGGTACTCAGGGCGGATCTCATCCACCCCCGGTGCCTTGCCACCGAGGAGTTTCTTTACTACCTCGGTGACTTCAGCTTGGGTGATGGACGAGTCCACCTCTGAGCCCTCAGCCTCTGCTTCCTCAATGGAAGACGTGACGGCGGGATTGAGGAGATCCTCGAAGTATTCTTTCCACCGTCCAACGACATCCCCAGTTGAGGTCAACAGCTCCCCACCTCCACTGTAAACAGCATTGGTAGGGCACTGCTTCCCTCTCCTGAGGCGCCGGACGGTTTGCCAGAATCTCTTCGAGACCAGCCGATAGTCCTTCTCCATGGCCTCACCGAACTCCTCCCAGGCCCGAGTTTTTGCCTCCACAACCACCCGGGCTGCAGTTCGCTTGGCCTGCCGGTACCTGTCAGCTGCCTCAGGAGTCCCACAAGCCAACCAGGCCCGATAGGACTCCTTCTTCAGTTTGACAGCATCCCTTACTTCCGGTTCAGCATTATTGATTATGTCTAATGTGGCAGTTTCAGCAATGTCACCTGGCTATAGACTTTATCGCAGGCTGTAGGAGAACTTAAAGAAAAGGAGTCCCTCATCAATATGGCATCATAATATTTATTTAACTGTCTTAAGTTCCTAAAAATAAAACCAGGTCAACTACAGTATATGGTCCATCTGCCAACTTGTTGTTTCACTTGCTTGGATTCTTTATAGTGTTTACCAAAATACCCTCCTCTCTAGCTGTGCAGATGTCTTGGCTTACCTTACACTTGGGAGATTGAGACATGGACATTGTCCTCCAGTTCTACCTTCCTTCAGAGGACTTAAAGGACCTCCAAAGTAATACAATAAATATCTCAGTCTCTGCATGAAGCCACTGTAGCTGTAAAAATAGTTGCTTTCCCAGTCCCCAGTAATCTTAGTAATATGGTATAAAACATAAGATGGGTTTCAGACCTGCTGATCTGATGCCACCTTTAAATTCTTCAGATTGATATGAAGTAATAGGATTGAGAGAGGTGGGGGGGGGGGGGGGATGTAAAATTGGAGCAGTGATGGTTTTTCATTAGTGTAGAGCGCATAGTAATAATGATCCTGGGCTTACCTCTAAGTGTGGCCAGAAAAAACGTTTTAGGTGTCTTGTCACTGTGGAATCTAGGAAGGGATTAAGATGTCCACAGGCCAGTCCAAATGTTAGGACTATGATATTGCCCAAACACTTACGCTCCCAAATTAAGTCTTATACGTAGTTAAAGAATTTAGTCAACAGCTCAGACTTTTTATTAAAGCAGGCAAACAACTAGGGAGCACTCTCAACAAACAGACAGCTGATTCTTTCTTCACATTTGGTCAAATGATGTCACAATAGAAAGATTCAAACATATGGCTCTGATTTATGCATCGCTCATGTGCTTTCTATCTTTTGTGTGACTGTTTAGCACTTATCCACTTCCTGGGTATAATAATTAGCCAAGCTGCAAAAAAACAGAATGGTTTATATACTGTATGTACGCAGTGACCAATAATGTAGCTCTACAGTTAATTCTGTGCTTTATATATTTGAATTTTAGCTAGAGAGTTGAACCAAACTTAACTGGCAAATATGTGCAGACACTGTTAGTAATGATGTTATGCAACATGAGCAAACATCTCAAGAAGGTTGCCCAAATACTCAGACGTAGTGGCTACATACTTCTGCCCTGCAGCGAGCCAAATGAAACATTATTATTACAGTGCTGTTTTACTTTTTCCACACAAGCTTCATAAAATCCTTGGTGATTAAAACCAGGTCAGTATGTATGCATGTGTGTGTTTGTGTGTGCTGTGTGTTTCTTACTAATTTGCTATTGTTAGCTAGTTTGTACATGAGTTCTGGCCCCTGGCAGTCCAGTCTGCCTTGAGCCCAGGCCACCACATGTTCTCATTGTTCAAGTATTTAACTAACCGCTGTGTTTTTAGTTGTTGCCTCACTGAAGGTTCTGAGGGACACCCAGGCCTTCCTGCACCCACAAAGTAGACTTTTAGTCGACAGCATTTCATACAATTTGACAATGATCAATCACATCTTTAGTTTAGTGCACTCGGATACCTACAAACTCACAAATATTTGAGTTTAGTAAATTCACTGTAAATTGTCTGCATCAGTCAGCGGTCTTCAATGCAGTAAACGTTTCTCACAGAAGCAACAAATGAATATAACTGATACAAGGACAAATAAAGCTTATTTTGCTGTGTCAGTAGAAGATGACATGCTCAGAAAAGAGCACAAAAGAAAATGTTTTATTTTCTAGTCATGCAAGTGATTGCTGTTTTTTTTTGTTTTTTTTTGCTGTTTCCATGGAGGTAACCATCATTGTACTGTTTTGTCACGATTCATTGAATCAGTTGAGGTTTATCAGCATGTCACCAAAGCATTATAAACAGCTCGTTTGGATATTGTAAATCCACCAACAGCATATGTGTAGCATGTTTACCAAATATTAATAACAACTAAATAATTGTTCAATACAATGCAGTTGAATATGCACTTATCTGGCAACACTGAGGAGGTGGTAGCTCAGTGGTTAAGATGTTGGACTTCTGATCATAAGGTTGTGAGATCAAATCCCAGCACCACCAAGTTGCCACCGCTGGGCCCTTAATCAAGGCCCTTAACCTTCAACTGCTCAGTTATACAAATGATATAATTGTATGTTGCTCTGGATAAGTGTGTCTGCCAAATGCTGTACATGACGAGAGGTGTTGCTTAGTGGTTAAGCCTTTGGACTTTGGATCTAAAGGTCATGATTCCAAATCCCAGCCACACCAAGCTGCCACTCCTGGGCCCTTAAACTAGACCCTTAAGCCCATATCTGCTCAGTTATATGAATTAAATAAATGCCATGGGCTATTTGATGTTCTGGCTGGACTGTTCTTGAGAGTCACTCTTTACGGTAAAAAAAAATGATTGGTGATTTGTTGACAGGATTTTGAGTTTAATTGTTCTTAAAATTAGTAGCAGTGACAGCCTGCCATTTGATGAATAAAATGCTGACATGTTTTTTTTTAAGAACTTTAAAATTTTCTTTTTCTAATTATTCCAAAGACAAAAAATCTTGTTTTTTTAAGTAATCATCCACTAAATCTTAGATGCAAGTGGGCTCTGACAATTTACGTCACTATGACAGTTACCAGCAGGATTTAAAAAAATCAGTAAAGGTTCCCTGAGATTCAAATGCCCTAAAAAAGTGTCCTACCTTCATTTTTAACTGTATGTACATGCTTGAATACATATGGCGTTACTCCCAGGGCTCAATCTGCATCTGCTTGCAGTATGAAGATTTTGGCTTCCTCTTCTTCTTTAAAGAGTAAATCATCCTCAACGATTTACTGCAGGCTAACATCAACTGACATGCCCTGCCCGCCCAAATATGCCATTTCAATTGGAAATATGTCACAATGCAAAAGATAAATACAATCAGGTCTCTCATATTGTCAGGGATCCACCTGCCACGCCCCCCTTTTGTGGCGCTCATGCCTACGCCCTCCCTGGAGCTCCAGGTTTAACCACGCACACCTGGGGCTCGTTGTCTCTCATGCCTCTGCTCTCTCTGGAGCTCCAGGCTTAACGATGCACACCTGAAGCTCATCATCACTCCACCCCGCTCCTACATAAACCCCTCACTCACATTCACTCCCCGTTCGTTATTGTATGTGTTGGACTTTACTATGTTTTCATGTTTTGGTGTTCACACAGGACACTATTTATCCGTTCCATTCGGACTCCACGAGTCCGTCCCGGCTGCGCTTCTCCTCCCCGCGCATCTCGGGTCAGCTACGCTTCTCCCAAAGCGCACCTTGGACCCTCTCAACCGAAGGACTGCCGTATGCGTGTGTGTGTGTGTGTGTGTGTGTGTGTGTGTGTGCGCGCGTGTGCGCGTGCGTGTATGTGCTCGTGTGTATCTCTCTCCCTCACACTTTTACTTTCACTCATTAAAACCCGAGCGAGCTGTACTCCGGCTTCTGCCTTCTGTTTCGCTCGCACCCTGACAGAATAACGAACCTCCTGAAAAGGATTATATAAAAAAAAATTAAATAAAAAAAAAAAAATTTCTTATAGGAAGGAAAAAGAAGACAGGGAGATGATCGGGTTGCTGCCGTGGTCCCGGCGCGATCCAAACCTCGGATGGAGGATTCGCTGTGCCACGATAAGGCGACGGCCAAGCTCCGCCTCTGGAAACACCCGGAAGCACGCTGCCGATTCATCCTCGCCGGCTCAGGAACGTGCAAGCGTGGCCGCGCCACGCCCCCCGGCGAGTCTTATGGAATTCCCGGCTCGCTTCTCCGGCGAATTAGCAGAGTGGAGCGGTTTTATATGGAGCGTGGGTGAATATATGAGTTTCCATCCCTCCTCGTACACCACCGAAACAGCTAAAATCGCGCTCCATATCTCCCTCTTGTCTGGGGACTCTCTTTCTCTCGCCAGTAAGCTGTGGAGCGCATTCGGAGGGGATTTTCGCTCGTGCGATCATTTCATTGGGATTCTCACGGGGATGTTCGGGATAAATCCGGCGGATCTGCTTTACAGCCCGCTCGATTCTGGGCGGGCTCCTCCCCAGAGTTTCCAGTAGAGCTCCTCTCCGCTCCAGGGCTTCCAAGAGAGCTCCTCTCCTTTCCAGGAGATCCCCGTTCCACTCCAGGGTTTCCAGGAGAGCTCCTTTCCGCTCCAGAGTTTCCAGGAGGGCTCCGCTCCGCCCCATGGTTTCCACGAGCGCTCTGCTCCGCTTCAGAGTTTCCCCAAGGGCTTCACTTCGCTCCTGGGCTCCTCAGAGCGCTCGACTCGGCTCCAGTGTCCCGCCGAGGGTGCCGTTACATCGTCACCTGGCCGCGAAGGGGACGTCGTGCCGCCGCCTGGCCACGAAGGGGACGTCGAACCGCCGCCTGGCCGCGAAAGGGACGTTGTGCCGCTCCTGGCCGCAAAAGGGACGTCGTGCCTCAAGAACGAGGTCATATCGCCTCCGACCGCCTATGACGGTGGCATGGCAACCCACGGTTCCTCTGACAGCCCCAGGTCGCTTCCAGAGCCATCCGGCAGTGATATCGCGGTCCCAGACTCTTCTGAGGGCGACACCATAGCCCCAAGCTCCTCTGACGGCGTCGTCACGCCTCTGAGCTCCTCCGATGGCGACGTCACGCCTCTGAGCTCCTCCGACAGCGACGTCACGCCTCTGAGCTCCTCTGAAGACGACGTCACGCCTCTGAGCTCCTTCGATGGTGACGTCTCTCCTCAGAGCTCCTCCGATGGCGACATCTCGCCTCTGTGCTCCTCCGATGGCGACGTCACGCCTCTGAGCTCATCCGATGGTGACGTCACGCCTCTGAGCTCCTCCGATGGCGACGTCACGCCGCTGAGCTCCTCCGATGACGACGTCACGCCTCTGAGCTCCCCCGAAGGCGACGTCACGCCTCTGAGCTCCTTCGAAGGCGACGTCACGCCTCTGAGCTCCTCCGATGGCGACATCTCGCCCCCGAGCTCCTCCGTCGGCGACGTCTTGCCCCCGAGCTCCTCCGTCGCCAACGTCTCGCCCCCGAGCTCCTCCGTTGCTGACGTCTCGCTCTTGGGCTCCCCTGAAGGCGACGTCTTGCTCTTGGGCTCCCCTGAAGACGACGTCTCGCTCCCGTGCTCCCTTGAAGATGACGTTTTGCTCCCGAGCTCCCCGGAAGGCCACGTCTCGCCCCAGAGCTCCTCCGTCGGCGACGTCTCGCTCCCGGGCTCCTCCGTCGGCGACGTCTCGCCCCCGGGCTCCTCCGTCGGCGACGTCTCGCCCCCGGGCTCCTCCCGTCGGCAGCGTGTCGCCAAAGAGCTCCTCCGACGAAGACGTCTCAGCCCCAAGTCTCCCAAAAGGCGAAGCCACACCTCCTAGATCATCTGAAGGCGAAGTCACGCCTCAGCGTTCCGCTCCAGGCAACGTTTCGCCTCCGGGTTCCTCTCCGGGCGACGTAACACCTCCGTGTCCCTTTCCGGGCGACGTCTCTCCTCCAGGTCCCCCGGAGGATGACAATGCACTGCCAAATTCCTCTGAAGGCGTCGTCACGGCTCACAGCCCCGGCGAAGGTGTCACTGCGTTTCTCATCACCGAGTGCATCACTCATTCTCCAATCTCCGCTACGGACATAGCTCCGCTCCTGACCTCCATGGTTGGCACCCCTTCGGTCCAGGTCTCCGCCAAAGGCGTCACTCCGTTGAAGACGTCTCTCCGTCTCCAGTCTCTGCTACAAGTAGCTCTCCGTCCCCAGTCGCCGCTGGAGGCGTCTCTCCGTATCCGGCCTTCGTCCTGGCTCCGATCTTCGCCGGTGGTTTCGCTCCATTTCTGACCTCCGCGATGAGCTGCACGCCGTTTCGGACCTCCGCTGGGGGCGTGGTTACGTCCCGTGTCTCCAGGATGGACATCGTCCGGTTCCTGCGCTCCGCCTGGGCTGTCGCCCCGCCTCGGGTCCTTCCCGGCCTTTCCCGGTTCCGCGGCGGTTCTGACCAGGTCCCTTTTGATCCTGGATGGACACCAGGATCCTCAGGGATCCACCTGCCACGCCCCCCTTTTGTGGCGCTCATGCCTACGCTCTCCCTGGAGCTCCAGGTTTAACCACGCACACCTGGGGCTCGTTGTCTCTCATGCCTCCGCTCTCTCTGGAGCTCCAGGCTTAACGATGCACACCTGAAGCTCATCATCACTCCACCCCGCTCCTACATAAACCCCTCACTCACATTCACTCCCCGTTCGTTATTGTATGTGTTGGACTTTACGTGCGGTCTATGTTTTCATGTTTCGGTGTTCACACAGGACACTATTTATCCATTCCATTCGGACTCCACAATCCCATCCAGGCTGCGCTTCTCCTCCCCGCGCATCTCGGGTCAGCTACGCTTCTCCTAAAGCACACCTCGGACCCTCTCAACCGAAGGACTGCCGTGTGCGTGTGTGAGTGTGTGTGTGTGTGTGTGTGTGTGTGTGTGTGTGTGTGTGTGTGTGTGTGTGTGCGTGTATGTGCTCGTGTGTATCTCTCTCCCTCACACTTTTACTTTCACTCAATAAAACCCGAGCGAGCTGTACTCCGGCTTCCGCCTTCTGTTTCGCTCACACCCTGACACATATAAAGTGCCTGTCAAATCTTTTATGGAAAAAAGTGTTTATGAAAATAAAGTGTAACATTTGTACATTCATATATTTGTTTGTTCAATGTAAATCTTCATACTGGTAAACTATCTATAGTATCTCAAATACTAATAAAAAACTTGGTGTTGCCAGACACTTTAGGAGTAATCTAAGTTATTAGTAAAGTTGTTAAAATGTGTCTTTATATTATACTCTACATAATATTAGTAAATTTATGTCAGAATGTCACAGCAGTAAAGTCACAATTCACCCCATTTTTTATGCCCATAGCTAGGCTTTGTTAATAAAAAATAACCAGCAGTAATGGGAGCTTAAGTTAAGTTACAGGAACGAGAGCAGGTTGATTGGAGGACCAAAATATCAGACATTTGATGTATTCTGTTTTATTAAAAAAAAACACATTTGTCCAAATGTTGAACTTTTGCCCCACATATGTTAGATCACAATTTATTATTTTGATATGTGTGAAAATATCAGAGACCTTTTCTTCGTCACCATATGCAACAATTTGTAAACTGAAAACATCTGTCCAAAGACTCGAGGGGATTGTGCATCTGTGAAACACAGAATGGTGTGTTCTGTGATGGACTTCAAGCTTCTCCAATAAAAATTAGCTCATGAGCCTGTTCTTATGTTGTTTGCCAATAGATGTCGGACAAATCATGAGTAGATTCTTGGGTACTATTTTACACATCCATCATTTTGTACTTATATACAATGTCACTTACAGTAAACTTTGACCATCATCCAAAAGATCCTACAGCAGTCTCTCTCAGACTTAGTGAACTCTGCTTGGATTTGGGTTGATTGACATGTGGAATATATTTATTTGAGAAATAGTCATAAAACCTAATTTCGCAAACATTATCTTAAATCCATTAATTAATCAACCATAAAAAATAACTTTAAAGCATGTATGAAATTAATGTCTGAAATGTCTGACAAAAACAATTTTCATTATGTACTGTATTTTTTACATTCCTCCACCTTACACATCTCTCACACTGCACTGCTTTCTTATGTTTGTTTATATCCTTACAGGTACACAGAGGAAGCTGTTGGTGTTACTCATTTCCTGAAGGAAATGTAATTTTCATTGAGTCCTTAAATTCTGTACAGCCCAACTGGACTAGACACAAATAAACCCCGTTTTGTATGCAGCTCTACATATAATTTAAACCATAAGTCCATACAGATCCAAACTGCCACATATTCAGCAGAGAGGATCTTTCCAGGCACTTTACCAAACAATCTCTTACAGTCTGGAGAATTTCATAAAGCTAACAGGGCTTTTCCAAAGCGTAGTTCTTCTTCCTCCGTTAGTGTCCACTGAACCTGTAGACCAGAGGGAGTGGCCCTCTTAGAAAAATAGCACACACTCCAGACTGTTAGCTGTTAAACCATACTGCAGCAAGATGGGTTCTGGAAAACCTGAATGGAAACCAAACAAGATATAATAGAAGGATAAGGCTTATTAAGGAAAGAAAACAGAATATTTAAGACAGAAGTTGTTTACCTGCAAAAAATACTCCAGTGGTGACCTAAAACCTCACAGAAAATGTGCTTCTATTATTGTTATTATGTCATAAGACATAAGAGCCAATCATGTTCCAGAATTTGAACGCAGTCCATGTAGCACTATGAAAGGAAGGGGGAGGGGTGCATATGGGGCAGCAGCATCTTCAATTCATACAAATGTTTTTAAGAAATCTAGGTTTCATAATTAGAATTAATGTATAGCAGTGTGTCTGTTGTCTAATGCAATGTTTTCTTCCAAAAAACGTAATAATAAGAATAAATAAAAACATGACTTTCCATGAATATTTATTAAACCACAGTCCAAACCTTAATTTATTGTGAAATGCATTTTGGATTCATTGAATTCAAATTAAATGGCATTGATGAGTTGAGTTTATACACAATGCTGCCAAAATGTTGAAACATCCCTTCAGCTTGATTTAAACAATAATTTATAGGCAGAGAAATGAGTGAGATGTAAATGGATATGTAAATATGTATGTGCAGGGAAAACTGACCTAATTATCTTTGTGCTTCTGAACAAAAGAGAGTTTATAGATATTTTTTTTTCAGTAAAAGGCCAATGTACATTTTTGTGCAGTGAGTACACTAACTGGCCAATGTGGCTAATTGCACATATTGTTCAATAGCATAAAAAAATTAAGGTGCAAAAAATGCAAGGTGTTAAGGTACTAATTAAAAATATCACTAATTGAATAGTAATTATATAGGGTTAAGTAAAATTGGCATTAACAATAACTACGTAATCTGGTTAAACCCTTAAATAAAACAGCAAACAGTAATTAATTGCATGCATGCATAAAGTTTTTTTAATAGTTGCCAAGAAGCCTTTATGATGCATTTTCTGCCTTGTTTTATCCATTCTGAATGTATTCAAGGCAGAGGGGGCTGTGAACAGAAAACTCCTTGCCAAAATATGATTCATTGAAACCTAGCCTACATGGCATTGAGCTGCTATCACTGCTGCTTAACAGTGCAGAGCCTGCCATGGAAGAGAGACTGAATGTGATGTGTTGCTGTTTCTCCTCAGGCTGTGAACTGTGGCAGATGCCGTGCACCTTCGCCCACTTCCCTCCCACGCTGGAGCAGCAGTACACTCAGGGCAGATTCCATGCACAAGCTGCACACTGACAGATAAAGAAAATCACACTGACACACAGAGGGAGAGGAAAGACTAGCTTCTCCTAGCAACTTATCAGTGAACATCCGCACATACACCTAGTCTGCTGGACGGGCTTGCCAACTGCTCAGTATTTTATGTAAATACCTAATCATATTAATGACAGGCTTTGTGGGAGGGGTTTTTATGGACTTGCTTTCAAAGGTAGTCTATACGTACATTGGTGAAAATGTTTGCTAAGCTGATAGCCTTATATAGAATGATGTCATGCAGGGTTATGCAAACACGACTTAAATTCAGCACCATGCCTTATGTGGACTCCGGCATACATTGCATGACTATAAATCTGCACCCTGTTGTTGGAGAGCGTACCACTGTTCCACATAGTTACGCTTCAACTGTTTATTTCAGTGCTGGGAAAGAGACTTATTAACTTACACAGTGTGGGCAAAAGGGTGTGTGCTTGCCTTGCTTCACCAATGCCTAGAGTAAGTAAAACAAATGCCATTAAAATTCCACAGTAATATCTCTGCCACCCTGTCGACCTCAAGCCAGGAGCTTTTTCTCTTTTGAATCGCTGACTAAGTATTGCTGCACAGTGCTGAATTATCTAGATTAACAACCATGTACTGAACATGGATGTGTCTTCACACTCCAACACTAATATCTCTCTCTCTCTCTCTCTCTCTCTCTCTCTCTCTCTCTCCCTCTCATTCTTTCTCTCTGTGTGTTAAATGAGCTTGAGTGTTTGCATGGGGCTCAGTGAAGGCTAGCAGCCAGAGCAACCTGTGTCTCTGAACTTCACGGGCAGACAGATAAGCTTTTCTCCATGGGTGTATCCAACACTCGACTGCAGCAGAACATTAGACTGAGAGACACTTTGCATTATTAACCAGAGAGATGGGGATAGAGAGGGAGAGAAAGAGATAAAGTGAGCAGGCCAGCTTCGCTTCTGGCTGAAATGCGACACTGCACCCAGCAGACATGTGTAGCGGAGCCAAACACACCCGTAGACTTTTCCTTCTCCTTTGTTTTCTAATTCAGTCTGTGACAAAAAAACTGAGAGGGCAACAATCCTGTCCATTCCATCCTGCCAAAACCACAGGGGGATCAATGTGAAACATCTGGGGCTTGGAGTGGACAGGGCAGCTTTTGTTTGCACAGAGTGAAGTTAGTGTAATGTAGCTCCGGCAGGGTTCCCAGCTACGGTGTGGGTTACCATGGACTGAAGCGAAAGGTGTTTGCTTTGCTGTGGGGCAAAGGCTGGCCCGGAGCTGCTGGAGTAGAGGATGGCCTTGGTAATGAGTTACAGAGCAAAACATCTCCAAAACCAGTTTGTTGCATTCACAGAGACTGTCTGGTTTCTGGTTTTCAGGTTTATGAATAATCAGAGTAGGAAGGGCCATGTAAATATTGTAGGTGGATCTCTGGTCTACTATTTATGTATTTTATAGATAATTACACTACTGTTCAGCTTTAAGAAGGTTGCATTTATTAAGGGGTAATACTCTAGGTTGCTTATATTCTAAAACAAATTGGCCAGGCAGAGGAACCCTAAAACAACTCCACCTGCTGGCCTGGATGTTTTAAATCTATGTCTCTGTATTACTCTGCTTTGACTTACTGTGGTCCCGAGATGTATCAGTGCCACTCAGTAAGAGGCACTTTGTGTGGGTGCAGATGAGAGTATTAACCACAGAGGACATCAAGTACTCTACGTCAAGGACAGTGAGGAGTGTCAAGGGTCTTTTAGCTTACATTAGGCAACTGTAATGCATATACCAGTACCATACCAGCAAGACCTACATTAGCATGTAAATGGATAAGTTCCAAAAATGCTTTCCTGAATGTACTGGGCAGCATTTTTTATTTGATTTAAGAGGACTAATTGGAAAGTTTGGAATTTGACTAACACATTCTGGATGTATTAGTTAATTCAAACTTTAAAGCAAAGCTGTTATCAATGCTTATTTCTAATAGTGATGAGTCATTATGACAGAATCAGCTGTGTTGTGAAGAGATTGAGGCTGTCTAAAAGAAAGGTGTGATCCAGCCTCCATTATTTATCCTGAGCAAACCACAGAAACTCTGTTAGAAACTGTCTTTTTGGGTTATTTGTTAAGTTTGTCTACAGCCATACATTTGCAGTGAACTGCTGAGTACATTAGGCTCAGGGATTGGGCTGCATATGGAGGACTGATGCACCAGGGTAATGAGCCCTTTGACTGGCTGTGCACCACTGTTGTGAGGAGACTAATTGGGAAAGACTTGCTAATTTAAGCACTCTGCTGGATAAATGTAGTGCAACCAACTATGAAGGGTAAATCAATGTGTTACCCCGCCACAACTTTTTATACTAACTGCAAGAGTTATGCCAGAATATTAGTTTTAAAATGAATGTAATACTTTGAATGGTTTCATGTAGTCACTTTGTTGATAGAACCAAATGGCATAAGGTTGTAACCAAAACTAGAGGATTTCAAGTTTAAAAATTGCCTTACACCAAATGTAAAAAGAAATATAAGATCTTTATCTTTTACAGCTTTCCTGAACGTAGTGGTGATAATGCAATATGATAAAATGGCAGAGCAATTTTAGTGGCATTAAAAAAATAATTACCCAGAGGAGCAAGCTGAAGAATCCACTTTTCTTTCTTTTTTTTAACCCTTTCATTATTATTATGGTGAATATTACTTCGTTACTGAAGAATAAAACCACAGAAAATAGGCAAGGAAATTGTTTAAGATTAGAGGATCGAAGTTAAAAGTTAAAAACATAGCTGTGTATCTTAAGCGCAATTCTTTATCAGACATTAAAGTCTATTACTGGGTGGTATTCCTGTCCCACTGGGATAAGAGTGTGTTTTTTTTGGGACAGCTGGATGGCACTGCAGAGAGAGGAAATGGAACTCATCCTCCCCCTGCTGTGAACTGATGGGTGGCATAGCACAGAAGCACAGAACTAAAGGAGGGGTCTGTATAAGACTTATCCCTCCTGTGAGAAGAGTGTTTTCTCTCTGTCTCTGTCTCTCTCTCTCTCTTTCCCATCTCTTCAGCTTCACCTTGGACCTCTACAAACTTCCTCTGATAAGGAAAAATGCTTGCAAACAACCAATTCCAAATATCTGTGTTAGAGAAATCACAGGTGAGAAACAGTAGTAAAGGTTCATGACTACAGATTTGCTGAGGCAGGATAGCACTGACATAACCTCAAACAACAGATTAACCCCATACAGTATCTCACAAAAGTAAGTACACCCCTCACATTTCAGCAACCATTTAAGTACATCTTCTCAAGGGACAATACTATAGAAATGAAACATGGATATATATACTGAGTAGTCAGTATAGATTTCTGTCCTCTGAAATTAAATCAATAACTCAACATACAGCCATTATTGTCTAAATAACTGGCAACAAAAGTGAGTACACCCCAAGTGAACATGTCAAAACTGTATCCAAAGTGTCAATATTTTGTGTGAGCACTATTGTTATCTAGCACTGCCTTAATCATCCTGGGCATGGAATTCACAAGAGCTGCACATGTTGTTGCTGGGATCCTCTTCCACTCCTCCACAATGACATCACGGAGCTGCTGGATATTAGACACATGGCGCTTCTCTGCCTTCCGCTTGAGGTTGCCCCACAGGTACTGAATAGGGTTCAGGTCTGAAGACATACTTGGCCACTCTATCACCTTCACCTTCAGCAAGGTAGTTGTCACCTTGGCGCTGTTTTTGTGTCGTTTTCATGTTGGAAAACTGCCGTTTAGCCCAGTTTCTGAAGGGAGGGTTTTTTTAGATTTCTTTTGCGCATGCATGAAAATGCTAAATAATCCATATCGCTAGCGATAGCCGCTAACCAGGAAGTGGTTTTTAATATTCTAATCAACATGCACATGGACAAATATGGATGCTTTATGCAAATGTATGTTTATTACTTGTGAAACCATACTCAACATAGAGCATAAAGACAAAATATTCTTGCGCATGATTAATGATTCTTTTTCGGTAGAGTTTATTATTTTTTTTTTTTTATATCTGAGTAAAAAAAGGACATTGTGAATAAATGTGTGTTGCATTGAAGGTTTTCATTTTGCCTCTTTTATATTTATTTATTTATATTTTTTATAAACACAATGCACTTACACTTATTATATTTAGATTTACGACAGAAATATGGTATAAAAAAGATTTTGGAAGACAGAGAGTATTTTACTAGTCGAATTTGGCGACTCTGTGATTTATTTGCCAGGTCTGCTGAAAGTTTATTGAATGAGCATGAGGGCATGTTTCCTCAATAGGCTTCTATTAACGTTCGCCACAGTTCCCATTTTGACCACTAGGTTTAATAAGTCTTTGGAGCTAAATGGGACAGTAAAGTAAACCTGATTTCTCAGCGCTTCTCGTCTTGAAGGGTGGGCAGATCAATGGATTATCAATCAATTTTATCAATAAAGTTTAGCTAAAGATTAGCATTTGTTGAACAGCTGATATATATTGTAGGCCTCTGCCCCATCTTTACTAATTGCCACTGGCAAGAAGTGACCTTGGGGAAAAAGTTGTGAAAACGGGATTCTGCTGTCTGTCTCTTAGGCCATGCTGTGCCTGGAGCAGCCCCCTGGGATATGTGCTGTGGATACATTATTCAATTAGAGGTGCATTATTGGCCCAACTGCCTCCATGTGCTGAGCTGATGGTGTTGATTGCCCAGCTCTGCAATCCCCCATGTCCCGAAACCCAGCACAGTTGCTTCTGTCACATTGTGTGTGTGTGTATGTGTGTGTGTGTGTGTGTGTGTGTAAAGACAAAAAAAGCATGGAAGATGGAGAGAGAGTAAGAATATGAGCAATAGATGAAGTAAGGGGGGTAAAAATTTGGGTCTATTAAATAGCACCTTTCTTTTTGTTTTAACATAATTTTCTCTTTATAATGCTAGAGCAACTTACATTTCTTTATCGATACAATGCCTGGAAGCCTTCACCATCACTTGACCTGTCATTTTTTTATGTATGGGCTTGCCATCTCTATTTTCTTTTTCTGAATTTTACAAAGAGCTAGGTTTTAGAATCACACAGCAGCTTTTAGTTGCATTTCTATGGGACATGTGTGTCTCAGAGGCATTACCCATGATTAGACAATCCCCCAAACATTAAAACTATTAGACTGTTGTTGCTTGACTTTATTATGGCTGAGAAGTCCATGATGGCACAGACGGCAACATTGCTTCCTAACAGCTCCAGGGTTCCATGGTTCAATCCTGAACTTTTGTTACTGCCAATGTTTAGTTTATGTGCATGTTCTCCTCATGTCCATAATGTGTTTTTTGGCTTTCTCCCACCTCCCAAAAATGCTGGATTGGCTACATACCATTGCCTCCAGTTGTGGGAGGTATGACTGCATGGTGCCTTGTGATGGACAGGCATCCTATCCAGGGTGTATTCCCAACTCAGGACCATTGTTCTAGGGTTTGTCTACTGATCCACCACAACCCTTACCAGGATAAAGTAGATAATCAAGATGAATGAATGTCCAGTCTCTTGGGAAAGTAGGTCTAAAACGGGTATGTCAAGTCTAAATATACTGTGGCTCCTAAGAAACAGTGCAACCCCCCCATTCCATTCTATGCTTTAAAACACATGTTCAATGGCCTTTCTAGCTTGATGACTCCTGGGAAATTCACATACTTACAGCAAACAAATTATAATATGTCCCAAATAAACTTTCAGTGTTTGGGAAAGGCTTCAGATATTGGGATATGGGACCATATCTTGATATCTTGTATACCTTGATGCATTGCAATGCGCAACCTTGACTGGTCTTGTATGTTCATTGCTCTTTTGTTGTGTCTTGTGGTCATACAGAGCACTGCAGACTGATGTTACTCTCACCTCAGATGGCTGTGTATGTGTGTGTGTGTGTGTGTGTGTGTGTGTGTGTGTGTGTGTGTGTGTG
>JAAIIK010000008.1:8227080-8238271 GCA_014706435.1 Silurus glanis
TGTGTGTGTGTGTGTGTGTGTGTGTGTGTGTGTGTGTGTGTGTGTGTATGCTGAAGACTTTTGCCAGGCAAAGGCTGGCTATAACACCAGTTGCCATCCCCCAGATGCCCAGAGTGAAGAGGGCTGGGTGCCTCATCTGCTGTGAAAAGAATACAAATAGGTCACTGTTGCAGAAAAGGGATGGCCCTGGTCAGAAAGCCCTGCCAGATAAATTCCTCCATCAGACATGATGGTGAGAGCCATCTGCTGCAAATGTGGGTGAAGTCAGGGACAAGGCAGAGCTGTGACTCCCACAAACCCATCACATCAGACAGTGATGCACCTGAAAATGTCAGTGCTCACACATTACACTTGTCACTCAAACTCAAAAAGGTCCCCTTCATGTATTTGTTGCCTTGTTCATACAGATTCTGTTCATTCGTTGTCATATAACCTTTTAAAAACCACATTGAATTCAGAAAAACTATGATAACTGAAAAAACCCTAATGAATCTTAAACAATAATTAAATTCCAAGATATGTGTTTACTTATGTACATTCTGGCAGAATCAAGATTTTGTTAGGGTAGGGAAAGTTTTAATTGATAATTAATTGGGATAATAGTTGCAAATACATGTTGATAAATTTAGTTCCAGTGAAACATAAATCTAGTACAACATGTACAGAATCAATCAGAAACAAAATTCTGTTCACAAATCCTATAAGGTAAAAGAAATGAACCACCATGCTAGCTAATGTCTAGTTGTCACGCGCGGATCAAGAGTCGGAAACCAGAGTATGGGCAAACGCTTTAATCGTCTTAATACACGAGGCAGAGGCTTGAGGATAAGCACGAACAGGAGACCAGGTATAATCCGTAATGCGGGTAGTCCAAGGATGATCGCCAGTGTGAACCGTAGATCGGACGGTGAGCAAGTGGAAATAGGGCCCTTATAAAGTGGAGAGTAGATTGGAGACAGATGAAGGTGATTAGTAGGAGGGCGAGGCTGTGCGAGTGTGCTGAGTGTAGGAGGGAGGCATGGCTGGTGGTTCCCTGACATTACCCTCTCCTCCAGAGGCGTCTCTCGACGCCCTAACGCGGTGCCAGGGTGCAGGGCGGGTAGGGTGACTGGTGTGAAACTGCTCCAGGAGTGCTGGGTCCAGCACGTCCTGTCTGGTGACCCACAAGCGTTTCTCTGGTCTGTACCCCTCCCAGTCCACAAGGTATTTCATGGCAGAACCCCTACATCCCAAGTCCAGAATCTCCCGGACCGACTAGACTGACGGCTGGTCCAGCATCTCCGGGGAGGAGGATCTATGGTGACCCCCGGGTGCTCCTTGGAGGGGGGCGTGAAGGGTTTCAGGAGTGACACGTGGAAGAATGGTACCTAGGAGGCAGGTCGAGCTGATTGGCCACGTCGTTGACCCGCCTGATGATCCGGAATGGCACAATGAAACGGGGGCTGAGTTTCCTGCAGGGTAGCCGTAGGCGCAGATCTCAGGTGGACAACCAGACCTGATCACCCGTTTGGTAGGGGAGGCTTCCGACCTCCATGGATCTGCAAACCTCTGGGTGGTTCTGACAGCACGTCGGAGCTGGTTGTGTGCAGCTTCCAACATGCGCACGCTCTCCTGGAACCAGTATTCCACGGCTGGGACGTCCAGGGGAACAACGGCGGCTGGAAGCCTAGCATGCACTGGAATGGGGTTAGGCCAGTGGCATCCTGGTGCAGGGAGTTCTGCACATACTCGGCCCAGGGGAGGAAGCGGTTCCAGTTGGTTTGGTCCTGATTAGTCAAGTTAAGTCAAGTTTATTTCTATAGCGCTTTTCACAACAGACATTGTCTCAAAGCAGCTTTTCAGAATTTTAAGAGTTAAGGTGCATGGTGTGCAACTGTGGCAAGGAAAAACTCCCTTAGATGTTATGAGGAAGAAACCTTGAGAGGAACCAGACTCAGAAGGGGAACCCATCCTCATTTGGGTGACATCAAGAGTGTGATTATAAATCTTTAAACAATACAGAACACTGAAGAGTGAGAACTAGCATGAGCACTGGAATGTAAGATTATGAGTAATGTTCTTTCTACAGTCTTTTACAGTCATTTGTGGTTATAAAACTAGGAGCTACTGAGCAACTTATAAAATAGCTCAACATTTGTGATCATCATAGATCCAACACCAGCTTCTCCATGCCAGAGCCTTTAAACACTCAAGGATCTATTTCTTTAAACGTCCACAATCTTCATAAGGTGTGACTTGACTGGGGCTGGAGCAACCTCAGGATGCCTCGGGATGGGTCGAGAAAGAGAAGCAGTGGAGAGGAATTAGTGTAGCTACTGTTCATGATATTAACAGCACAAGTTGATAATGTGCATGTGATCAGATATTCTGGAGCACAAGGTTATGATATGATTACAGTACGACCGGAGGTAGCGTCCCAGCTTCTGTATCTTCCGCTCTGTCTGCCCGTTGGTCTGTGGGTGATGACAGGTTCACTGTGACCCCTAGGAGTCAGAAGAATGCCTTCCACACCTGGGACGTGATCCCCGGTCAGACACTTTTTCCTCTGGCAGGTCAAAGTTCCGGCTGTGGGCAGGCCACGGAGGGGAACCAACTTGCAAGCCTTGGAGAATCGGTTAACGACCACTAAGACGCAAGTGTTGCCGTCCGAGTTGGGCAGGTCCGTGATGAAATCTACCCCTAGATGTGACCACGGCCGCTGCAGAATGGGCAGGGGAACCAGCTTTCCTGCGGGTGAGTGTTGTGGGGTCTTGGATTTCGCACAGACAGGGCAGCCCTAGACGTAATGTGTGACATCCCTGCTCATCCCGGGCCACCAGTAGCGAGCCACCAGACAAGGGCAGAGATCAGAAGGGAAAGTGAGGGGGTGATTAGTGTGAAGGTGATTAGTAGGAGGGCGAGGCTGTGCAAGTGTGCTGAGTGTAGGAGGGAGGCGTGGCTGGTGGTTCCCTGACACTAGTATACAATTTCAAATATCCAAAGCTTTTTTATTATTTCAGAAACTTTTGCTTCTGAGACTTATTATTTAAATTATAAATATTACTAGGTTTATTGTGAATGTTCTTATTTGTGGTTTTAAAAATACTGTTAAAAACCCATAACTGAGAATGTAGTTTGTTTAACAGTAGTTCTCCCGGTTTTATTTTGCTAAAATATAAAAAATTTGTTTACCAGGTGCAAACCAACATAAGAGAAAGTGTGTATACCAACCAGATTGCAATCTTTAGGTTTCAGAAGCTTGCTTTTTCAGTTTCGCATCAGAGACTAGGTTGTGGGAACATTGTGTGAGCAAAGCGCTTAGAAGATTGCTATGTAACAAAGTAATAACAAACAAATAAAGCAAAATCACAGCTTTTTCTTTTTCTTTTACTATTTTAGTAACATTTCAACTTTGCCTTTTTAGAACCTGATGAATATCTTACCAAGTGTTCTGATAATGTTTTTGCATGCTGGGTGGGAGTGAAGGTAGGAATGTCACCATCTTGTAGGCTGCTAATGTTCCAGATGTTGTATATCACATATATCAGTGCATACATGGGTGTATGTTAGACAACATCTGAAGTAGATGTCCAGGTCTTGTGATTTTCCAGTACTGAATCATTCCAGTTTAGTTTATATAAGCAAGTGCACTATAGTATACACCACAGCTCTTTCTACAGGAGAGGGATCAGAATATGTTATGCAGTCTGCAGTAACTGTTCTTTCAGAGTCCTGTTGTTTTTTATTATGCTAGCTGCTGCACTTTTTGTCTAATCAATGTGATGTAACAATGTGCTATTATCACCGGCATTGCTATAAAAAGAGAAGGAGACCATGAATCACTTGTGCATCACTCACATAAAATTGTCATGTAATTATTTGGACGGGGCACCTGTGGTGATTATTTTACTGCTTTCAAGTTGTTCTGTATATCACAATTGATAATGTACTGCTGCATTAAATGCTCTATTAGAGCAGGTCTCTACACTAATACTGGCCCGGAATTACGTTGATTCAAAATATACAGCATTTATCTTTTTAAATAGAAGGTTTATTTCCTTTAGATGCTTTAAAGTCATAGACATTTTGGTTCTAAGAACAAATGAACGCATAAACGTACATAAAATTTTTATGCCTGAGTTAAAAAGCAAGCGAAATTACAATGCTGCAGTTTATAGCATGTGCTTGTGCACTCGTATGCAGCAGATTATTACTCAAAAACTTTTTATTCTCTTAACCACAGTGGAGTTCATATAAAGGCAATCGTATGATGGTATTATATTAAATGTTAGTCTGTGGCTGTTTAAACAAAAAATCCTTAATGTGATTTAAAATGTAAAAAGTTTAAGTGCTTGTTTGGTTTAAAGTAAATGCTTGATTTTCTAAAAAAAATAAAATTAAGCAAGTATCATAATAACATCATGATGATGCCTTGCCAGTTCGGAGTATATGACTTCACATTGAACCTAAAGAAGAGCAGTTAACTCCCTATAACAGAGTTACTTGTCTAACATAGTGATGAACAGGAGGTCTAGCATGATAAAAAGTCACGGTTCAGGTCAGTTACGGTACATTTAGGGGAAAGAAATGCAAAACATAAAATTGTTTGTCGTTTTTTATTAACGCAGTTTACTATTTTCATATTTGTGATCATCTGCATCTGAACAGTTAACATTTATAACAATTAATAAAAATTTTAATAAAATGGCTTCTTGGTTAAATAATATATAAAATAATATTTTATAATACTGTATAACAATAAAATAGAATAAATGAAATTAATACAATATTTTTTGTTCATTATATTGATTAAATTGAGTAACCCAGCCATTAGGTTTGCACAAGCCAGTGCACTCTTAGTACCGGTCCGAAGCCCGGACAAATGGGGAGGGTTGTGTTAGGAAGGGCATCCAGCGTAAAACATGTGCCAAATCATATATGCGGATCACAAAAGAGAAATTCATACCGGATTGGTCGAGGCCCGGGATACCAATGACCGCAGGGTACCGGTGGAAATTGGGCTACTGTTGGCCGAAGGAGGAGAAGGAGAGGAGGAAAACGTTTACAGAGACAGCAGGGAAAGGAGAAGTGTAGGAGAGCGGAGGTCAGGGTTTGTACTTTAAACGTGGTACTATGACTGGTAAAGGGAGAGAGGTAGCTGATATGATGGAGAGGAGAAAGGTAGATATGTTGTGTGTTCAGGAGACCAAGTGGAAAGGGAGTAAGGCCAGGAACATTGGAGGTGGGTTTAAACTGTTCTATCATGGTGTGGATGGAAAGAGAAATGGTGTAGGGGTGATTCTGAAGGAAGAGTACAGTAAGAGTGTAGTGGAGGTGAAGAGAGTTTTTGATAGGGTGATGAACGTGAAGCTGGAAGTTAAAGGGGTGATTATAAATGTCATCAGTGCTTATGCTCCACAAGTGGGCTGTGAAATTGAGGAGAAGGAAAAATTCTGGAGTGATTTAGATGAAGTGATGGAGAGTGTACCTAGGAAAGAATGATTGGTGATTGGGGCAGATTTCAGTGGCCATGTTGGTGAAGGAAACAGGCAGTGGTAAATACTTATTTTAAGAAGAAGGAGGATCATAGGGTGACATAAGAGTAGAGGAAGGTGCCACAGGTGGACTTTGTTCTATGCAGGAGATGCAACCTGAAGGAGATTGGAGACTGTATGGTGTTCTGTAGGATGGCTATGGAGGTGAAGAAGAAGAAGAGGAGAGTGAGAACGAATAAGATGGTGGAAACTGAAGGAGAAAAAGGAGGAACCATGCCTGTCATAAAACCATGCACAATTAGAATATAAAGCTTTTGTCACTGAAGCCAAGCTTTTATATTTTTTTATTTTTATTTTGTCTTCAAACATTCATTGTTTATTTATTCAGCGGCCCTACCTGATAGAAATATTGCTTTGGATTTGTTACAGTGATCTTTCTGGAGATTTTGTCTTGGCCAAACACACATCACTTTTACCAAGAATGAACTCATTATTGTCCAAAAATAGCAGTGGTTTGTATAACAGTGGTTTGTCTTTGAGAGATTTTTTGCAAACATTTCAGGTCCACTTTTGGACTTCTTTGCAAATGCCATGCAGATGAATAAAAACCATTTAAACTAAACATAAAATTAGACATTGTTTAACTATGTTGTAATGTAAACTAGTGCATTCCAGTGTTTTAAGAGACCAGAAGCCTGTGTGTATTACCTCAGCTTCAGTTAAAGGCAAATAAGGATGATGGAATTACAGGAAATAGATGTCGGTTTCTAGATTTTTCCGGCTTATGGAATACTTGACGCTGCCAGTTATGTAAATGTGTGAGAAGTGGATTACAGTTTTTGGCACACATGGACTATACCAGAAATCCCAAAACTGTTGATGGAAATCAGAACGTGGGCGGCTTCCGGTGTCTAATATTGCTATTGAATATTCAACAGTTTATATCCAATACATTGCAATAATCATGCAATACTTGTATCAAACCACACTCTCATGCAGGTTAAAGATTTCAGGTTTTTCTTAATTGATGTAACACTTAGGCAACCTTTATTGATGTAATTCACTGGCAACATTTATTGCTGAAGGAGCTACACTCAACATTAATAACCACCTTTCTGTCTTGTTGATGCAAATGAATGGTAATCATTCCTTTACAGTTCTTTATTGGCTTGTGTTCTTTTCTTCCTTTTTTTTTTTTTACTGTGAACTCAAAAGGTAAATGAATGGTTTAATTTTTTCCTTCCCACATGTAGGCAGAAAATAATAAACAGTTTCCCGAGCTGTCTTGGCTCAATACATTCATCTCTAATTTTTGTATCTCACCATTGCTTTGCAACACATCCATCTCTATGATCATTTCAACTGGTTCCAGCAAATGACTGTGACCTCTTTAATTTTGCCTGTGATGAGGGCCCCTCCAATTCTCCACAGTCCCATTTAGAGCGCAGGGAAAAAAAGTAGCAAGTGAAAGCAATGTTGTTGCCATGGCTACCTTCTGGCAGCCTCCTCGGTGTACCAAAAGCCCCCACAATGAAGAGCACTGGCTGTTCCCAACCTCCAGCCTGCACAGGAGGGGTGGAGCTGCTCACAAACGACAAGAGGTCTCTCCTCCAACTAAACCAAGGCTGAGGGCTGGAGAAAGAGCACTGTAAAAGTGCACTGCAACACAAAATGCTGCCCGGTGCTGGAAACTTGATCGTTTGTAAGTTTGTAAGACAGGTGCATAAACAGCTAAACACTGATTGCATGGGAAACGATTTGAAATAAGTATATGGGTGCACTGGATTGTATAAGGACATTGTTGTATTGGCTTCTTTCCTACCTTATAAATGTGTTGATTGTTAAAAGCATTAGATCGCGAGAGTTTTTGTTATGATGTGTAAATTGTAATGGGTTAAATAGTTAGCTAAAAATTTTCCAAAATTAGTAAGGACCAAATGAATAATATTTAGCGTGAAACAGGACCTCTAAATAATATGTTAATATGCAACCGACAATCAATCGTTGACGTTGCTTTATTCACAGTGACCCAGTTGCTATCAGATGACTCATGCATTTGAGGCGGGTTAAATGTCAGCACCAGAGGGAA
This sequence comes from Silurus glanis, assembly GCA_014706435.1. Classification (NCBI taxonomy): domain Eukaryota; kingdom Metazoa; phylum Chordata; class Actinopteri; order Siluriformes; family Siluridae; genus Silurus; species Silurus glanis. The sequence continues at coordinate 8,234,644 of JAAIIK010000008.1, forward strand.
GGTGATCCAGGTAATGCATCTGCACTTTGAGCACGTAATACCTGGACACCAGCTTGCAAACATATCGCTCCCCTTGTTACTTTCACAGCCATTCTTTTTTGCAAAGTGGAGGACACATTGTGTAACAGTCACACTGCATGCTGTCTGTTAAGCCAAACCTTTTAAAATTCCATTATGCCTGTAAATCATCAAGTACATTAGGAGAGCACTTGAAAGTGAAATGCAAGGGTGTGTGATACAAGTGGAGATACATGTGCAAATGCGTTTGCATGCACACAGATTCCACAGCCTGTTGTTTCTTGAATTTCTTCCCTCCATCTGTATTTTGAGCATGGTTTGTACAGCCTTTCTGTGTATATGTGTGTGTGTGTGTGTGTGTGTGTGTGTGTGTGTGTGTGTGTGTCCACTAAATGTGTTTGTGTGTTCAGTTCTCCACAGTGTGTTTGAGCCCCGCAGCTGCAGATGCAGTCGCTATTGGACACAGTGTTGGTGGTGGTGGTGGTGGTGGTGGAGTCAAGGAGGCCGACCCGTTCCTGCCCCTGCCTCTGCCTGCGGTATCTCTCTGACCTTGGCCCTAGCATAGAGTAGCACTGCCTGCAGCTCTAACAGGCAAAGCCCTCCCTGTGTGGCAGGTGGATACACACATACAAGCACATACACACTCATATACTGACTCCAGGAGAGCTTTGCTTCCCCCAAGCAAACACATTGTCATGTGTCTCTAGACTCGCCTTATTGAGGAACAGTGGAATAATGGACTCATTGGCAGGAAAAGAGCAGCTGACTCAATACGAATATTATCTTGTGTTATGTTGAAACAAATCAGTAATGAAATACATTTACACTGCACCTAGGCTCTTTTTTAGACAACATACAAAATACTGATGGATTTGTGTGGAGTCACATATTGATGGTTGTGGAAGAAAGAAGAAAAAGCAATGACCATACTAAGTTTGCAATCACTTTTCTCTGTGTGCATTGCAAACAGCTGTTTTATTTTCTCGACATTTGAGCACATCTATATTTCAAGTGTAAATTTGAATAATGCACAGTTTCAAAGAAGCCATTCATGACAGCCAAGCATATAGTGTTGCATTATAGTGTTGCTTAAGGGAATAGTAAAAAATAAAAATAAAAATTAAGTGGGATACCTGATTCTGAATGTCCTTAAGCACAGCAAGTCTCAGTGGACAGCCATATAAATAAATCAATGGAACCATGTGCAAAAACTTCCACTGACATGCAACCTGTCTTATAATGTGTTCAGCTTGACTCCGAACAGCATGACGTGTTTTATGCATTCTTACCCGTAAATTAATATAGCCTAAATATTATTTATTGTTTAGGAAAGCAGTTTTTTCCCATGCCAAAATGATTGTTTCTTACATCGATTATTTTTTTTTTGGCTCTTTCAAGGCCATATTTTGGATTACAATGTATCTTTATTTACATTTTACATATATATTGCTCTTGATCCTTTCAGAGTGAAATGTGAAACACACCTCTTTTTTTTTAAACATGTACCCACATGACAATAGGGGTAATTTTAGACTGATTCATTTTCCAAATGAAACTGCTGAGAAAATATCCATAATGCAGTGATGTCAAATTCTGAACAATTTGAGAGCAGGAGTGCAGGAAGGCAAGGCAAGCGACGCAGCAGGAGACACCATTATTGCACTGCGACTATGGGAACATGCTGGAGACTAACACTCCTCTACTCTACTTTACTGCCTTTGATTTCTTTATTGACTTGAGTTTTTGCTCCTTTTTTGTCTTGGAAAATTATATAAGATTAGCTTTAATCTTCCAACATCACCTTATATTTCTGCTTCACTTACTTGCTCTCAAAACCATATGCTTATGAAATAAGAAATCAAACACAGATACGTGCTGTTATAAGAAACAGTGGGGCTGTGAATTGCTACAGTTTTCCTGTTATAGCATATCCTGAATACATTTATTCCTCTCCTACCACATTTGATATTGTTTAATGTCCAAGAGCAAATTTAATCATGTTATTACGTGTCCTCATATATATATATATTTTTATACATTTATTATTATTCTTTTTTTTACAAACAGTGGAAGAAAACTGAAAGAAACAATTAACAGCTTGACAGATTATATGGTTTAATATTTTACTCTATTTTTTACTTATATGATTTACATTTTAATCTATTTTTTCTGTATTTTTATGAATATGTGGAACCGTCATCATAAGAAAAGGATACATGAACTACAATATTATTGATTCATCTTACTGCATTGACCTGGTCAGGATCTTGCTGGATCCAGATCAAATAGAGTGGAAGCCAGAGATTTTATCCTGAACAGTCCATCACAAGACCACACACACACACACACACACACACACACACACACACACACACACACACATATCAAGACCCAGCTACCACCCTCACTGGACCCCATGCAATTTGCGTATCGTTCAAACTGTTCCACAGGCGATGCCATTACCACAACCCTTCATCTGGCCCTCACCCACCTGGACAATAAGAAACATACTAATGAATGCTGTTCATACACTTTAGCTCGGCATTGAACACAATCATCCCTCAGCACCTGATTGAGAAACTGAGCCTACTGGGCCTGAACACCTTCCTCTGCAACTGGATCCTGGATTTCCTGACTGAGAGACCTCAGTCAGTCCGGATCAGGAACAGCATCTCCAGCATCACCACACTGAGCACTGGGGGCCCTCAGGGCTGTGTTTCTACACCAGCAGCATCTGTACATCATGGTTTACAGAGGGACCATCAAGAGAATCCTGAGCAACTGCATCAATGCCTGGTTTGGGAACTGCACCGTCTCGGATCGCAAGAACCTACAAAGGATTGTGAGGACAGCCGAGAAGTTCATTGGAGTCCCTCCCTTCTATCACGGACATTTACACCACACGCTGCATCCGCAAAGCCAACAGCATTGTGGACGACCACACACACCTCTCACACACACTCTTCACCCTCCTGCCATCAGGAAGAGTTTCCGAAGCATTCAGGCCCAGTTTCTTGTACCAACTGTACCAAACTCAAACACACAATCACTCAAATGTGTGTTACTGAACTGTTACAACCTGAACTCAACACACACTTTATATTAATTTCACTTTATATTATTATTTTATTATAATGTTTACATGCTGTTTTGCACCTCTTGATTGCTGCTCTTGCTGTTCTTCTACAACATTGTGTTTATGTTTACAAGTACACTCTTGTTTATAGTTTTCTCTTTTGCACATTGTACTGTCTAACATATTATACAGTAGGTTTACTGGTCTGCGCTATTTTGTGTTTTGTGTATCTGTCCCACACTTTCCTGTATTGTCTGTTTGTACTGTCTTTTGTCTTGCACTGTTTGCACCAAGTTGCACACAATGTACTTTTTTCGTGGCTAGGCCACTTACTTTAGTCCTTAGCTCTGTGTTCTGTTATGTACCTCTACGTTGGGTGATGTCGCTCTATATTGTTTTTATGTAGCACCAGGGTTCTGGAGAAATGTTGTCTCATTTCACTGCGTCAGGTTTATATGGTTGAAATGACAATAAAAGCTTCTTGACTTGACACACACATGCACACACACACACACACACACACACACACACACA